>JARQOC010000003.1:763974846-764047944 GCA_033576535.1 Allobates femoralis
ATTTGAAAACGATTTAACAACTACGACACAAAACCAAAAAAATGTGACAAATTCTATTAACACTTTACAGAAAGAAATGACAACATTAAAGACGAGGTTGGCAAATTTTGAGGATAACGCGAGGAAAAATAATTTGAGGATTACCCGAATCAGTGCTTCCTTCTCTACTAAATACCTATATCTCAAAAATGGTGACCCAACTCATTACGGATTTACCCAAAGATAAATTGGTGATCAACGCTTACTGAATTCTGAAACCTCATTATCTGCCTGACAAAATTGCAAGGGATATTATTGTCCCATTCAAATCTACTGACGTAAGAATTAAATTACTATTAATTATTAATTATGGGGAATTTGCCTTCCCCATACAACTCCATTCTCCTCTTTAAAGACGTATCCAACACAACACTACAAACAAGAAGACTATTCCAAAGCACCACCAAAGCTCTTTTAAATGCTGGAGTTAAATATCGGTGAACGTACTTGGTCACGTTGCAAGTATACCAAGGAGTCAGGGTATTTACTATCTCATCCCCAGAAGAAGGACTGGGTCTTTTACAACAGCTAAATATAATTAAGTCCTGAAGATCTGGATACATCTCCAGCAGGATTATAATTATCTCACCTGTCTCACATAATTAACAACAGATTATTTGAATCTTTGGATTGGACTATGTAACCTTAGGCAACAGGGTGACTTCATTAAGTTCGTACATAACTGGCTTATAAATGGATCTCAATTCCTTCTACCACCAGTTTGTTTCAATGATGAAGTTGACTTTCGCTTCCTTTCATCCTTCTTCGGATCCAATCCAGAATTTCAGTTGGAATCATAAAACCTTAGAAATACAGATTAGAACTTCATTTAAGCAGAAATGTTGATTCTCGTCTCGATAGGATGTTATGGTGGTAGAGGTCCATTTTGTCCTAAAGGAAACTCAAACTTATTAATTATTATTGAACTTACCGTACTTATTTTTTTCTTTTGTTAAATGATTGGAACATCAGAAAAAGTTGTGTGCCTGAAAATGGTACCAATAAAAACATCAACGAATCCAGCGAAAAACAGGTTTTCACATGACTGTTGGCAGAAATACAGAATATTCAAAGTTCTCAAAATCTACCCAAAATACATTTTTTGTAAAAAAAAAGGGTGTTTAGAATGGAATATTATCCAAAAAAATAAAAAACTATGTAAATCTGGAATAACTATTATTGCACCAACTCAAAGAATAAAGCCAACTAATCAGTTATATTCCAGGGCAACTGGCGTAAAAAGTAAATTAAAGCAATTCTTGACCTACTGTTGATTTTTTCATTCATGCAAAAATAGTAAGGTTTGTCTTGCATTTATTCTGAACTCTATGCTGAGTACTTACATCAGGGCTCCTGTGTTATGCTATGTGCACGCAGGTGTTTTTTGCTGCAGCAAAAACAACGCATCAAAACTTGTACAGGTTTCTAGTATCTCCAAAATTTCTTGGTAGGAGATTTGCTGCATTTTTGCAGCATTTTTCATGTGTTTTTACTGTATTTTTTGCTGCGTTTTGATTGCTGCATTTTTTCTGCGTTTTGACCATTGACTGCAGCAAAAATGCAGAAAAGAATTGACATGCTCATTGTTTTCAAATTATGCAGAAAAGTATAGAACAATGGATCATATTCATACTCCTTTTTGAACGCAAAATAGTCAAAGTTGTTATTAAGTGCCAACACAAAAGCAACTTAGCAATTTCAACGCGTTTCAACCAAAAATATGGCCTTGTACATGACAGTTGCTGGGAAACAAAGAAACTGAACACAATTTAAGTAAATAAAACATTACACCATGTACTTGCCCTGCACATGTAAAAGAATGATATATTTATAACATATATATATATATATATAACTAGAAAAAAAACTTCAGATTTTAAAAAAAATATAAGAAATTTGAGTTTTTTGAAAAAACGTACGTTTTTAAATTTTTTGTCATATATATATAGCTTGTCAGCATATGTACATCATTGGTAGTAGCTGAGTGCTGCAGAGTACTTTTTTCTAGTTATTTGACCCAGCGTCCCTGCTGGCACCAGTTCACATTAGTCTGTGAGTGCTGTGCAGTTTTTTTTTCTGTTTTGTATCTTATGGAGTTGCTGGCTCCTTGCTCATTGCCTACTGGTGATCTAGGGTCTAGATGGTGTCCGCCCACTTAGTAGTGGGGTAGGGTGGACAAGGAGGACTTGGGTGTCAGCGTTAGGACTCATCGGACCTGAAGTCACTTTGTCGCAGTCGATGAGCAAACAGACATTGGCCAATGTGTGTACTAAGAACTTCAGATTTAAAAAAAATTTAAGAATTTTTAGTTTTTTGAAAAAACGTAAGTTTTTAAATTTTTCTCATATATATATAGCTTGTCAGCATATGTACATCATTGGTAGTAGCTGAGTGCTGAAGAGTACTTTTTTCTAGTTATTTGACCCAGCGTCCCTGCTGGCACCAGTTCATATTAGCCTGTGAGCGCTGTGCAGTTTTTTTTTTTTTTCCTTTTTTTTTTCTTATATATATATATATATATATATATATATATATCTGCAAGTGTCTTAATGAGCGCGGGAGCAAGAAAACAAGTGGGGGAGTCAGGAAGGCTTGGCAACAGAAGGATACAGCTGGCAGAAAGAGATGTAGAAGCTAGAGCCACAGAATCATATAGTTCACTGAGATAAAGGTATGTCATTTCACTCTGCAGGTATTCTCTTTTTCTTTTCAAAGCAGGGATTGTGCTCCTTGCAGTGCCGGAACAAGGCATTTTGGTGCCCTAGGCAGGTAAGGCAAACGGCACCCCCCCTCCCCCCCGAAATATGTCTAGGAATAAAAATGTCAACCTACTTTGAAAGTAAATTTAATTTAACGGGGACCTATAAAAGGTTCGTCCAACCACACTACAGAGACATACTGATAGGATGTTTACATTGTGAGCCCCAATGGGGACAGTGTTGATGATGTATGTAAAGTGCTGTGAGTTCATAGTGTAATATAAATGCAAAAAGTATTATTCTTAATATTATGTCACAATACCAGGATCTGAGGATCTTCTATTTCAAGGTCAGGGACTCTCTGATGCCATGTTGCTGCTTGTCTCGCTGTCGTCCTCTTTTGGCACTGCAGTGCGGTGGACAAGAGAGCATTAACTGGTTAATAACAAGAAGTATGGAGTGTGTACTGAGCCATAAACCCTCCCCTTACCATGAAGTATGGAGTGTGTACTAACTGAGCCATAAACCCTCCCCATACCATGTCCAGCAGACTTTGTAGGATTACTATATGGATTTTATTATTAGGGTATGGACACACTGGCGTGAAACTCGGTTGAGTGCAATGTGTGATTTTATCGCATTGCACTCGGACCGATGTTATTCAATGTCTGAGAGCAGATTGGCGAGTGTCGGACGCTTTTTTCTCAGCCAGATTCAGGATGAGAAAAAAGTCGCAACATTCTGCGACAGTATGTGATTCCCGTTCGAGACTCACCAATGCAATTCTATGGGTCTGACAAAATCACATACCGCACACTGACAGCACACGGACCATCCGAGAGGCATCAGTTTTTTTCACGGATACATTATCATTCTGTAACTGAAAACACTGTAAAATGTTCCTGTAAATGATTCTACACTAATAGCTGCTGAGGAAAGAACAGATTGCACACAGAGGTGATCTGAGAGAAATGTCGGACACTCGCACAGCAGTTGGATGCCAAATGGAGCAAGTAACCGATGACACTCATTCAACTCTCCTGGATGAGAAACAGACCGATTTTAAGGCGGCGGAAGACCGTGTACCACCGTGTCCTCAGCTCCGTGCTGTGCACACAGTGTACCACCATGTCCTCAGCTCTGTGCTGTGCACAGACAGTGTACCACCATGTCCTCCATGTCTTCAGCTCTGTGCTGTGCACACAGTGTACAGTACACTGTATGTGCACAGCACGGAGCTGAGGACATGGTGGTACACTGTGCACAGCACGGAGCTGGGGACATGGTGGTACACTCTCTGTGCACAGCACAGAGCTGAGGACATGGTGGTACACTGTCTGTGTACAGCACAGAGCTGAGGACATGGTGGTAGACTGTGCACAGAACAGAGCTAGGGAGATGGTGGTACACTGTCTGTGCACAGCACAGAGCTGAGGACATCCCAAAAGAGACAGACAGGCCACAGACGGGCGGCGGGACAACACTGAGCCCACCTGGAAGAACTACAACTCCCAGCACCCAACACACTGCCCAGAAATCATATAGGACAGGCAGAAGAACTACAACTCCCAGCATGCCACACCCTGACAACACAGAATGGTGGCAGCAGCTGCATGGAGGCAGACACACGGTACAGCTGCCAATATCACCACACACAGCGCCAGCCACAGCCCCAGTTCTCCTGCACCCCCGTCCTCCTCTCCTCTGTCCTCCCGCACCCCCATCCTCCTCTCCTCTGTCCTCCCGCACCCCCGTCCTGCTCTCCTCTGTCCTCCAGCATCCCCGTCCTCTTCTCCTCTGTCCCTCCTGCTGCTCGGCTGTCCTCCTGGACCCCCGTCCTCCTCTCCTCTGTCCTCCTGCACCCACGTCCTCCTCTCCTCTGTCCCTCCTGCTGCTCGGCTATCCTCCTGGAGCCTGGACCCCCGTCCTCCTCTCCTCTGTCCTCCTGCACCCCGTCCTCCTCTCCTCTGTCCCTCCTGCTGCTCCTCTGTCCTCTTGCACCCCCGTCTTCCTCTCCTTTGTCCCTCCTGCTGCTCCTCTGTCCTCCTGCACCCCAGTCCTCCTCTCCTCTGTCCCTCCTGCTGCTCCTCTGTCCCCCTCGTTCTGCCCCTCTTTCCTCTTCTCCTGTCCCCTTGTTTCTGTTCCCCTGCACCTCTGTTCACTTTTCCTCGGTCCCCCTATTTCTGTCCTTCTGCCCCTCTGTTTCTGTCCTACTGCCCCTCTGTTCCCCTGTTTCTGTCCTTCTGTCACTCTGTCCCCGTTTCTGTCCTTCTGCCCCTCTGTCCCCCTGTTTCTGTCCTTCTGCCCCTCTGCCCCCCTGTTTCTGTCCTTCTGCCTCTCTGTCCTCTTCTCTTCCGTCCCAATGCGCCTCTGTCCTCTTCTCCTCCATCCCCCTGCGCCTCTGTCCTCTTCTCCTCCGTCCCCCTGCGCCTCCGTCCTCTTCTCCTCCATCTCCCTGCGCCTCTGTCCTCTTCTCCTCCTTCCCCCTGCGCCTCTGTCCTCTTCTTCTTGGTCCCCTTGTGCCTCTGTCCTCTTCTCCTCCTTCCCCCTGCGCCTCTGTCCTCTTCTCCTCCATCCCCCTGCGCCTCGGTCCTCTTCTCCTCCGTCCCCTACGCCTCTGTCCTCTTCTCCTCCATCCCCGTGCGCCTCTGTCCTCTTCTCCTATGTCCCCCTGCGCCTCTGTCCTCTTCTCCATCCCCCTGCGCCTCTGTCCTCTTGTCCTCGGTCCCCCTGCGCCTCTGTCCTCTTCTCCTCCGTCCCCCTGCGCCTCTGTCCTCTTCTCCTCCATCCCCCTGCGTCTCTGTCCTCTTCTCCTCCATCCCCCTGCGCCTCTGTCCTCTTCTCCTTGGTCCCCCTGCGCCTCTGTCCTCTTCCCCTCCATCCCCCTGCACCTCTGTCCTCTTCTCCTCCGTCCCCCTGCGCCTCTGTCCTCTTCTCCTCCACCCCCCTGCGCATCTGACCTCTTCTCCTCCGTCCCCCTGCGCCTCTGTCCTCTTCTCCTCCGTCCCCTCACATGGCCTCCGGACTGCTAGGGGGGGAGTGCTAGCAGAGAGTTCTGTGGGCCGGGGGGAGAGGGGTTGTAGGTGCTAGCAGAGAGTTCTGCGGACCGAGGGGGGGGGCGTTTGCACACTCACCGCGGCCGCCATGCGTCTGCTGTAAAGAGAAGGAGAGGAGGGGCAGGCAGAGCTGCAGAACAGGAAGCCCCGTCGTCCCTCCTCTCCGGCCGGCGCGGCGGCCGGCGGCCAGCACGGGGCCCCCCAGGGGTGCGGGGGCCCCCCAGGGGGCGGCCCGGGGCGGCAGCTACGCTACTGGGTGAGACGGAAGGGTGCAGCCGCAGAGACAGTAAGCCCACCACCCACGCCGCGCGTCCTCCTGACCTGATGACTGCAGGCGGGAATGCGCCCTGCACAAGATGGCGCCCTAGGCGATCGCCTAGGGTCGCCTAGCTGTCATCTCGGCCCTGGCTCCTTGGGTGCAGGAGATACTAGATGTGAAGGAATGAATACTGAAGGAAATAATACTTTATCTTAACGATTTTTGGAATATAATTATTTGTCACTTAGCTCATTACCTGAAGGGTAGTATTCATATTGTGTCCTTGTGTTGCTGGATGAGCCTGACAAACCTAAAATGAAATTGGTGTATCCGAGATTATAGCACTGACACCTCATGGGTAATGTTATGTATTGGCTGCCTTGCATTATGGAAGTGCTGCTGCTGTGGTTTAAATGAAGCCTTTTTTTCCCCTGCTCTCAGTGTGGAGAGAAGAGGCTAATGAGCGGGACCTGAGAGTGCAGGTGTGTGTGAGGAATATGAATCATGCTTAGGTGAGCTGAAGGGCGTGCCTTGGCTATAAATGGGTCAGCTCACATCCACCTGATGTCGCTGATGCAGTTCACTTCCCACTGTGACCTGTTGTGAGCAGACATTGATCTGACGCTGCTGTTCCTTTCTCCATTGGAAGCTGCTGGTTCTGTGGTCCATGGGTGGAGGTAGTGGTTTATGCCTAGGGCTTCTCAGGAGTTTTAGGGTCTTAGGCTGGTGGCTCGGACCTCTTCACCCTTATAGGTACCTCCGAGTATAGGGCGAGTTAGGGTCCCCAGTATCAGGGCCAGAGAAGGCTCCCCTGACTCCCTACGCCCAGCTCTATCCTATTTCTGGGTACCCCCAGCGTGACAGGTAGGTAGAATGTGTAAGAAAGAAGTCACTGTTTTTGTTAGTTGTTATATGTTCTGTGGTCCTCACCCTTATATGAAAAAGTGACCTCTCCTAAGTCAGGAATAAATGTGCCCATTATATGTTCTATAGTCCTCTCCTCCACATACTCAACACAAATCAAGACTATAAGATCATGGATTTCTGTTCATGTGCATCCTCCAATGTTGTATAAATGATACAATGTATAAACTGCCCTGCAGGAACATATATTGGGGAAACCAAATACAAACGTCAAACAAGGATGAATCTACACAAATATATGATAAAAAATGATCTAGACACGCCTGTAGCAATACACTTCTCTAGTCCTGGACACCGTATGGCAGACTTGAAAGTCCTAATATATGTCATTTTAAAGAGACACTGTCAGGCCACTTTCAGTATGATACTAATATTACCATTGACTAGTGCCTGGGCAGACCTTTTAAAAACATATAAAATCATTATTGTACCCTTTGTAGTTTTTATATTCTCAGCATTTTCAGACCCTGCAGGGAGCTGCTGCATTACTCCTCTCTATTATATTCACAGACGATTAGTCCAGCTGTGTTATAAACTGTCATGTATTATGCACTATGTCTCAGTAGCTCTCTCCTCCCTCCTCCCTTTGCTCTTAATGCAGTGTCAGGTTTCACTTTCAGGAGCATCTGTTCTGTTGAAGGAAACTGAGGGAGAAAGCTACTGCAGGTTTGCCTTTCCTGATCTAAACTCTATTTGTTTCTCTAAGCATTGAATCCTTGCTGTGCTGTGAGAGATTCTGTGTTTTATTTGACCTCTTGGTTTTGCTGCAGAGAGAGAAGAGAGGAGGATACAGCCCCTCCCACTGATCTCCTAAGCAGTGATGTGATGTAAATATGTGACATGCATATTCATCCTAAGGGGAGTGGACAGCAGAGAACTAAGTGTATCATTCACAGTGATTGACAGATGAAATTAATCTCTTTGTTTGAAGTTTACAGGGGAGAGGAGGGGAATATAAATAATATAAATACATCAACAGAGAGAGATCCTAGATTGAGGAATTAGAAAATGATAGCAGCTACATATGGATTTTTAGAGAGTTAAGAATGCGCAAATAGGGTCTTATCCTTTATAGTCAGGTAAAATGCGGAAAAAATCTGATTTGCTCACCTGGTACGGTTGTGTAGCACACAACCAGCGTAATCGCTCAAACCACGCAGCTGCTGCAGGGACCATACTTCCACGAGGTGCGGTGCTGTGATCAGGTTTTTCGGACGAAGTACCTTATTGTCCGAGCTGCTGCCAAGGAGGTAAATACACCAACGACACTGGACGTCTGAGTACTGGTGATATAGGTTTATTTCCAACGCGTTTCGGAGCCACGTACCGAGCTCCTTTACCTGACAGATTACCTTTACACGTGACAAAGAAAGAAAATCTGGGAATTCAAGCTCATAACAATGTTCCAGTTGTTAACAATTGGACTAATTTTAACACCTGGATTCATGATTCATTACATGGACACAGTTCACACCTCCACAAGGTCTTCAGATGCTTAAAAACAATTCTACCTCATCTGCAGTTGTAAAAAAAAACATCCATTTCAGTGATATTCCCCCAAAGAACTTTTGGGATGGTCTACTGGAAAAAATAGTTTCCAATTGACTTCCATAATGCTAGTTAGTTACCAAGCACCCACACAGTCCTATGTGATTGATAATGAGCACCTGAGCATTTTAGTGATCACTACTTTTAAGAGAAGAGACATGGTTCAGTAAAAAACAAAAAATATCAATGAACAATAACAAAGCAGAAACTGAGATTTTACAGCAGTCCCATAAAGCATGTGCTTCCTCGCTCTATTCAAAATGGGCTTCTGGCCAAAAGCCCTGTAGTTGAACTCTTTGTGATCACAGTAAGTTATTCCCTATCCTATGAAATTGAGGAAAATGCTTTAAACTAATTAGTTTACATATTCTAATTATAACAGATTTTACCAGCATTTAAGGCAGTGGCGGCAGACCACACAGCCGCTATAGGGCCCATGAGCAAGAGGCCCATTGCCAGTGCCCGCACCAGGCCCCCTGCCCATCATCACACAAAGCAATGATGAAAGAGGGAGTGCTCCACTGTCCACAACTTCTTTCATAATTTTCCCCCTGTGCCTGCATCTCAGCACAGCGGAGTCTGATGATGTCAGTAGTGCATGCCCGCTAGGCTGAGATATGCAGAGCACAGGATGCTCACATGGAGACTGGAGCAGCTGGTGAACCAAGAAAAGGTGATTACTTATTTATTTATTTATTTATTTAAAATGTGAGAATATAGGGGCCTAAGGACTATGGGAGGCCATGAGGCTGCATATAGGGGACGCATTATAATATATGGAGGGATATGAGGCTGCATATAAGGTGACTGCATTATCATATATGAAGGGATATGAGGGTGTATTATAATAAATGGAGGACTATGGGGGTGCATTATAATAACTGGAGGATTATGAGGGCTACCTTATACATGGAGGAATATGGGGGAGTACTGTAATACATGGAAGACTCTGGGCTACATTATAATATATGGAGGAATATGAAGGTGCTTTATAATAATTGGAGGACTATGGAGGTGCATAATAATACATGGAGGACTATAGGGTAAGCATTAAAATATATGGATGAACATGGGGGCGCATTATAATATTTGGAGGACTATGGAGCTACCTTATACATGGAGGACTATGGGGTGCATTAAAATCCATAGAGGACTATGGGGGTAAATTATAATATATAGAGGAATATTGATGTGCATTATAATAATTGGAGAACTATGGGGGTGCTTTATAATTCATCAAGGACTATGGGGCTGCATCAAAATATATGGACCAATATGGGTGTGTATTAAAACAATTGGAGCACTATGGGGGCTATCTTATACATGGAGGACTATGGTGGTGCGTTATAATAATTGGAGGACTATAGGGGTGCATTGTAATACATGGAGGACTATGGAAGCTGCATTATTATACATGAAGCACTAAAGGGGTTTATTATAATATATGGAGGACTATGGGGGGGTGTTATAATATATAGAGGACAATAGGATACATTATAATATGAGGAGGACTATGGGGTTGCATTATAGTATGTGGAGGACAATGGGAAGTGCATAATACTATAAGGAAGACTATGAGGTGTGTATTATACTATATGAAGGACTATGGGCTGTGCAATATAATACACTGAGGACTATGGGGGGGTGCATTATACGATATAGTGGACTATGGATAAAGCATTATAGTATATGGAGGGTTATGTGTAACCCATTAAACTAAATGGAAATCTATGTGGGCTCCATTATAATATTTGGAGGGCTATGAGGGAGCTTTTATACTTTATGGAGGGTTATTTGAGGGCCATTGTAGTGTATGCAAGCAATTATACAGTGTAAAGGTTTGTGTGTGATCCATCATTCTGTTCGGAGAGCTAGTGGTGCCATTATAGAGTGTGAAGAAGTGTAGGGGCCATTTACTGTATGCAGGCCCGTATGCATAAATGGTGGTGTGGGGGCTTACAGCAGGGAACCATACTGTGTTGGGGTCATCGTACTTTGCCAGAGTAGTTGAAGGGAGGTACATTATTGCCATCATGCTGTGAATGATGGGCACTGTGAAGGAGTTCACTGTGGCGGGATCATGAAGTGTTTATGGGACACTTTTGTTGGCATCATACTTCATGGCTGAAATGAAAAAGGAATCTAGAGGCTTCAATAGGAGGAAATTTCTTATGTGACCCAAACAAATATATTTTTTGGGGGGTCAATTAGAAATTCTGCTATGGAGCCACATGATTTCTATGTATGCCACTGATTAAAGGGATTGTCCACACTTGGCCCAAAGGTCTGCAGTCAAACCTTGTGACTGCAGACTTGCAAATTTGCACAGCATTCACAGCAAGGATTCTCTGATGCCAACAGCGAGACCAGGCTGCCATGTGATCACAAATATGTTATATGGGCAATCCCAGTCACATACTGACCAGGTGTGCGAGGTTTCACTCAATTCCATCTCTTTGCATATAAATATGTCTTATGGTGGGTTTACACACACCAATTTATCTGTTCAATATCTGAACCAATCTCTGGTTGCAGTGAAATCATGGATACATTGTTCCATTTTGTGGCTGTGTACAACATGGAGCAATATATCCATGATTTCACTGCAACCAGAGATTGGTTCAGATATTGAACAGATAAATTGGTGTGTGTAAACCCACCATTAGAGTAAGGTTAGGGTAGGGTCACATTGCAAACATGAATTGCATTCACCGCATCCGGATCCGGATGCGGTGAACGCAATGCCGGGCACACACATTTTTTTACAAAAATGTGTGGTGAATACCGCACTGCGGTCACCGGATGGCTCCGGACGCGTCATGAAAGGGGCGGGGCGAACCCGTCACACCGTGCGCCCCGCCCCTTTCATGACGCGTCCGGCGTCACATCAATGGCTGAGGCACAGAGGGGGCGGCCATGAGAAATGAGGGGGCGGAGGCTGCCGCAAACAGCCCCGCCCATGGATTATTCACAACATTGGAGCAGGATACACGTAAATATGTACTTTAACCATGACTTTAATATATCATTTTCCCCCCATACAGGAATAAGTATACCAGAGGGGTGCAGGCACCCCTGTATAGTAATTCGGGGGGCTGGGGGTGTGGGGACTTGCACGGGCTCGGAGGAGCCCGTGCCAGCGGGGATATTGTACTAGAAGGCCACCGAAGTGGGCGGCCGGTCTGTAGGGGGGTCTAAGCCCCCCTACAGACCTCAAACAGTACTTTAGTAATCAATTTAACTCTTTACTAGGTTTGCTGATCCCGGCAATAGCCGGGATCCGCAAACTCTGCAGTTACCGGATGGCTCAGGATTACACATCCTGAGCCATCCGGTGACCGCAGTGCGGTCCCGGTAAACGCTGCGAAAACTGCTGCCTGCATGATTTTAAACGCAGGCAGCAGTGCCGGACCCGGCCACCGGATGGCTTGTGAAGCCATCCGGTGTTTTGCATAGGCTTCTATCAGGAGCCTTTCCTGGTCCGGTTTTGAGCTTTTTTAAAGCTCAAAACCGGATCAGGATTTTAAACAAAAAACGCCGATGTGACCCTGGCCTTACTGGGTGGTTTCTCTACTGCCAAATGGGTAATGTATGTGGAAAAAATAACACAGTCCTAGACAGTTGTGACTTTTCAGTATGTAACAGTGGGAGGATTCACAGCCTTCATATTAAACCATTTCAAACCCTGTTACAGATTGGATGTGGCAGGGTCATCAGCACCAGGCAAAAATTATCACTCTTTGCAACACCATTTAGTGACACTGAAACTTTTTTATCACAGAATTATATATCAATCGACTTAGCTCTTACTTCTCTGTAACTTGCTGCTTCTAGACAAGACAGCTTTCTTAATCAATGTGATAGTCTTGGTAAAACCTACATTGTACTCCAGTATTTCAACAATTCATTGTGAAACTTTGATAAAAAGTCTAAAAGTTGAAAATGGAAAACAAAATGAGTCAAAATGTAATTTTATGCGAAAAACTAGTCACATTTAATGAGTAGATCTATGTGGTTGCTATTTAATTCTATTTAAAGGTGTTAACACACATATAAAATATTCCCGATATGAGTGATAAGTGGAATATATAAATATTTATTGTATTTCTAACACCAACATAGCAGTATATGATTAACGACTACTCTGCCCCATACACATTCAACAAGATCTCTAATAACATTTTAACCTTAATAATACTTTTGACAACTCATGCCCCATTTGTATTGTTTCTAAGGCAATAAAAATGTAAAAAAGTAAACGTATGCAGAGTACTTTATAAATTACAAAAACTGGATGAGGCAGAATTCATTTCATACCCTACTGCTGTTTGCATATAAATCCACTAGAAGTGGGACTGATGCTATCGCATTGGCAGGCAGTGACATCACGAATGGGGCAGGCTCTGTAGTGCAGGGGGTGGTGGCTGTCTTTCCACTCCTTGTGTGCTCTCCCCCATCTGTCTCTCTTCCCCGTGCCCTCTCCTTTGAACTGTCTCCCCCTGTGTGCTTGCCCCTGTCCCTGTGCACTTTCTCTCACCCTGTGCACTTGCTCCTGTCCCTGTGCACTCTATATGTCCCCCGTGCACTCTCTCTGACCCCCTGTGTGCTCTATCTGGTCCCTTGTGAGCTCTCTCTCTCCCCTGTGAACTCTCTTTCCCCCGTGTGCTCTGTCTCTGCCCCAAGTTTGCAGAGACCAGGTGTAGTTAAGAGCAGCAGCTTGCCGAGACTGGGGGAGGTGAGGGCAGTGTGCCTACACTGGGGAAGGTGAGGGCAGTGTGTGGAGACCGAAGGATGTGAGGCAACGCGCGGAGAAAGGAGAAGATGAGGGCAGCATATGTAGACTGGGGAGGTGATGGCAGCGTGTCGAGACCAGGGGACGTGAGGGCACCATGTAGATAAACTAACTGCTTACAACCTTTTAATAGAGGAAAGCAGCTGCTTACATAATACACAATAGCTGAACCAAGAAAAAAAATTGCAAGATTAGTTTGGCCGTTTGGTTTCTAAATATTTTTTTTTATATAAAAAATTTATTTTAAAAAAGATAAGGTAACTTTTTTCTTGGTTCAGCTATTGCAAGTATAGATAGGAACCTGCAAACGTGAGGACCCTTGACACTTTGGGTTGCAGGATTCCGTGTTTGGTCAAAATATCAACCAATACCTCACATTTTTTCCTTGCACATTTTATCATTTTTGCAGAGTGTATTGGAGCTCTCTTAGATTGGTTGGTAAAGTGGTTGAGTCTGTCATGTGAGGTACACACGTAGTGTTTAACCTGTCTGCCATTCTCGGAGTACTCAATAGGTTATTGTTCAGACATGGTGCATAAAGTCAAGCATTGTTAACTGGCCCACTGCACCTGGCACAACTAGTAGGCTGTTGTTCAGATATTATGTGTATACTGTATCTCACTTATCTATGTGACTAACTCCCTATGCAGCTTCATTAGTGTGCATTATGTAAGTGTGGTGCACCTATAGCAAGATGCCACAGGGAGGTACTGCACCCCAATCAGAAGGTGTAGTGCCTCCGTAGCCGTGGATTTGGAGGACCCTACAGAGTCTGCACCCCAACACCCATACAGTAGGCCACCTTAGTGCAGGGGACCATATATTCAGTAGGTCCCAGGGGGTGGAGCCTAGAGAGCGGGAGACAGGTAGTGAAAGTTAGTGTTGGGCAGACGGTGTAAGACAGCGAGAAGGATAGAAGCAGGGGACCCTGCAGCCATGACAGGAGGGCACCTCTTAGTAGAGGTGTGACCCAGACGTAGAAGGGGCCCACTCCAGGACAGGTCGGCGCAAGCTGGAAACCCAGGTCATCACCGGTACACTGGAACCGAGGCGGTTAGTCAACAGTCTATCCCTAACCGCAGACCGGCCAGCTGTGCGCCCGACATAAGGGAGCCACAGCACCACTCAAGAAGTCCAGCATTGGTCTGGGTTCACGACACCGAGAAGTAAGGAGACTTTATGTAACAGACCCCGAGGACTAGAGACTTGACTCAAGGGGGGAAGCACAGAGAGAGAGAGGAACAGGACCAGGAACGCCATATTAAGGACACCACTACCAGACTCTGGAAAATCCTCCAAAAATCTGTGGCTACAATCCCTATTAAACCAGAGATGTACTGTGTACCTTTTCCACCTGGTGCAAGTAAAGAACTGTTTGAGCTGATCTGGTGTCTGGTCTCCTTTCATCCGCCGCCCGGAGGGCTTCTACAGTATCATCGAGGTGTGGACTACGACTCCCCTCATCCACCCCGCTGCCCTGAAGTAAAGCTCCACCTGTGGGAGCTGTACTACCAAAGCTGCATTCACATCACCTCAGCGGCCAGCCGCAGCTCTGTTGATCCTATTACCAGGTACCACAGGTGGCATCACATTGCAATTCTTTTTTTTTTGGAAGTACACTGAGCTGTAGTTTGGATTTCTGCTGAAGGGGAAAAAAAAACTCCTTAAATCTTCTTCCTTAGCGAGTGTGATGAGCTGAGTGTGACCGGAGTGCAAGTGCGAACGGAAGTAAGTGTGTGACTTGTTATTCAGTAACTTTGGATTCAGGGATTTTGGAAGGGAGGACTTACTGAATTACTGGTTGTATTTTATTAATACTTTACATTTCTTTTTACTTATCTGTCTTCTACAATCCCCATTAGGAAATGAGCTCCATAATTGACAACGCGATCCAGTGTACATCTTGCCACATGTATGCAATCCTTGAACAGCCGATCGAGGGTGCATACTGCTGTGTGAGATGTGAGCACGCTGTGCATTTGGAAGCTCAGATACTGGATCTAAATTAACAGCTGGCGACACTGAGATCCATAGACAATATGGATATGAGTCTGCTGCTCACTGAACAGCTGTTCAATGGGATAGATGTGGGGGAGGATGTTAGCATGGAGCTGCAGGACAGTGAGGCAGCTAGCTGGGTGACAGTTAGAAGGCAGGGTAGAGGGAAGAGTGCCAGGGAGGCTACGCCTGATCTCGCATACCCCAATTAATTTGCTAAGTTGTCAGATGAGGGGGGTGTCAGTACAGGGATAGCACTGCTGCAGCAAGGCTTGACCTCTGAAAGCCAGAGGAGTGTCTGCTCCCGTAGGGGAAAAAACAGAGCAGGGCAGGCCAGACAGGTGCTGGTAGTAGGGGACTCAATTATTAGGGGAACGGATAGGGCAATCTGTCACAAAGGCAGGGATCGTCAAACAGTGTGCTGCCTACCTGGCGCTCGAGTCCGTCACATCGCTGATCAGGTTGACAGATTACTGGGAGGGGTTGGTGAGGACCCAGCGGTCATGGTACACATTGGCACAAATGACAAAGTTAGAGGTAGGTGGAAGGCCCTGAAAGATGATTTCAGGGAATTAGGCTGCAAGCTTAAGGCAAGGAACACCAAGGTTGTATTCTCTGAAATACTGCCTCTTCCACGTGCCACACCAAAGAGGCAAAGGGAGTTTAGGGAGATAAATAAGTGGCTCAGGAATTGGTGTAGGAAGGAGTGGTTTAGGTTCCTGGAGAACTGGGCCGACTTTTCTGTTGGCTACAGGTTCTATGCTAGGGACGGGCTGCACCTCAAATGGGAAGGGTGCAGCTGTGCTGGGGGAGAAAATGGCTAGAAGGTTGGAGGAGTATTTAAACTAGGGGTTGGGGGGAGAGTATTCATTGTACAGGAGGGGAAGATAGTGTAAATATTAACCTGGGCACAAGTAATGAAATTGGGGGTGGTATGGGGGGTGGGGTTAGAACAGTCAATATAGTAGGAAGAAATTTTGTTGGAAAATAATTATGACATAGTTGGAATATCGGAGACATGGCTGGACGAGAGCCATGACTGGGCTATTAATTTACAGGGCTATAGTCTGTTCAGAAATGACCGTACAAATAAGTGAGGGGGAGGTGTGTGTTTATATGTAAAATCATCCTTAAAACCCATCCTTCGTGATAATATATGTGAATCTAATGAAAATGTAGAGTCCCTTGGGTGGAGATAAGAGGAGGGGGAAAAATAATAAATTACTGATAGGGGTTTGTTATAAGTCTCCAACAATAATGGAGGTGGAGGAGAATATCCTCATAAAGCAAATAGATGAAGCAGTGACTCAGGGAGAAGTTCCAGCAAATGTAATAGGTTTTTGATAACTATGAGAGACAATTACCTTTCACAACTGATTCAGGACCAAACAAGAAGGGGGGCACTGTTGGACCTAATATTAACCAATAGGCCGGACCGCATATCAAATATACGGGTTGGAGGTCACTTGGGTAATAGTGATCACAAAATAATACGTTTTCAAATATCCTTTAATAAGATGTGTAGTAGAGGGGCTACAAGGACACTAAACTTCAGGAAGGTAAATTTCCAACGGATGAGAGATGACCCTCCCTTAAAAATAGTCTGGGCGAAATGGTGGATGAGGATGAGGAAAAAGCCAATATGCTAAATGACTTTTTTGCAACAGAATTTACACTAGAATATCCAATGACAGACAACATGATCAGTGATAACAAAAACTCTCCATTAAATGTAACCTGCTTAACCCAACAGGAAGTACGGCACCGTCTAAAAATCACTAAAGTTGACAAATCCTCAGGCCCGGATTGGATACACCCCAGAGTACTGCAGGAATTAAGTACCGTCATAGATAAACCATTATTTTTAATCTTTAAAGATTCCATAATAACAGGGTCTGTACCACAGGACTGGCGTATAGCAAATGTGGTGCCAATATTCAAAAAGGGGACAAAAACTGAACTTGGAACTTATAGGCCAGTAAGCTTAACCTGTGGTTAAAATCCTAGAAGGTTTTCTAAAATATGCTATACTGGAGTATCTGAATGAAAATAACCTTATGACCCAATATCAAGATGGGTTTACGAGGGACCGTTTCTGTCAAACTAATCTAATAACCTTTTATGAAGAGGTATGTTCTGGATTAGACCAAAGAAATGCAGTGGACGTGGTGTATATGGACTTTTCAAAAGTTTTTGATACAGTGCCACACAAAAAGTTGATACATAAAATGAGAGCAATGGGGATAGGGGAAAATATTTGTAAGTGAGTTAAAAACTGGCTCAGTGATAGGAAACAAAGGGTGGTTATTAATGGAACACACTCAGAATGGGTCACAGTTAACAGTGGGGTACCACAGGGGTCAGTATTGGGCCCGCTTCTTTTTAACATATTTATTAATGACCTTGTAGGGGCATACAGAGTAGAATCTCAATATTTGCCGATGACACTAAACTCTGCAGGGTTATCAATACAGAGGAGGACAATTTTATATTACAGGAGGATTTATGTAAACTAGAAGCTTGGCTGATAAATGGCAAATGAGCTTTAATGGGAATAAATGTAAGGTCATGCACTTGGGCAGAGGAAATAAAATGTATAATTATGTTCTTAATTGTAAAACACTGGGCAAAACTACCACTGAAAAAGACCTGGTGTATGGGTTCAATTCTGGTCTCCGGTGTATAAGAAAGACATAGCTGAACTAGAGAGGGTGTGACCCGCCCAGGCCGGGGTACTCAGAGCTTGAGCACGGTGTCAGGAGGAACGCTATCGCCGGTGGCTGCACCCAAGTCCGTGGCCCTGGGGTTGGTGACTTCTTAAAAATACAGTTTCTATTAGGATAATTTATGACGCCACCTGTAGTACCTGGTGAGGGATCACCAGCACTGCCACTGTCCTCCGGAGGGCGATGGTATTGCGACAAGGGTGGTATAGCTTCCTACAGGTGAAGCTGGGCGTCTGGTGCAGCGTTGTATTGGGCAGTTCAGAGTAGGGATTTGGGCCAAGGAAAAGGATAGTGAAGCAGTCTCTACGGGGCACGGGAGCAGGGAGGAATAACGCAAACACACTGATGAGTGTCTCTTTACCTTTTTACTGGTGGAAACTGCAGGTAATTCGTCCGGAGCACTGTCGGATGACCAGAAGCACAGTTGAACTCCCACAGGGAGGGGGTATAAGGCCTCCTTAAGTTCTACGGTGTCTGGCTCCCTTAATGTTGAGTACACAGGGGGACCAGGTGACTGAAGTCTCCACGGTGTATCAGGGTTTTCTGCTGGCTTGAAGCACTGCTGCAGGTGCGTACCCCCGAAGTCCTGTACTTAATTGGGCGAACCCCCACTGGCTCCTCTACTTCCACTGTCCTCTGTTCTCCTCGCCTTTCGGTCCCACTCCTGGGCTTGGCTGGGTGGTAGAAGAGCTACTACCAAGCACCAGGACGTGTTCGCAGCTCTCCTAGCATCTGCACACTCTCCCTAACTCCTCCCCCAGCACCAGTATTTATAGTGGCCTAAGGTCAGCGAGATGAGCTCCCCCTACTGTGCTGGGGTGAAAGGTGTTGTTTGCAAGTGGTACCCCCTGTGGAAATCCAGCTGTGCACTAGGGAAGCTTGTGGTTACCTGTGGGAGCAGGGCGCCACAGGTGCAAGAAGAGCGACCAAGGTTATTAGAGGACTGAGGGGTATGCAATGCCAAGACAGGTTATTAAACTTCGGGTTATTTAGTTTGGAAAAACGAAGGCTTACGGGTGATCTTATAATAATGTATAAATATATGAGTGGACAGTACAGAGACCTTTTTAATGATCTTTTTACTCTTAGGCCTGAGACGGCGACAAGGGGGTATCCTCTACGTCTGGAGGAAAGAAGGTTTAATCATAATCACAGATGTGGATTCTTTACTGTAAGAGCAGTGAGACTATGGAAATCTCTGGCACATGTTGTTGTAATGAGTGACTTACTACTAAAATTTGAGAGTGTCCTGGATGCCTTTCTTGAAAAATATAATATTACCGGTTATATATACTAGATTCTTTGATAGGGCGTTGATCCAGGGAACAAGTTTGATTGCCATACATGGAGTAAGGAAGGAATTTGTTTTCCCCAAAGTGGAGCTTAGTATTGCCACATGGGTTTTTTTTTTTACTTCCTCTGGATCAATATGTTAGGCTATGGTTTGAACTAGATGGACTTAAGGTCTTCCTTCAACCTTAAATATTATGTTACCATGTAATTCCCCCTATCATCATAACCCTCACCCCCGCCATTGAGGGTCCAGGGCACAGAACCAGGAACCGACCAGCCGTGATCCCCCACCGAAGAAACCACCTGTCCCGGTATCCGAGTATCCCCTACCCTGTTGACCAACTCAGCTCTGGCATCACAAACAGGATCTCGTGCCTGGTAAAACCGGGTAGTGTGTGCTTAAATTGGACTTTACTAACTGTTTTGTGAACTGTAAATTTGGACCGCCATTACTGCGCCACAGAGCGGGAAGAGTGTCTCGGCTGCGCGGCTGAAAGGCGTGAAGATAAGTCCCGCCTACCCACTCTGCCGAAGTTCAACGTAGTGCAGTGGCTGGCCTCGCCGAATAGTAACGATATATTTGCAAAAGTACTCGCCCGCCCATTCACTGCCATTGGGCGAGTACTTTTGCAAATATATCGTTACTATTCGGCGAGGCCAGCCACTGCACTACGTTGAACTTCGGCAGAGTGGGTAGGCGGGACTTATCTTCACGCCTTTCAGCCGCGCAGCCGAGACACTCTTCCCGCTCTGTGGCGCAGTAATGGCGGTCCAAATTTACAGTTCACAAAACAGTTAGTAAAGTCCAATTTAAGCACACACTACCCGGTTTTACCAGGCACCAGATCCTGTTTGTGATGCCAGAGCTGAGTTGGTCAACAGGGTAGGGGATATTCGGATACCGGGACAGGTGGTTTCTTTGGTGGGGATCACGGCTGGTCGGTTCCTGGTTCTGTGCCCTGGACCCTCAATGGCGGGGGTGAGGGTGATGATGATAGGGGGAATTACATAGTAACATAATATTTAAGGTTGAAGGAAGACCTTAAGTCCATCTAGTTCAAACCATAGCCTAACATATTGATCCAGAGGAAGTAAAAAAAAAAACCCATGTGGCAATACTAAGCTCCACTTTGGGGAAAACAAATTCCTTCCTTACTCCATGTATGGCAATCAAACTTGTTCCCTGGATCAACGCCCTATCAAAGAATCTAGTATATATAACCGGTAATATTATATTTTTCAAGAAAGGCATCCAGGCCACTCTCAAATTTTAGTAGTAAGTCACTCATTACAACAACATGTGCCAGAGATTTCCATAGTCTCACTGCTCTTACAGTAAATAATCCACATCTGTGATTATGATTAAACCTTCTTTCCTCCAGACGTAGAGGATACCCCCTTGTCGCCGTCTCAGGCCTAAGAGTAAAAAGATCATTAAAATGGTCTCTGTACTGTTCCCTCATATATTTATACATTATTATAAGATCACCCGTAAGCCTTAGTTTTTCCAAACTAAATAACCCGAAGTTTAATAACCTGTCTTGGCATTGCATACCCCTCAGTCCTCTAATAACCTTGGTCGCTCTTCTCTGCACCTGTGGCGCCCTGCTCCCACAGGTAACCACAAGCTTCCCTAGTGCACAGCTGGATTTCCACAGGGGGTACCACTTGCAAACAACACCTTTCACCCCAGCACAGTAGGGGGAGCTCATCTCGCTGACCTTAGGCGAGGTCCACTATAAATACTGGTGCTGGGGGAGGAGTTAGGGAGAGTGTGCAGATGCTAGGAGAGCTGCGAACACGTCCTGGTGCTTGGTAGTAGCCCTTCTACCACCCAGCCAAGCCCAGGAGTGGGACCGAAAGGCGAGGAGAACAGAGGACAGTGGAAGTAGAGGAGCCAGTGGAGGTTCGCCCAATTAAGTACAGGACTTCGGGGGTACGCACCTGCAGCAGTGCTTCAAGCCAGCAGAAAACCCTGATACACCGTGGAGACTTCAGTCACCTGGTCCCCCTGTGTACTCAACATTAAGGGAGCCAGACACCGTAGAACTTAAGGAGGCCTTATACCCCCTCCCTGTGGGAGTTCAACTGTGCTTCTGGTCATCAGACAGTACTCCGGACGAATTACCTGCAGTTTCCACCAGTAAAAAGGTAAAGAGACACTCATCGGTGTGTGTGCGTTATTCCTCCCTGCTCCCGTGCCCCGTAGAGACTGCTTCACTATCCTTTTCCTTGGCCCAAATCCCTACTCTGAACTGCCCAATACAACGCTGCCCCAGACGCCCAGCTTCACCTGTAGGAAGCTATACCACCCTTGTCGCAATACCATCGCCCTCCGGAGGACAGTGGCAGTGCTGGTGATCCCTCACCAGGTACTACAGGTGGCGTCACAAATTATCCTAATAGAAACTGTATTTTTAAGAAGTCACCAACCCCAGGGCCACGGACCTGGGTGCAGCCACCGGCGATAGCGTTCCTCCTGACACCGTGCTCAAGCTCTGAGTACCCCGGCCTGGGCGGGTCACACCCTCTCTAGTTCAGCTATGTCTTTCTCATACACCGGAGACCAGAATTGTACACAGTATTTAAAGTGTGGTCGCACTAGTGACCTGAATAGAGGTAAAATTATGTTCTCCTCATGAGCATCTATGCCTCTTTTAATGCATCCCATTATTTTATTTGGCTTTGAAGCAGCTGCCTGACAATGGGCACTAAATGTGAGTTTAGTATCTACCCATACACCCAGGTCTTTTTCAGTGGTAGTTTTGCCCAGTGTTTTACAATTAAGAACATAATTATACATTTTATTTCCTCTGCCCAAGTGCATGACCTTACATTTATTCCCATTAAAGCTCATTTGCCATTTATCAGCCCAAGCTTCTAGTTTACATAAATCCTCCTGTAATATAAAATTGTCCTCCTCTGTATTGATAACCCTGCAGAGTTTAGTGTAATCGGAAAATATTGAGATTCTACTCTGTATGCCCCCTACAAGGTCATTAATAAATATGTTAAAAAGAAGCGGGCCCAATACTGACCCCTGTGGTACCCCACTGTTAACTGTGACCCATTCTGAGTGTGTTCCATTAACAACCACCCTTTGTTTCCTATCACTGAGCCAGTTTTTAACTCACTTACAAATATTTTCCCCTATCCCCATTGCTCGCATTTTATGTATCAACTTTTTGTGTGGCACTGTATCAAAAACTTATGAAAAGTCCATATACACCACGTCCACTGCATTTCTTTGGTCTAATCCAGAACATACCTCTTCATAAAAGGTTATTAGATTAGTTTGACAGAAACGGTCCCTCGTAAACCCATCTTGATATTGGGTCATAAGGTTATTTTCATTCAGATACTCCAGTATAGCATCTTTTAGAAAACCTTCTAGGATTTTAACCACAGGTTAAGCTTACTGGCCTATAAGTTCCAAGTTCAGTTTTTGTCCCTTTTTTGAATATTGGCACCACATTTGCTATACGCCAGTCCTGTGGTACAGACCCTGTTATTATGGAATCTTTAAAGATTAAAAATAATGGTTTATCTATGACGGTACTTAATTCCTGCAGTACTCTGGGGTGTATCCAATCCGGGCCTGGGGATTTGTCAACTTTAGTGATTTTTAGACGGTGCCGTACTTCCTGTTGGGTTAAGCAGGTTACATTTAATGGAGAGTTTTTGCTATCACTGATCATGTTGTCTGTCATTGGATATTCTAGTGTAAATACTGTTGCAAAAAAGTCATTTAGAATATTGGTTTTTTCCTCATCCTCATCCACCATTTCGCCCAGACTATTTTTAAGGGGGGTCATCTCTCATCCGTTAGAAATTTACCTTCCTGAAGTTTAGTGTCCTTGTAGCCCCTCTACTACACATCTTATTAAAGGATATTTGAAAACGTATTATTTTGTGATCACTATTACCCAAGTGACCCTCAACCCGTATATTTGATATGCGGTCCGGCCTATTGGTTAATATTAGGTCCAACAGTGCCCCCCTTCTTGTTTGGTCCTGAATCAGTTGTGAAAGGTAATTGTTTCTCATAGTTATCAAAAACCTATTACATTTGCTGGAACTTCTCCCTGAGTCACTGCTTCATCTATTTGCTTTATGAGGATATTCTCCTCCACCTCCATTATTGTTGGAGACTTATAACAAACCCCTATCAGTAATTTATTATTTTTCCCCCTCCTCTTATCTCCACCCAAGGGACTCTACATTTTCATTAGATTCACATATATTATCACGAAGGATGGGTTTTAAGGATGATTTTACATATAAACACACACCTCCCCCTCACTTATTTGTACGGTCATTTCTGAACAGACTATAGCCCTGTAAATTAATAGCCCAGTCATGGCTCTCATCCAGCTATGTCTCCGATATTCCAACCATGTCATAATTATTTTCCAACAAAATTTCTTCCTACTATATTGACTGTTCTAACCCCACCCCCCATACCACCCCCAATTTCATTACTTGTGCCCAGGTTAATATTTACACTATCTTCCCCTCCTGTACAATGAATACTCTCCCCCCAACCCCTAGTTTAAATACTCCTCCAACCTTCTAGCCATTTTCTCCCCCAGCACAGCTGCACCCTCCCCATTGAGGTGCAGCCCGTCCCTAGCATAGAACCTGTAGCCAACAGAGAAGTCGGCCCAGTTCTCCAGGAACCTAAACGCCTCCTTCCTACACCAATTCCTGAGCCACTTATTTATCTCCCTAAACTCCCTTTGCCTCTTTGTTGTGGCACGTGGAACAGGCAGTATTTCAGAGAATACAACCTTGGTGTTCCTTGCCTTAAGCTTGCAGCCTAATTCCCTGAAATCATCTTTCAGGGCCTTCCACCTACCTCTAACTTTGTCATTTGTGCCAATGTGTACCATGACCACTGGGTCCTCACCAACCCCTCCCAGTGATCTGTCAACCTGATCAGCGATGTGACGGACTCGAGCACCAGGTAGGCAGCACACTGTTCAACGATCCCTGCCTTTGTGACAGATTGCCCTATCCGTTCCCCTAATAATTGAGTCCCCTACTACCAGCACCTGTCTGGCCTGCCCTGCTCTGTTTTTTTCCCTACTGGAGCAGACACTCCTCTGGCTTTCAGAGGTCAAGCCTTGCTGCAGCAACGCTATCCCTGTACTGACACCCCCCTCATCTGACAACTTAGCAAATTAATTGGGGTATGCGAGATCAGGCGTCGCCTCCCTGGCACTCTTCCCTCTACCCTGCCTTCTAACTGTCACCCAGCTAGCTGCCTCACTGTCCTGCAGCTCCATGCTAACATCCTCCCCCACATCTATCCCATTGAGCAGCTGTTCAGTGAGCAGCAGACTCATATCCATATTGTCTATGGATCTCAGTGTCGCCAGCTGTTAATTTAGATCCAGTATCTGAGCTTCCAAATGCACAGCGTGCTCACATCTCACACAGCAAAATGCACCCTCGATCGGCTGTTCAAGGATTGCATACATGTGGCAAGATGTACACTGGATCGCATTGTCAATTATGGAGCTCATTTCCTAATGGGGATTGTACAAGACAGATAAGTAAAAAGAAATGTAAAGTATTAATAAAATACAACCAGTAATTCAGTAAGTCCTCCCTTCCAAAATCCCTGAATCCAAAGTCACTGAATAACAAGTCACACACTTACTTCCGTTCGCACTTGCACTCCGGTCACACTCAGCTCATCACACTCGCTAAGGAAGAAGATTTAAGGAGTTTTTTTTTCTCCTTCAGCAGAAATCCAAACTACAGCTCAGTGAACTTCCAAAAAAAAAAAGAATTGCAATGTGATGCCACCTGTGGTACCTGGTAATAGGATCAACAGAGCTGCGGCCGGCCGCTGAGGTGATGGGAATGCAGCTTTGGTAGTACAGCTCCCCACAGGTGGAGCTTTACTTCAGGGCAGCGGGGTGGAGTCGTAGTCCACACCTCGATGATACTGTAGAAGCCCTCCGAGCGGCGGATGAAAGGAGACCAGACACCAGATCAGCTCAAACAGTTCTTTACTTGCACCAGGTGGAAAAGGTACACAGTACATCTCTGGTTTAATAGGGATTGTAGCCACAGATTTTTGGAGGATTTTCCAGAGTCTAGTAGTGGTGTCCTTAATATGGTGTTCCTGGTCCTGTTCCTCTCTCTCTCTGTGCTCCCCCCCTTGAGTCAAGTCTCTAGTCCTCGGGGTCTGTTACATAAAGTCTCCTTACTTCTCGGTGTCGTGAACCCAGACCAATGCTGGACTTCTTGAGTGGTGCTGTGGCTCCCTTATGTCGGGCCCACAGCTGGCCGGTCTGCGGTTAGGGATAGACTGTTGACTAACCGCCTCGGTTCCAGTGTACCGGTGATGACCTGGGTTTCCAGCTGGCTCCGACCTATCCTGGAGTGGGCCCCTTCTACGTCTGGGTCTCCCGCTCTCTAGGCTCCACCCCCTGGGACCTACTGAATATATGGTCCCCTGTACTAAGGTGGCCTACTGTATGGGTGTTGGGGTGCAGCTTCTGTAGGGTCCTCCAAATCCACGGCTACGGAGGCACTACACCTTCTGATTGGGGTGCAGTACCTCCCTGCGGCATCTTGCCATAGGTGCGCCACACTTACATAATGCACACTAATGAAGCTGCATAGGGAGTTAGTCACATAGATAAGTGAGATACAGTATACACATAATATCTGAACAACAGCCTACTAGTTGTGCCAGGCGCAGTGGGCCAGTCAACAATGCTTGACTTTATGCACCATGTCTGAACAATAACCTATTGAGTACTCCGAGAATGGCAGACAGGTTAAACACTACGTGTGTACCTCACATGGCAGACTCAACTACTTTACCAACCAATCTAAGAGAGCTCCAATACACTCTGCAAAAATGATAAAATGTGCAAGGAAAAAATGTGAGGTATTGGTTGATATTTTGACCAAACACGGAATCCTGCAACCCAAAGTGTCAAGGGTCCTCACGTTTGCAGGTTCCTATCTATACTTGCAATAGCTGAACCAAGAAAAAAGTTACCTTATCTCTTTATAAAAAAAAAATATTTAGAAACCAAACTAATCATGCAATTTTTTTTCTTGGTTCAGCTATTGTGTATTATGTAAGCAGCTGCTTTCCTCTATTAAAAGGTTGTAAGCAGTTAGTTTATCTACATGGTGCCCTCACGTCCCCTGGTCTCGACACACTGCCATCACCTCCCCAGTCTACATATGCTGCCCTCATCTTCTCATTTCTCCGCGCGTTGCCTCACATCCTTCGGTCTCCACACACTGCCCTCACCTTCCCCAGTGTAGGCACACTGCCCTCACCTCCCCCAGTCTCGGCAAGCTGCTGCTCTTACCTACACCTGGTCTCTGCAAACTTGGGGCAGAGAGAGAGCACACCGGGGAAAGAGAGTTCACAGGGGAGAGAGAGAGCTCACAAGGGACCAGATAGAGCACACACGGGGTCAGAGAGAGTGCACGGGGGACAGAGAGAGTGCACAGGGACAGGAGCAAGTGCACAGGGTGAGAGAAAGTGCACAGGGACAGGGGCAAGCACACAGGGGGAGACAGTTCAAAGGAGAGGGCACGGGGAAGAGAGACAGATGGGGGAGAGCACACAAGGAGTGGAAAGACAGCCACCACCCCTGCACTACAGAGCCTGCCCCATTCGTGATGTCACTGCCTGCCAATGCGATAGCATCAGGCCCACTTCTAGTGGATTTATATGCAAACAGCAGTAGGGTATGAAATGAATTCTGCCTCATCCAGTTTTTGTAATTTACATACGTTTACTTTTTTACATTTTTATTGCCTTAGAAACAATACAAATGGGGCATGAGTTGGCAAAAGTATTATTAAGGTTAAAATGTTATTAGAGATCTTGTTGAATGTGTATGGGGCAGAGTAGTCGTTAATCATATACTGCTATGTTGGTGTTAGAAATACAATAAATATTTATATATTCCAATTATCACTCATATCGGGAATATTTTAAATGTGTTAACACCTTTAAATAGAATTAAATAGCAACCACATAGATCTACTCATCTACTCATTAAATGTGACTAGTTTTTCGCATAAAATTACATTTTGACTCATTTTGTTTTCCATTTTCAACTTTTAGACTTTTTATCAAAGTTTCACAATGAATTGTTGAAATACTGGAGTACAATGTAGGTTTTACCAAGACTATCACATTGATTAAGAAAGCTGTCTTGTCTAGAAGCAGCAAGTTACAGAGAAGTAAGAGCTAAGGAGATTGATATATAATTCTGTGATAAAAAAGTTTCAGTGTCACTAAATGGTGTCGCAAAGAGTGATAATTTTTGCCTGGTGCTGGTGACCCTGCCACATCCAATCTGTAACAGGGTTTGAAATGGTTTAATATGAAGGCTGTGAATCCTCCCACTGTTACATACTGAAAAGTCACAACTGTCTAGGACTGTGTTATTTTTTCCACATACATTAACCATTTGGCAGTAGAGAAACCACCCAGTAACCTTACTCCAAGACATATTTATGTGCAAAGAGATGGAATTGAGTGAAACCTTGCACACCTGGTCAGTATGTGACTGGGATTGCCCATATAACATATTTGTGGTCACATGGCAGCCTTGTCTCGCTGTTGGCATCAGAGAATCCTTGCTGTGAATGCTGTGCAAATTTGCAAGTCTGCAGTCACAAGGTTTGACTGCAGACCTTTGGGCCAAGTGTGGACAATCCCTATAATCAGTGGCATACATAGAAATCATGTGGCTCCATAGCAGAATTTCTAATTGACCCCCCAAAAAATATATTTGTTTCGGTCACATAAGAAATTTCCTCCTATTGAAGCCTCTAGATTCCTTTTTCATTTCAGCCATGAAGTATGATGCCAACAAAAGTGTCCCATAAAGACTTCATGATCCCGCCACAGTGAACTCCTTCACAGTGCCCATCATTCACAGCATGATGGCAATAATGTACCTCCCCTCAACTACTCTGGCAAAGTACGATGACCCCAACACAGAATGGTTCCCAGCTGTAAGCCCCCACACCACCATTTATGCATACGGGCCTGCATACAGTAAATGGCCCCTACACTTCTTCACACTCTATAATGGCACCACTAGCTCTCCGAACAGTATGATGGATCACACACAAGCCTTTACACTGTATAATTGCTTGCATACACTACAATGGCCCTCAAATAACCCTCCATAAAGTATAAAAGCTCCCTCATAGCCCTCCAAATATTATAATGGAGCCCACATAGATTTCCATTTAGTTTAATGGGTTACACATAACCCTCCATATACTATAATGCTTTATCCATAGTCCACTATATCGTATAATGCACCCCCCCCCATAGTCCTCAGTGTATTATATTGCACAGCCCATAGTCCTTCATATAGTATAATACACACCTCATAGTCTTCCTTATAGTATTATGCACTTCCCATTGTCCTCCACATACTATAATGCAACCCCATAGTCCTCCTCATATTATAATGTGGAATCTTGGACAAAGTGCTTCGGTGTCCGCGCTGCTGCTCCAAATCCAAAGAAACACAGACACGGGAATGTCTGGTACAGCTACAGCCTTTATTTTCCTCCTATGCGTTTCGGAGCCTCCTCCCGAGCTCCTTCCTCAGGGAACAACCCTGATGGAGGAAGGAGCTCGGGAGGAGGCTCCGAAACACATAGGAGGAAAATAAAGGCTGTAGCTGTACCAGACATTCCCGTGTCTGTGTTTCTTTGGATTTGGAGCAGCAGCGCGGACACCGAAGCACTTTGTCCAAGATTCTACATTACGACCACGGTCACCGTTGAGAGTGCGGTCCCTGCAGCAGCTGCTTGTACGCTATTCTACCAGTTGTGGGTTTCACAACTGACTAAGGTGAGCAATTCCACATCGACAAGTGAGAGTTTTTAATTGAGATAAGACCCTATATGCGCATTCTTTCTTTCACAGATTCATATTATAATTATCCTATTGTCCTCTATATATTATAACACACCCCATAGTCCTCCATATATTATAATAAACCCCTATAGTGCTTCATGTATAATAATGCAGCTTCCATAGTCCTCCATGTATTACAATGCACCCCTATAGTCCTCCATGTATAAGATAGCCCCCATAGTGCTCCAATTGTTATAATACACACCCATATTGGTCCATATATTTTGATGCAGCCCCATAGTCCTTGATGAATTATAAAGCACCCCCATAGTTCTCCAATTATTATAATGCACATCAATATTCCTCTATATATTATAATTTACCCCCATAGTCCTCTATGGATTTTAATGCACCCCCATAGTCCTCCATGTATAAGGTAGCTCCATAGTCCTCCAAATATTATAATGCGCCCCCATGTTCATCCATATATTTTAATGCTTACCCTATAGTCCTCCATGTATTATTATGCACCTCCATAGTCCTCCAATTATTATAAAGCACCTTCATATTCCTCCATATATTATAATGTAGCCCAGAGTCTTCCATGTATTACAGTACTCCCCCATATTCCTCAGGGAAGGAGCTCGGTACGTGGCTCCGAAACGCGTTGGATATAAACCTATATCACCCGTACTCAGACGTCCAGTGTCGTTGGTGTATTTACCGCCTTGGCAGCAGAGCGGACAATAAGGTACTTCGTCCGAAAAACCTGATCACAGCACCGCACCTAGTGGAAGTACGGTCCCTGCAGCAGCTGCGTGGTTTGAGCGATTACGCTGGTTGTGTGCTACATAACCGTACCAGGTGAGCAAATCAGATTTTTTCCGCATTTTACCTGACTATAAAGGATAAGACCCTATTTGCGCATTCTCAACCCTCTAAAAATCCATATGTAGCTGCTATCATTTTCTAATTCCTCAATCTAGGATCTCTCTCTGTTGATGTATTTATATTATTTATATTCCCCTCCTCTCCCCTGTAAACTTCAAACAAAGAGATTAATTTCATCTGTCAATCACTGTGAATGATAAACTTAGTTCTCTGCTGTCCACTCCCCTTAGGATGAATATGCATGTCATATATTTACATCACATCACTGCTTAGGAGATCAGTGGGAGGGGCTGTATACTCCTCTCTTCTCTCTCTGCAGCAAAACCAAGAGGTCAAATAAAACACAGAATCTCTCACAGCACAGCAAGGATTCAATGCTTAGAGAAACAAATAGAGTTTAGATCAGGAAAGGCAAACCTGCAATAGCTTTCTCCCTCAGTGTCCTCAACAGAACAGACGCTCCTGAAAGTGAAACCTGACACTGCATTAAGAGCAAAGGGAGGAGGGAGGAGAGAGCTACTGAGACATAGTGCATAATACATGACAGTTTATAACACAGCTGGACTAATTGTCTGTGAATATAATAGAGAGGAGTAATGCAGCAGCTCCCTGCAGGGTCTGAAAATGCTGATAATATAAAAACTACAAAGGGTACAATAATGATTTTACATGTTTTTAAAAGGTCTGCGCAGGCACTAGTCAATGGTAATATTAGTATCATACTGAAAGTGGCCTGACAGTGTCTCTTTAAAATGACATATATTAGGACTTTCAAGTCTGCCATACGGTGTCCAGGACTAGAGAAGTGTATTCCTACAGGCGTGTCTAGATAATTTTTTATCGTATATTTGTGTAGATTCATCCTTGTTTGACGTTTGTGTTTGGTTTCCCCAATATATGTTCCTGCAGGACAGTTTATACATTGTATCATTTATACAACATTGGAGGATGCACATGAACAGAAATCCATGATCTTATAGTCTTGATTTGTGTTGAGTATGTGGAGGAGAGGACTATAGAACATATAATGGGCACATCTATTCCTGACTTAGGAGAGGTCACTTTTTCATATAAGGGTTAGGACCACAGAACAAATAACAACTAACAAAAACAGTGACTTCTTTCTTACACATTCTACCTACCTGTCACGCTGGGGGTACCCAGAAATAGGATGGAGCTGGTCGTAGGGAGTCAGGGGAGCCTTCTCTGGCCCTGATACTGGGAACCCTAACTCGCCCTATACTCGGAGGTACCTATGAAGGTGAGGAGGTCCGAGCCACCAGCCTAAGACCCTAAAACTCATGAGAAGCCCTAGGCATAAGCCACTACCTCCACCCATGGACCACAGAACCAGCAGCTTCCAATGGAGAAAGGAACAACAGCGTCAGATCAATGTCTGCTCACAACAGGTCACAGTGAGAAGTGAACTGCATCAGCGACATCAGGTGGATGTGAGCTGACCCATTTATAGCCAAGGCACGCCCTTCAGCTCACTTAAGCATGATTCATATTCCTCACACACCTGCACTCTCAGCTCCCGCTCATTAGCCTCTTCTCTCCACACTGAGAGCAGGGGAAAAAAAGGCTTCATTTAAACCACAGCAGCAGCACTTCCATAATGCAAGGCAGCCAATACGTAACATTACCCATGAGGTGTCAGTGCTATAATCTGGAATACACCAATTTCATTTTATTTTAGGTTTGTCAGGCTCATCCAGCAACACAAGGACACAATATGAATACTACCCTTCAGGTAATAAGCTAAGTGACAAATAATTATATTCCAAAAATCGTTAAGATAAAGTATTATTTCCTTCAGTATTCATTCCTTCACAATGTATACAGTATACAGTGCCCCCATCTATATACAGGGCCCGCAATCCTGTAAAGGAAGAGATTAGTATACTTATCCCTCCGCTGTCCCGCTGCCGCTGTCCTGCCGCCGCTCCTCCATCTTCATCCAGCGTCTTCCGGCTTCTTCCGGCTTCCTCTGATGGTCGCAGGCAATGACGTCATTGCCGGTGCGACAGAGGAGGAAGCTGAAAGAAGACAGAAGACGCTGGATGAAGATGGAGGATCGCGATGGCGGCGGCGGGACAGCGGCAGCGGGACAGCGGAGGGATAAGTATACTAATCTCTTCCTTTACAGGATTGCGGCGGACGGGCCTGTATATAGATGGGGGGGGGCTGCATATACCTCCTGGGGATGCATATACCTCCTGGGGCTGCATATGGGGCTGTATATACCTCCTGGGGCTGCATATGGAGCTGTATATACTTCTGGGGCTGCATATGGGGTTGCATATACCTCTGGGGCTGCATATGGGGCTGTATATACTTCTGGGGATGCATATGGGGCTGCATATACCTCCTGGGGCTGTATATGGGGCTGCATATACCTCCTGGGGCTGTATATACCTCTGGGGCTGCATATGGGGCTGCATATACCTCTGGGGCTGCATATACCTCTGGGGCTGCATATGCCTCCTGGGGCTGCATATGGGGCTGTATATACCTCTGGGGCTGCATATACCTCTTGGGCTGCATATACCTCTGGGGCTGCATATACCTCTGGGGCTGCATATGGGGCTGCATATACCTCTGGGGCTGCATATGGGGCTGCATATACCTCTGGGGCTGCATATACGTCTGGGGCTGCTGTATACTACCACTGGGGCTGCTGCTGTATATACCACTGGGGCTGCTGCTGTATACTACCACTGGGGAGGCTGCTGTATACCTCACTGCTGGGGGTTGTATACCTGTGCTGGAGTCCACCCTCGGCTTATACGCGAGTCAATACGTTTTCCCAGTTTTTGGGGGCAAAAGTAGGGGGGTTGGCTTAAACACTGGTCGGCTTATACACGAGTATATACGGTATATAAAAGAAAAAAAAAAAGAAAAAAAAAAACTGCACAGCACTCACAGGCTAATGTGAACTGGTGCCAGCAGGGACGCTGGGTCAAATAACTAGAAAAAAGTACTCTGAAGCACTGAGCTACTACCAATGATGTACATATGCTGACAAGCTATATATATATATATGAGAAAAAATTTAAAAACTTACGTTTTTTCAAAAAACTAAAAATTCTTATATTTTTTTTAAATCTGAAGTTCTTAGTACACATATTGGCCAATGTCTGTTTGCTCATCGACTGCGACAAATTGACTTCAGGTCCAATGATTCCTAACGCTGACACCCAAGTCCTCCTTGTCCACCCTACCCCACTACTAAGTGGGAGGATACCATCTAGACCCTAGATCACCAGTAGGCAATGAGGGTGCAAATTGCAGCAAGGAGCCAGCAACTCCATAAGATACAAAACAGGAAAAAAAACAAAACTGCACAGCACTCACAGACTAATGTGAACTGGTGCCAGCAGGGACGCTGGGTCAAATAACTAGAAAAAAGTACTCTGCAGCGCTCAGCTACTACCAATGATGTACATATGCTGACAAGCTATATATATGAGAAAAAATTTAAAAACTTACGTTTTTTCAAAAAACTCAAAATTCTTATATATTTTTTTTTAAATCTGAAGTTCTTAGTACACACATTGGCCAATGTCTGTTTGCTTATCGACTGCGACAAAGTGACTTCAGGTCCGATGAGTCCTAACGCTGACACCCAATTCCTCCTTGTCCACCCGACCCCACTACTAAGTGGGCGGACACCATCTAGACCAGGGGTCTCAAACTCGGCTGGGTTCGTGGGCCGCACGTAGAAAAAAATTGATATCGGGCGGCCGCATTGCTTGTAGGACTAAGGGTACCGTTACACATCGCAAGATTGCATGCAATTTCACTGGCAATTTGCTGGTAGCAGTGAAATCATGGACACATTGTTCCATTTGTACACGGCCACAAAATATAACAATGTGTCCATGATTTCACTGCAACCAGCAAATTGCCTGTGAAACTGCATGCAATGTTGCGACGTGTAACGGTACCCTTAGTGACATTTTAGCAATACCAGAATTTTTTGCTCAATCTAGTAAAGTACAAATCCTGATCTTCTTGTAGGAATGTCCCCACCCTAATCTCCTTTATGTAGTAATGTCCCCATACTGGTCCCCATTGTATATTAATGTCCCCCAAACTGGTCCCCGTCTTGTAGTAATGTCCCCATCCTGGTCCCCTTTTTAAAGTAATGTTTCTCCCTGGTCCCTACGCGTAGTAATGTTCCCATCCTATATTAATGACCCCCATCCTGGTCCTCGTCTTGTAGTAATGCCCCCGCCCTGGTCTCCATCTTGTAGTAATGTTCCTCCCTGGTCCATATGTGTAGTAATGCCCCATCCTGGTCCCCATCCTATATTAATGTCTCCCATTCTGGTCCTTATTTTGTAGTAATGTCCCCACCTTTTAGTAATGTTCCCTTCCTTGTCACCTTGATGTAATGTCCCCCATCCCAACGCCTTTTTGTAGAGATGTCCTCACAACCTGGTCTCTATTCTTTTTGTTGTCTCGCTCACACTCACACATATACACACCCGCACACTCACACATGTACACACACACTCACATATACACTCACACACACTCACACATACATTCTCAGATATATTCACACAAACACACACACTCACACATTAACACACTTACATAGGGCCATATTTGGAGTTCCTGCCGCCCTAGGCACTTTCAGCGGTCACGTTCCCCCTTCCCCCAGGCTGCTATCTTTGGCTGTAACAGCGCCTTACCTGACTCCACTCTTCTCATCCCGGCAGCTTCTTCCTCTGTTGCTCCCGGTCTCCCTCTTTCCGGCACAAGCCTGCAGCCAGCAGCACCCGGCAGCTGCCAGCACTCGGCATTAGGTGGCACCCGGCAGCCGCCAACACCCAGGAGGCGGCACCAGGCAGCTGCCAGCACCCGGCGGTAGCCGCCAGCACTAGGCGGCACCCGGCAGCACCTGGGAGGCGGCACCAGGTGGCATCCGGCAGGTGCCATCACCTGGAGTTAGGCGGCACCCGTCAGCACCCAGTGGCCGCTAACACCCGGCAGCTGCCAGCACCAGGTGGCAGCTGCCAGCTTCCAGCACCCGGCATTAAGCGGCACCTGGCAACTGCCAGCACCCAGCGGCTCTAGCACTCGGCAGCCACCAGCACCAGGCGGCAGCGGCCAGCACCCAGTGGCCGCTAGCACCTGGCAGCCGCCAGCACCAGGCGGCAGCTGCCAGCACCCAGTGGCCGATAGCACCTGGCAGCCGCCAGCACCAGGTGGCAGCCGGAAGCTCACAGCATGCGGCATTAAGCGGCACCTGGTAGCCGCCAGCACCCAGCACCAGGCGGCAGCCGTCAGCACCAGGTAGCAGCTGCCAGCACCCAGCATTAGGCGGCACCAGGTGGTTCACCAGCACCAGCCTCCGGCGATGTGCCGCGGGAATACACACACATATACACACACTCACATATATACACACTCTCACACATATACTCAATCACTCAGAAATATTCACACACACACACTCACACAAATACACACACTCACTCACATATACACACACAAATACACTCACACATATACACATACACACACACACACTCACATATACACACAAATACACTCACACATATACACATGCACACACACACATATACACATACACACACTCACATATACACACAAATACACTCACACATATACAAACACACACTCTCTCTCTCTCTCTAACTCTCACACACATCTTAATGATGCCCCGGGCCATGGAGCCGCCGCGGTACCCGCTTTATAGTCACTACCGGGTACTGCTGAAACAAGTGCCATCGCGCCTGTTCATTCATGCAAGCAGGCGGCCTGCGGACCAATCAGAAGCCTCCTGTCACAGGAGGCGGCCGGCGGACCAATCAGTAGCCTCCTGTCACAGGAGGCGGCCGGCGGACCATTCAGAAGCCTCCTGTCACAAGAGGCTTCTGCTTGGTCCGCCGGCCGCCTCCTGTGACAGGAGGCTTCTGATTGGTCCGCCGGCTGCCTGCTTGCTTGAATGTACAGGCGCGATGGCACTTGTTTCAGCGGTACCAGGAAGTCACTATAAAGCGGGTACCACGACGGCTCCCTTCACAATGGCCCGGGGCATGTTATTTCTTCAAGGTGCCCCGGGCCGCAGTGGGAAGCCTGGCGGGCCGCATGCGGCCCGGGGGCCGTGTGTTTGAGACCCCTGATCTAGACCCTAGATCACCAGTAGGCAATGAGGGTGCAAATTGCAGCAAGGAGCCAGCAACTCCATAAGATACAAAACAGAAAAAAAAACTGCACAGCACTCACAGACTAATGTGAACTGGTGCCAGCAGGGACGCTGGGTCAAATAACTAGAAAAAAGTACTCTGCAGCACTCAGCTACTACCAGTGATGTACATATGCTGACAATCTATATATATGACAAAAAATTTAAAAACTTACGTTTTTTCAAAAAACTCAAAATTCTTATATTTTTTTTTTAAATCTGAAGTTTTTTTTCTAGATATATATATATATATATGTTATAAATATATCATTCTTCTACATGTGCAGAGCAAGTACATGGTGTAATGTTTTATTTACTTAAATTGTGTTCAGTTTCTTTGTTTCCCAGCAACTGTCATGTACAAGGCCATATTTTTGGTTGAAACGCGTTGAAATTGCTAAGTTGCTTTTGTGTTGGCACTTAATAACAACTTTGACTATTTTGCTTTCAAAAAGGAGTATGAATATGATCCATTGTTCTATACTTTTCTGCATAATTTGAAAACAATGAGCAAGTCAATTCTTTTCTGCATTTTTGCTGCAGTCAATGGTGAAAACGCAGAAAAAATGCAGCAATCAAAACGCAGCAAAAATACAGTAAAAACACATGAAAAATGCTGCAAAAATGCAGCAAATCTCCTACCAAGAAATTTTGGAGATACGAGAAACCTGTACAAGTTTTGATGCGTTGTTTTGCTGCAGCAAAAACACCCTGCGTGCACATAGCATAACACAGGAGCCCTGGTGTAAGTACTCAGCATAGAGTTCAGAATAAATGCAAGACAAACCTTACTATTTTGCATGAATGAAAAAATCAACAGTAGGTCAAGAATTGCTTTAATTTACCTTTTACGCCATTTGCCCTGGAATATAACTGATTAGTTGGCTTTATTCTTTGAGTTGGTGCAATAATAGTTATTCCAGATTTACATAGTTTTTTATTTTTTTGGATAATATCCCATGCTAAACACCCTTTTTTTTACAAAAAAATTATTTTGGGTAGATTTTGAGAGCTTTGATTATTCTGTATTTCTGCCAACAGTCATGTGAAAACCTGTTTTTCGCTGGATGCGTTGATGTTTTTATTGGTACCATTTTCAGGCACACAACTTTTTTCTGATGTTCCAATCATTTAACAAAAGAAAAAAATAAGTACGGTAAGTTCAATAATAATTAATAAGTTTGAGTTTCCTTTAGGACAAAATGGACCTCTACCAGGGGCGTAACTACCGGCATAGCAGACGTAGCGGTCGCTTTGGGGCCCGGCGCTTGAGGGGGGCCCGGACCCAGCGCCGCTACGCTGCTATCCGGTCAGCTACAGGCCCCCAGTGTGTATATACAGGCCCCCCACTCCTCCCTTCCTGCTGCACACGTCACCTGTAAAGGAATAGATCATACTTACTTATCCCTGCCGGCTGTCGCTGTCGCCGCTCTGCACCGCGCTCCGTCTTCATCCAGCTTCTTCCTGGTTGTGACATCATTGCCTGCACCCGCCGGTCACAACCAGGAAGAAGCTGGATGAAGACGGAGCGCGGTGCAGAGCGGCGACAGCGGCAGCCGGCAGGGATAAGAAAGTATGATGTATTCCTTTACAGGTGACGTGTGCAGCAGGAAGGGAGGAGTGGGGGGCCTGTATATACACACTGGGGCCCTGTATATAGCCACTGGGGCCCTGTATATAGCCACTGGGGGCCTGTACATAGCCACTGGGGGCCTGTACATAGCCACTGGGGCCCTGTATATAGCCACTGGGGCCTGCATATAGCCACTGGGGGCCTGTATATAGCCACTGGGGCCCTGTATATAGCTACTGGGGGCCTGTATAGTCACTGGGGGCCTGTATATACCCACTGGGAGCCTGTATATAGCCACTGGAGGCCTGTATATAGCCACTGGGGGCCTGTATATAGCCACTGGGGGCCTGTATATACCCACTGGGGGCCTGTATATAGCCACTGGAGGCCTGTATATAGCCACTGGGGGCCTGTATATAGCCACTGGGGGCCTGTATATACCCACTGGGGGCCTGTATATAGCCACTGGAGGCCTGTATATAGCCACTGGGGGCCTGTATATAGCCACTGGGGGCCTGTATATACCCACTGGGGGCCTGTATATAGCCACTGGAGGCCTGTATATAGCCACTGGGGGCCTGTATATAGCCACTGGGGGCCTGTATATAGCCACTGGGGGCCTGTATATAGCCACTGGGGGCCTGTATATACCCACTGGGGGCCTGTATATACCCACTGGGGCCTGACTGTATATACCACTGGGGCCTGTATATACCCACTGGGGGCCTGTATATACCCACTGGGGGCCTGTATATACCCACTGGGGCCCTGACTGTATATACCCACTGGGGCCTGTATATACCCACTGGGGCCTGCATATACCCACTGGGGCCCTGTATATACCCACTGGGGCCCTGTATATACCCACTGGGGGGCTGCTGTATACCACTGGGGCTGCTGTATATACTGCTGGGGCCTGTATATACCACTGGGAGGCTGCTGTATATACCACTGGGGCTGCTGTATATACCACTGGGAGGCTGCTGTATACCACTGGGGCTACTGTATATACTGCTGGGGCCTGTATATACCACTGGGGGAGGCTGCTGTATACCACTGGGGCTGCTGTATATACTGCTGGGACCTGTATATACCACTGGGGAGCTGCTGTATGCCACTGGGGCTACTGTATATATCTGCTGGGGCCTGTATATACCACTGGGAAGGCTGCTGTATACTACCACTGGGGAGGCCTGTATACCACACTGCTGGGGGCTGTATACCTGTGCTGGGGTCCACCCTCGGCTTATACACGAGTCAATAGGTTTTCTCTCAGGTTTTGGGGGCAAAAGTAGGGGGGTCGGCTTATACACGAGTATATACGGTAAACTGGGTGGCGTCAGACTGTTAACACCGATTCGGTAAGGGGGTGTGTCTTGAAGGGGGCGTGTCATTGGGGGCGTGTCTTGGAGGGGGCCCCGTTCAAAAGTTTGCTATGGGGCCCTGCCAGTTCTAGTTACGCCCCTGACCTCTACCACCATAACATCCTATCAAGACGAGAATCAACATTTCTGCTTAAATGAAGTTCTAATCTGTATTTCTAAGGTTTTATGATTCCAACTGAAATTCTGGATTGGATCCGAAGAAGGATGAAAGGAAGCGAAAGTCAACTTCATCATTGAAACAAACTGATGGTAGAAGGAATTGAGATCCATTTATAAGCCAGTTATGTACGAACGTTATGAAGTCACCCTGTTGCCTAAGGTTACATAGTCCAATCCAAAGATTCAAATAATCTGTTGTTAATTATGTGAGACAGGTGAGATAATTAAAATCCTGCTGGAGATGTATCCAGATCTTCAGGGCTTACTTATATTTAGCTGTTGTAAAAGACCCAGTCCTTCTTCTGGGGATGAGATAGTAAATACCCTGACTCCTTGGTATACTTGCAACGTGACCAAGTACGTTCACCGATATTTAACTCCAGCATTTAAAAGCGCTTTGGTGGTGCTTTGGAATAGTCTTCTTGTTTGTAGTGTTGTGTTGGATACGTCTTTAAAGAGGAGAATGGAGTTGTATGGGGAAGGCAAATTCCCCATAATTAATAATTAATAGTAATTTAATTCTTACGTCAGTAGATTTGAATGGGACAATAATATCCCTTGCAATTTTGTCAGGCAGATAATGAGGTTTCAGAATTCGGTAAGCGTTGATCACCAATTTATCTTTGGGTAAATCCGGAATGAGTTGGGTCACCATTTTTGAGATATAGGTATTTAGTAGAGAAGGAAGCACTGATTCGGGTAATCCTCAAATTATTTTTCCTCGCGTTATCCTCAAAATTTGCAAACCTCGTCTTTAATGTTGTCATTTCTTTCTGTAAAGTGTTAATAGAATTTGTCACATTTTTTTGGTTTTGTGTCGTAGTTGTTAAATCGTTTTCAAATGTCTCTGTTTTTATTTTTGTGCTTGAGTCATATGAGGAAATAACGGCCATTTGCGGTTCAATAACTTCTTGAATGGAGATTCTAATTTCACTTATTATATTTTTAATAGATATTTCTGAGGCTCGATTATTAGATGAATTGGTATAGTTGGAAGTATTACGTTCACAGTGGTACTGCAAAGAATTAGCAGATTTTTCTTCTATATCAGGTTCTGCATCTGAATTGTTAGAAGGGATGTCCCCATTAATTTCTTTTGACATAGTAGATGAGCATTCCGAATTGTAGGATGCAATTAGTGCTGTAAAAAGCCTTTTCACAAATTCAGTGGTAACTGGAGCATCAGTGGCTGGTATGTTTCGGACAGGGTCCTCCCAAGCAAATGCTTTAAATTCTGCTAATATATTAGCAAGTGGTAAACTTTGCTGCATAGGAGAAACATTGTGAGTTTGGTTTAACATCTGGATCCCCTCTTATTCCTCTAAATTGGTGCATTGAGGGATGCTGTAGGATTGTTTAATTTCCCCCTGTACCACATTGTAGTTGGTATCACTATATTTGAAATGCTCCAACTTGTTCGTAGTAATTGGGACTTCACCTTGATTGGGCCGTACGTAATATGGAAACCTCTGGGGTTTATCATAATCAGAGTAACTATCATTATTTATATATGTACTAGCTGTGAGCCCGATGCGATTGCATCGGGATTCTAGAATCTGTGTATAGGGCATTGCTCGGGCTGCTGCAACGACTCGCAACGCCCCATTCGCGGGCATTGCGAGTGAGTTGTTTGGGCGATGCGCGCCCACGAACAAAGCCACGGAGGTAGCGGCGTGTGCGAGGGAAGTCGCTACGGCAATTATATAATAGATTATCAGTATGTAATATATAATTTCCCTAACGCACTTCCGTAAGTTTCGGCGCTGTTTCCATCATTGTGGGCGTGGGGGCAGCGCCCACGTGACCTGTGAAGCATTGCCGGCGCCACTGACTCGCAAAGCCTCACTCGCAATGGCCGCGAAGCGGCCGTTGCGAGTTCTTGCAGAATAGGCGCGACTCACTAATTTATACATAATCACATACATAATACTGATAATTCCTATATAATCACATATATATATATAGATGGCGGCCCGATTCTAAAGAATCGGGTAGTCTAGAATCCATATATAGTATATTTACTAATAGTTAGGGGAGTGGGGTGAAATGAATTGTGTGTATAAAGGTGGCTCAGTGGTTAGCAGTGAGTGCGGTGAGATTGGTCAGCACAGTGGCGTGGGCAGAGTTGTCAGCCCAGCGGCGTGGGCAGAGTGCTGAGTGCAGCGCTGTGGGGCAGAGTGGTCAGCACACACATACATACATACACACACACACACAGACACTTCGCTATAGTTAGCACCGACCCTGCGTCTTTCCTGCCGGCTGGATCCTGAGTTGACATGTGGGCGCCCGCGGACGACTGGATCCAATATGGCGTCCGGGAAGTTTGGCGAGACTTTTTGGACGCGATATTCGATCGAGTAGTTCGGGGGCGGCGACATGTCGACTGAGGATCTAGGCGGCTGATGCAGGGCCGGTGGTAAGTATAGCGGAGTATGTGTGTGTGTGTGTGTGTGTATGTGTGCGGACAAAGTGAGTGAAGTGCGGAGAAAGTGAGGTGTGGTGATGTGGCCCCTGGCCGGGTGCATCACACGGTTTATCAATGCAGGTCTCTGTTCAGATGGGCCGGTTTTCCTGATTGTGTGTGCTGTGTGAAACCTGTCCGATGTACAGGGGTTAACAGCTGAAGGGTTTTCATGAGCTGAGTAAAACAGCTGAGTGTGAGTGCTGAAGATCCAATACATTCATGAGCCTAATGAGTGGCTGAACCTGTGGGGATGAGTGCTTTGCTGGGCTAAACCTGAATGGTGCACAGGGGGTTAATCACATCTCAGGTCTGTGTGTGAGTGAAGATGTGCTGATTGACTCACTGGGTTGCAGCTGTGAGTGAGCAGGCTGGATAGGAACCTGCCAGGTGTCTGAGTGAGGAGAGGACGATGGGATTCAGAAGTCCAGACCAGTGCCATGTGAGGAGGAGCTGGAAGTGATCCGTCCCCAGTGGGGAAGTGATGGGAGGCTGGCAGCTCCATGCTAGTGCACCTGATGTGTGCATGCCAGCCAGTGTCCAGGACCGAGGACGGGTCAAGGGCCAGGCGGTCAGATGTGCGGGGTGAGAGACCGAGTATGGCTCAAGGGCCAGGCGGTCAGATGTGCGGTGTGAGAGACTGAGTACGGCTCCAGGGCTAGGCGGTCACAGCCGACTTTGGGACTGACTGAGTGAGTCATGATATGGTCCAGTTGATCCAGATGTAGTGTCCTAGATTCCGGTGGATCCATGGAGGTCTTGTGTGTACTGAGTGACAGTGTTCCTGTTACTATGTGATGGCTTATGTAAAAATGCCATGTGTGATGACTCATGTGCAATAGGATGGGGAATGATCCCTGTCAGGGTGATAAACGGTGATAGCTGTCTTTAGAACCAGACTGAGGTCTGCAAGGGTCGGTGGGTGACGCCTTGATGTTCTGGGGAAAACGTATGTGAATGTCCTGTAATGGAATGTCATATGGGAATGTCATATGGGAATAAGTAAGGAGAGAGAGAGAGAATTTTTTACTGCTCGCAATGGCCGCTTCGCGGCCATTGCATCGCGGGCCGCGACGAAAGTCCTGGAGAAAGTGCCAAGCCACGCGAACAAAGCCACGGAAGAAGCGCCGGACAAAACGGAAGTCGCTACGGAAATTATATAATAGATGTCATTAACAAACAATAATTTTAGTCTGATCTATGCATCTTTCCAAATGCATGTTTCAAAATGCAGCTTTCTGAATACAATACTTTGAATTAGACCTGAAATGCATTTAGCCACCATCACCATTATCACTGCTGTATTATGATCATCATCACCATCACTTGCACCATCTTATCGAGTTTTTTCCTCTTCTCACAGGCATGCTTTCCATGTGAACAGCTTTCCAAAGCATCTGACTGTCTCTATTGGAAGTGCATATTATCTCTTTCTGGTATGCTTTCCATATCTACAGCTTTCCCAGGCATCTGACTGTCTCTATGTGAAGTGAATATTATCTCTTTCTAAACAGAAAAAGGAGGAAACGAAAGCGCAATAGTACCTTATCCTTTTTACGATAACAATGCAAATTGCAAATGTTGCTGCTCACCTTGTCAGGTTGTGAGACTCACAAAAGGTGTATGTGCATGCTACAGGTGCTGCTAGACCCACACTCCATGTAATCACTGTGGCTGTAGAAATAAATCCAAATGGACGGTGCTATTTGATCCACGCACAATGCAGTGTGTGCGCATCAAATAACACCGTCCATTTGGATGTATTATCTCTTTCTGGTATGCTTTCCATGTACATAGCTTTCCCAGGCATCTGACTGTCTCTATGTGAAGTGCATATTAGCTCTTTCTTGTATGACTATTTTCCTACCCATTATTTTCATTATCTGTTCCATTCCTCTTGCTTATTTTATTCTGGCATATCTATGACGTCACTCCACTCTCTCCCCCTCTTTTATGACCTACGTTTAACTCTCAGCTTTGTACTAGTCTCTCCATACCCACTCCCTCAGTCACACCTGATTGCCCATAGTTGGGGATATATTCAGAGTCATGGGTCTGATCCACACTTTAGTCTGATCTATGCATCTTTGCATATGCATCTTTCAAAGTGAAGCTTTCTAAGTGCAATACTTTGAAATTTTGGAGCAGTATTGGAAGTTGACTGAAAGGTAATGAGACAGAAAGCCAATACAGTGTTTCTGCTTCTTTTCACTTTCACTTTTCATACTACTTCATTTCTAACTAACTCCTTTAATCCCTCCACCTGGATAGAAACTAGTTATCTCTCCCTCCATTATCCCCAGCCATCTTACCTCCTCCTCAGAACTGTTCCTCCACATACAATCCTTTGTCTCTAAACACACATGGCCACATCATGCCCTATCCTGCTCCCACCTTGTAACGCCTGGTCTGCTGCTCCTCATTGCTGACAATGTATCCCCAAATCCTAGCCCTGTCCTTCACAGTGCACCTCCACTCGCAACGATGGCCACACACCTTTGTTCCCTTACTAAACTCTCAAACTCATCCTACCCCCTGTTAAACTACAACCTACTTACCTTCTTTACCCTCTCCTCTCCTAGTGTGCAACCCCCACACCACAAACTCACTCATCCTCACAGAAATCTCAAACACCTTAATTTGCACTCATTCTCTGAGTCCCTTTATCTCACAAACATATCTTCCTTACATGACACAGATGCTGCTACAACTTTTATGTAATATCACAATAGCAGCAGCACTCAATTTGGCTGCCCCCTCATGCACAGCAAAACTCGTACAATCAACAGGCAACCCTGGCAGACCAGCATGACTAAAGAACTGAGACAGGTTCTCAGGGTCACTGAGCGGAGAAGGAAGAGATCCCATTCTGCCGAGCCCTTTGTTGCATACAAGAAGTTCTCGCCAACTTCATTTCTATGCTCACTGCCACAAAACAAACTTACTTCTTATCTCTCATATCCTCCCTGTTTCATAACCCTAATCAGCTATTCTACACTCTCACTTCTCTCTTCCGTCCCTAGCACCTCCTCCCTCTCCTCTCATTTTTGCTAACTTTGCCTCTTTCTTTAAGCAGAAGATTGATAGTGAAGTGACCGGCAGTAAGACCGCGGGTGTGTGTTTATGATCTGCTTCAACAAAATCCCCACACTCAGATTTAACGGGAGGAAACATTTTTTTACCATTAAACATGGTGATAACACATTCAACTGGTTTGGCTGCACACATAGGGAAGGTTGAATACCCTGATGTTCAGCTCCGGATGCACGGCAAAAACACAAAAAAAACAATACTGGCAATCTCTTTCCCTAGCTTTCCCTCAATGTACATTACCAGTCTATAACAGCAGAAGGTGTAGCTCCCACGTCGCAGGCCTGGGGTCTAACGGTGGCGATTCCAGGGGAAGCGATGAAGGGGGTTTCCTCAGTCCTCTCCACAGGTACCTATTTATAGTCTCTCAGTCCGAGGAAAAAAAGAAAGGAAAAAAAATATAACTTTCGAAGATGGCTCCCTTGTGTCCGTCATAGTCTCTGAATATGCTCTGGGAGTGTGATGCTCTGCAGTCAGGTTAGGCTCATGGTAACAATGTTCTGCAGCCTGGAGGCTGTCGCCACGACTTCCGCGGCGTGATCTTTCCAGCAAGGTGTCGCAAGGAAGCCCTCTCGAGAGAGACACCCACAGGCAGGTCTGTCCTGGTCGAGCTCTGTCTCCTTCCCTCTTTCCCGCACTTTTTCTTCCTGAACACACGGCTGTTGTGGGAGGGGATCAGCAGTTGGTGTAATTTTTCTGTAGCAATTTCAGCACTTGTCCACAAGGGGGCAGTATCGGACTGTGTAATGTCTACTTCAGTGTCCATTTCAATAATAATAGTCAGGGCTACCCACTCCGTTACAATAGCATCAGAGAAAGCTCTAACCCGCAGCCCCCACAGTCCCTCGTTATAACTGCTCAGCATTGTCTTCCAAAGCCAGCTTCTTCACAATCATTGAAGATCAGGTCTTCTCTCTTCTGTCAAGATCACATCTCACCACGTGCATTCTTGACCAATTCCAGTCCCACCTCATCCCTTACCTCGCTACAGTCTTCATCCTAACTGTAACACATCTCTTCAACCTTTCACTAACAAATGGTGTCTTCCCTTCATTCTTCAAACATGCCTCAATCACACCCATCCTCAAAAAGCCCTCCCTTCACACATCCAGTGTGTCTAGATATTACCCAATATGACTTCTCCATTATGCTTAAAACCTGCTGGAACAGCATGTCCATCTTGAACTGTCCTCCCATCTCTATTTGACTGGTTACAATCTGGCTTCCGACTGCATCACTCAACTGAAACTTCTCTAACTAAAGTCACCAATGATGTACTAACCTCCAAGAGGAAGTGACACTACTCTGTCCTCCTTCTCCTGGACCTGTCTTCTGCCTTTGACACTGTAGACCATTCCCTCTTGCTAAAGATTATCTCATCTCTTGGCATCACAGATTTGGCCCTCTCCTGGATCTGGTTATATCTAACAGGCTGGACATTCAGTGTTTCCCTCTCCCACACCACCTCCTCATCTCGCCTCCTGTCTGTAAGTGTTCCCCAAGGCTAATTTCTAGAACCCCTACTCTTCTCTATCTACACCTTCAGCCTGGGACAGCGCATAGAATCCCATGTCTCTCAGTATCATCTCTTCGCTAATGACACGCAGATCTACGTCTCTGGACCTGACATCATGTTCTTACTGACCAAAATCCCACAATGTCTGTCTGATATTTCATCTTCGTTTTCTGCTCGCTTTCTAAAACTTAACATGGACAAAACAGAATTCATCATCTTTCCCCTATCTCACTCTACCCCTCCACCAGACCTATCTATCAAAGTCAATGGCTGCTCACTTTTCCCAGTCCCGCATGTTCGTGTCTCGGGATAATCTTTGACTCTGCCCTTTCTCTCAAGCCATACATCTAAAGCCTTGCCTCCTCCTGCCGACTCCAACTCAAAAATATTTCTTAGATCCGTACATTCCTTGCCCAATAAACTGCAGAAACACTCATGCAATGCCTCATCATCCTCCGCCTCAACTATTGCAACTCCTACTCTCTGGCCTACACCCCTCCAACACTCTTGCACCACTCCAATCTATCCTAAACTCTGCTGCCTGACTAATCCACCTGTCTCCCTATTATTCTCCAGCCTCTCCTTTCTGCCAAGCCCCTCACTGGTTTCCTATTGTCCTGAGGCTCCAGTTCAAAACCCTAACTATGACATACAAAGCCATCCACATCTTGTCCCCGCCATACATCTCTGACATGGTTTCACGGTACTTACCTACACACAACCTTGATCCTCTCAAGATCTCCTTCTCTACTCCCCTCTTATCTCTTCTTCCCACAACCGCATACAAGATTTCTCCCATGCTTCCCCCATACTCTGGAACTCTCTGCCCCAACACATCAGATTCTCGCCCACCGTGGAAACCTTCAAAAGGAACCGGAAGACACACCTCTTCCGACAAGTCTACAACCTGCAGTGATCCTCAGTCTACTATACTTCCGCACAACCAGCTCTGTATCCTCACCCATCCCTTGTAGACTGTGAGCCATAGTAGGTAGAATCCTCTCTCCTCACCTACAGTACCCTCACCCATCCCTTGTAGACTGTGAACCCTCGCGGGCTGGGTCCTCCCTCCTTCTGTACTTATGTGTGCCTTGTATTGCTCATGCTTATTGTACTTGTCTATGTATGCACCTTTTTACATGTAAAGCACCATGGAATAAATGGCACTATAACAATAAATAATAATAACAATAATAATTATTATTATCTTCTTGGTAAATCTCTGATGGAAATCATTATTTATTTCACTGCTTGCCTGCCACTCAGACCAAGATGACTGACAGGAAGGAGATCCTTTGATCTTTTGTAATACAGAAAAGGGCTCATTAAGCTTTGGACCCTCCTCACCTCCAGTGTCCCCACTCTGGAACTCATCAATTTTATTGTCTAAAGTGGAGGAGAAGAATTCTGAAATGGCACCTGAGTTATGGCTGTTAGATTCTATTTCACTGCAGTAATTAGCAGTGGATCCTCACTGCTCTGATAAGGAATCAAAGGTTTTTTTTATTATTTGTCAAATCTGAGCCCCTACGCTGAAGAGTGGGGCTGTTTTCTAATTGAATCAAAGTTTTTTAATTACAGGTGACATGGAGGGGACATCAATAGAGGGAACATGGCTATGAGTTTAGGCTGCTTTCACACTGGCAAATTTTTAAATCCGTGTCTATCCGTTTTGAAATGGATGGACACGGATCTGTTATAGCCTTCCATGTTATCCTATGGGCATGGATTGGTCCTAAAGTGGCCATCCATGTGTCTTTGTTTAGTCACGGATCCATTGGTGTCCGGATTTTTGATGTACCCAGAAATGGAAACTATTCCGTTTCTGGGCTTCCTCGAAAATCGTGGACACCAACTGACAGACACTTATCCATTGTTGTCCATTTGAAAATTTAATGAAGATCTATGGAGCACGGATCCGTACGGATCCATGAAAACAACAGGTCCATGAAACAGATACATTTTTTCTGTACTGAGCATGTTCAAAAGCAAGGTACAGTTCCTCCCACTTCTTTCTCTGGTGACTAATGATGGATCTGTTAAAAACGTTCCGTGGACATCAGTTGGTATCCTTTTGCACAGATTCCTGCCTGTCCATGACTATACATGAATTTCAAGTGACCACACGGATTTGAAAATTTGCCACTGTGAAAGCAGTCTTACACTGCTTTGGTATTGGCTCCATTAACAGAAGCAATGCCCTTAGACAGAGTTGCATGGAAAGTAGATGTGCTCTTACTCGAGACTCCAGCCTGCTCCCTTATTTCTTTGTTAGAAGGCTGAGTGTTCTTTCTAGGGATGGATTTCCTTCTCCAAGTGGATCCTAGCATGGTCCAGAGACTCTCCAGGTTCCAGAAAGTAGTAAAAATCCATTGAAAAGATGCTTGAAATATAGCTTTTTAGAGGATAGGTAAGGAGCTCTTCAGAAGTACCTCAGCCCTCATCCTCTGCAAACCACACCTCCATAACTTTTTTATTGCTTTGTAATCCAGTTTTTGGGAAGCAGAATGAACATAAAACATCAAGTCAGAATTTTTTTTTATCTGCCATTCACCATATGGTAAAATTACTTGGGTAAGTATGAGTAGTACCACATGTTATCTAATTTCTGATGTTTTGTTGCTTTTACATAAAAACTATTTTATAGAAAAAATTGTTTTTTTCGCATCACTATATTTTGAGAGCTAAATCTTTTTTATTTTTCTACAGACAAAGTAGAGTGGGGGCTTATTTTATGCAGGACAAGATGGTGTTTACATTTTTATTTACATGCAAGTTTTTTAATACGTCATTCTACTTTTTTTGCGGTAGGATAAAAAAACATTGTTTTTTACTACCGTAAGTTTTTTTTTATGGAGTTCGCTGAATAGTTTAACTAGTGTGACAGTTTTATACAGCAGAACATTCTGAGCATGGTGATAACAAACATACATTCTTTTTTGATTACTTTTGTTTCTACATAAATATATGTACTTATACATATATAATTATTTAATTTACTTTGTTCTTTATTTTGTTATTTTTTTGTAATATTTTTATAATCTTATCAATTTTTTTTTTCATTTTGTTACCTAGTCCCAGTCCCAGCCTGAAACTGCCATTTCTGTGTTTGGTTCCATCATAACTACCAAGCAGAATTCTCACTGTTTTGGGATTATACTTGACTCAGATCTTTCATTTCCTATATTTGATCTCTCGCTTGCTCAAGTCACCTGTACCTCAAAAAAAATCTCTAGAATTCAAAGTTTTCTTACTTTGAATTTGCAAAATTATTACTGGACGAATGAAACTCTCTATTAATCAGTCTTCCTCTCATTAAACCCTCCCCTCTCCAATCTTATCATCAATGGAGCAGCCAGGATGACATTTCTTTACAACTGGTACACTGGTTCCTCCACTCTGTGCCAAACTTTGCACTGGTTGAACATTCGCTCCAGAATCCAATGTAAACATATCACTTTCACACACAAAGCTTTCCACAGATCTGCACCACCCTACACCTCCATCATCTCTGTCTACCACCCCACTTGTCCTTCCTGTTCCATTAATGAGCTAAGGCTAATAACTTATATAATCTGAACATCCCACTCCCATCTTCAGAACTTCTCTTGTGCTTCACCTATTTTCTGTATAGGGATGATAGGTAGATCAAGGCTCAGCCTAGGAGAGAGCAGGATTTCTCCTTTCCCCATTCCCTATGAGCAGGGCCCTTCTTTGTATGTGCTCCCCCACAGTGTTTCCCTAGTCTGTTGTTTTCTTTGTTTTCTGTAGTGCATCGGACACAGTTGTGTGCGCCTCTGTAACACACTGTATCCGGATGCTCCCTGGTTTGCGGCGGGACACTAGGTTTTCCAGCACCCAGAAAAATTTTTTAGATTGGCCTCCCCTCATGTGATTTCAATAGACATCATTGCACTGCTTATTCATATGCAATTTGTCCACTTATAGTAACTTACAGTGCCTACGAGCTGCTCCTACTAATTCTGTCAATATTTTTATACTTCTGGACATGTTTTGACTAGATGTATCCTTGCTTGTATTGAGTAGGGCCTTGCATTTTTAGTTGGCACGTAACTGCATGTATGTAAATCATATAGGTGTGGTATTGTGATCTCCTACTCTCGCTGTCAGTAACAGAGAATCCTGACAATGTGCAATGTGTAAGCTGTGAGCATTCAGAAGTCTGCAGAACTACAGAAAGATTACAGGCTTTCATCACAAACTTGGACAATCCCTTCAATGCTCCTAACAAATAAAAACATAATAACTATTTACTTGTAAAATAGCCACGTATAACGTAATCTTACAAGTTACAGATTGTTATATATGCACAGGATTACAACTAGTAACAGCACAAGAATACATCACCAGAACCACCTGCAGTACATAAACACATCACCAGAACTACCATCAGTACATGGTAGATCACTTGTAATATCATGTGAGATCCATATGCATTTGTACTGCATTTAACTGACAATTCACAGTATGTTCTTACCATCACAACAAGTATATGTCCACAGAACAACCACCCCTTGCTCACCTTACCTTCCTCCCTTTCCCCATTACAAAGTCCACCCATTCCATCCCCCTTGCTTCTCATACTGGTTCCATACCTTCTTCCCTATTGATTACCATACTATGTTCACATCCATCCCCATTGCTTCACATACTGTCTGCACCCATCCCTTTCCTTGCTTCCCAAACTATGTCTTCAAATTCCCCTCTTTGCTCCCTATTCTGTGTCACCACCCATCTTACCATCAGTCCTCATTCTGTGCCAGCACCCATTGCCTCTTACTCCCCATACTGTCTGCAGCCTTCTCTTGCTTTCTTGCTCTCCACCTTTACTGAGTCCACCCATCACATTCCCCTTGCTTCTCATTCTGTTTTGCATACATTCCTCCCTCTTGCATACAATACTATGTTCACATCCATCCTCCCTTGCTCCCCATACTGTCTGCATCCATCCCTTTCATTGCTTCCCAAACTGTCTCCTCAAATAACCTCTCTATTATAATAAATCTTTGGTGTCGTCAGCTCCACTGGAGCACTTTCCACCAATGCTGCCTGCGCCTCTGTGCTGATGAGTGATGTCAGCAGCCTGATCATCAAATCATGTCGCCCTGACATGGAAGTCCCAGTTGACAGGGCTTTAATTGTACTCGTGACCGAAAGCAGCCGCAAGGGAGATATCTTGGAGCTCTTCATCAGGGGACCCGACAGTACCCTTTGCAGCTTTGCCTGTAGAAAATGTCCCACTTGCTCCCCCTTGGGTATGTCCATGATTTCAGAAACAATAATATCATTACTCTGCTTTTTTAACCAAAAATTGTTCACTGCATTGTGTCTTTCTTTGTACTCCACACAGTAGTATCAGCACAGTAATATGCCCCTCTGCTCCTCCAAAATATATGTTCCCCTAATACAATAATGGTGCCCTTTAGTTCCCCTAAATGTCCTCTATTAAAAGTTCAGCTTTAGTGAGCCACACACAGAAAAATTGCACACAGTGTGTTGTACAAAGCGAAAAGCCCTCTTAGTGCCTAACACATCATTTTGCCCCTAACCAAGTCCCAATACAGGGGGAGGATTAAGTGTTTTTCTATTCCTCAATTTCCAGTTTTGCGTTATCATAATCCTTTTGAATATTTTATGGCTTTATGATTTTTCTTGAATTTTGTTCCATTTTATCAGTCATGTTTTATTTGACACTTCAAATCAACCTTCAAATATTTCCCTTTAGGAAAAGAGATCTTACCTTCAGAATATGATGTGTTTCATTCACGATTCAGCCCTTTCAAACCTTTCGCTTATAAGTCTACAAGGAAATATTGGTAGTTCTGCAGCCTTTGAGTTCACTTATGTCAAAGGTACATGTAGCTAGAAGATCAATATAAAATATAATATAAATGGAGTGGTAGCCCCTGCCCATCATTTGCAGTAAATCCTCAATGGTACACATCAAATGCTTCCAGTGCATAGTTGAATTTTAAAACGCAGTTAATTAAGAATCAGTGAAATCCCCAGAACTCCACGTTATATTTTATTTATAACGCTACAAGAGAACATTATACTAAATTGCAATAACCAAGAATTTGTCTACTTTGTTCTGGGACGTTGTTGCGCCATTGTAATCAGCCTTATCATATTATATATTTCAATAAATGTTAGTAGTGAGTCACTCATTACAACATCATGTGGCAGAGTGTTCCATAGTCTCATTGCTCATACACAAAAAAATCCATATCTGTGATTATGTATGTACCTTCTTTCATCAAGACATAGAGGATGCCCCCTTGTCCCATACTCAGGCCTAGATGTAAAAAGATCATTAGAAAGGTCTCTGTACTGTCCCCTCATATATTTGTACATTGTAATAAGATTGTAATAAGACCCCTAAGCCTTTGTTTTTCCAAACTAAATAACCCCAAGTTTAATAACCAGTGTTGGTATTGCAAATCCCCAAGTCCTCTAATAAGCTCGGTCAGAAAGATTGTATCTGGTGACCAGAGGTGCTATGGCCCGACGCATTTCGGCATAGCCTTATTACACCATGAATAAAGCTATGCCGAAATGAGTCAGATGATGGTGGTTGGTAGGTATTTTTACCTCTTGTGGTCTATGTCTGTTACAAAGATTTTTACCTTACAATAATAAAAAAAACTGTTTTTTGTTTCCTTGCTGTGAAGCACCTCTTGTTGCCGGATATAATCTCATTCTTTTTCCTGTGAACCTCCAGCCCACGTCAGGGCAGTCTTGTGCTGACTTCATCTGTAAAGGCAGGACTATGGTGAGCTGACTATTGCTTTGAAATATTGGCTGTAATGGGTAAGCTTCCAATTGTTAATTGTAAGAAACAGTTCCTGTGGTCACATAATTCAGTGCTTACCAGTATGTTCATTTGTGAGATCACATTCAAAATGGAGACACAGTAATATCCACATGTGACCAGATGTTTAAGGGATAGTCCACTAGTCAAGATATGTTAATAGCCTTTTAAATAGAACCCAAAGTATTTTTAGCATAGAAAACTATTTTTTTATCAAATTTTTTTACTGCCATACATCATTTCTGGACTGCTTCCTTTAAGTACCTCTGTATGCCGGCTCTTAGCAGAATCAATCTCCTTTCCCCTCTGGTAATTTACCTCTTAATTTAGGGTCAGAGGAATGAAGATACTTTATAAAACAATGTAATTTGTGCAGTATGCACAGATAAATATGTAGACAGATAGAATCATAGAATGGTAGAGTTGGACAGGACCTCCTGGATCATCTGGCCCAACCCCCTGTTCAAAGCAGGAATCACTAAATCATCCCAGCCAGATGTCTGTCCAGGCTCTGTGTGAAGACTTCCATTGAAGGGGAACTCAACACTTCTCGTGGTGCCTGTTCTACTCATTGATCACCCTAAAGGCCACGTCACACACACAGATATCTGAGTCCAATATCTGAACCAATCTCTGGTTGCAGTGAAATCATGGATACATTGTTCTATTTTGTGGTTGTGTACAATATGGAGCAATGTATCCATGATTTCACTGCAACCAGAGATCTGTTCAGATATTGGACTCAGTTATCTGTGTGTGTGAAGTGGCCTTAAGGCTAGGGTCGCACCAGCATTTTGGTGTGCATTCAGAGGGGTTTTGTGTAAAACTTAGAATTTGGCAGCATTAGCGCAGTGTTAATGGAAAGGTAAGGTCTTGTTCACACATACCATCCATTTTTGCATTAAATCCGTTTTTGGGAACATTTTGGACTGTTTTTTTCTCAAACCATTATTGCTTGTCAGCACATAGTTGGTTAGACTGAGTGCAGCAGTGATTTTTTGTTTTTTGTTGCATGTTGATCCAGCAGCACAGCTTTGCACCTTTCGCACAGTGTAACGAGTGCTTTGCAGTTTTTTTCTGATATATACAGGTTTTTGCACCCACATTTCTTTTGGTAGTGCTGCCCATGTTTTTCTAATTTATTAGTTGTCCTATGGGTTATATTGCACGCCATTTTTTTCTAAAAAGCTTTTTTACTGCAAAACATTTTTTTTCTATATCGTTATAAATTTATGTGGATTATGGAAAACCCTAAAGATTCATATTTTTTCACATACACCGAAGAGGAAGGGAAGAGGATCGTTGGTGCTATAGGAGGAAATGGTGTGTTTTTAAATACCCCCTCTGTGGCAGATTTGAAATGTGAATATGAAGGAGATATGAAGAAATGTATTACCCAGCAACTGTGTCTGACCACTTTAGGGGAATAATATTCCCGGGGGCCTAAGATCTAACATCAGACCTAATCCTATGATAAGTAATGTCCAGTTTTGCACAAGATTTGCACAAATTTCTAACAAATGAGGGTAGAACAGGCCCAAGCACATGTCCAAGCACATGTGTTTGGGCCTGTTCTACCCTCATCCATGGTTGCTGGTTGGGCAGTGAGGGGGTCAGATCTGATAATGTCCGGATGTCATGTCCGGACCTGGTCTGCCTTTGTCTGCGCTGCTTTTCTGGCGCCATGGGAGTAGTTCAGTAATGCTTCAGGTACGTGTGCATTTGATATGGTTCTGCTTTTAATGCATTCAGGAGGCCGTAATGGCACAGCGTATTAAAAAATGTAGAGTAGGACTGCCCCATCTGAGAATGCCGTGACGTGGTGGGGTAGCTCAAAGAATTGATCAATTGTTTGCCAAATGTCTCAGTTTAAAGTACAGTTAGAAATTATGTGCACATGCACTTTTTGTATAGCGTGCTAACCATAGGCAGCGCTGGCTTCTTGGCTTTTTTATTTGCAATGGACACTACAGTATGTTGCTAAATATGGAGTTCCTGCAGGAGGAAATTAAACTCTTGCAGGATAAAATTGAAGTCAGCCTAAAGATCAAGAGTAAGGTTAAGGAGGAAGAATAGAAAACATTCTATGATGTGGTAAAAGGTCGTGTTGAAAAGCTGCAAACAGAATTAGAGAGCAATAAAAGAACAAAAATGGATTCAAGATGCAGAAGTATATAAGACAGGGAATGTTTATAGCTGGCAAAAGGATAACATCAGATGGAGGAGAAGTGGTCATGGGGCTAAAGAGACTTTGAATAGTAAAATGAAGTATAGAAATAATATGTCTAATCATACTTTTATTCTTAGTAGATCTGGATCGACCACCACAAGGGAAAGACCAAAAAGGAGAGGAGGAAGAAAACAGTGGAAGAGAAAAAAAAAAAAACAAGAAAACCTGCAAGCAGGAGAATCACCAGCCACAACCGAAACCATCAACACGTCAGAACAATCAGAATTAATCATCAACGTGTCTAATAAGGTATTGACTGACTACTAATCTTTATCCTTCCCTTGTTTCTTCCTTTTGTATCTCTACATCCGTCCCCAATATATCTGTTGCATATCCTTTTTCTTTATCCCCATATAGCCTCACATATAAGGCTTCAAAAATGCCCATTCTCTGGATGACTACTGCTGTATGGCATCTATGTCATTATTCTGGGTAAGATTAAATCACACCCCTTTAGGATACTAATAGGCCTAGATGTACTCTCATTCCTATACTTAATACCTTTTTACTTTGATCTTTTTAGAAGAAGTTTATGACCATTTCATTTGAGTACTCTCTTCCACATGGTCTTCCTTATCCTACTGAAACACAATTTGTTTGTTGATCAATAGAATCATAAGGTATGTTTCCATCCATATTTACATAAATGTGCCAACATAAGGAGTATCCACATTTGACCATCTCGATCTTTGTTTTGTTGTTCCTCTGTAATGTAAATAAATATATATACCTTGAGGGGACTCTTGATCTGCTATGTATTTGTTAATTGAGACTATGTCTACACACTGCCATCTGTTTTTGTTTTTTGTAAACTAATACTTTGCCAATTTCTTTGTTTTTTAGACCAATTTTTACATTTGTACCCCAATAAGACTTCTGATGAGCCTTCTAACATTTGGAAAGGTGAAACGCGTCAAGGGTTGGGTGTTTCATTGATACTATGATGAGCAAACAGACATTGGCCAATGTATGTACCAAGAACTTCAGAATTAAATAAAAAATTGGAGATTTTTGAGTTTTTTGAAAAAAACGTAAGTTTTTAAACTTTTTCCTCAAATATATATAGCTAGTAGCTTATGTACATCATTGGTAGTAGCTGTGTGCTGCAAGGATCTTTTTCATTATAGAGAGATTATATATATATATATACTCACATATTCATATATCATATATGCGTGCGACCGTAAGGGGGTGGTGGCGTGCAAGAGTGTAGTTGTAGGTGAGGGGACCGGGGATTACAAAAAGAAGTCAAGAGGGGAAAGGACATTCACAGATAAAGGGAGAAGTATTAGTGATGAAGCGACAGATTAGAAAGAAGAGAGAGGAAATCTGGATGTTATGATGTTGTATGATATAGGTAAGGGGGACAGTGTATAGGGTACAATAGCCAAAAATGAATATCTCAAAGATACCTTTATCACTCAAGGGGCTGGTGTGAAGAGGTTCATAATGGTCTGGGTAGTCAATAGGATTCATTTGACCATTTGGTTACTAGCTCATAAAGGATGATTCAGATTGCTGGGTCACAGTAATCTGTAAAGGAATATGTACATAGTGGTTATAGGATACTGAGTTAATTCAGGTAAGGTGTTTCTTTTCTTTTTCACAGCAAGTGATGTGTACATATCCTGATAGGGAAGATACGTTGTGGATACCTATCGGTACATAGGTATATAGCATTATCAGGGTATGTTGGACAGGGGTTTGGCACCTATGTGTAATGAAATTACCTTATAGCTGAAGAGTCAATCAACTTTTGGGATAGGTAATAGGAGGCTGAATGAATGACTGCTTGTCAGAGACCACTGAAAGAGTTAAGAGAAGCAAATAAGAAGATTGAGATAAAGTTAAAGGTATACAGAGGAAGATCAATGGGTCACATACCCTTAAATTGTAAGGAGGCTTTTTCAAGGAGGGGCCAGTGTTCAAGGACAGCTTTTTGTTAATGAATTTAAGTCTGCAATCTATATTTCTGTCCCTTTGTTGTGTTTGCCCCTGAGGTGCAGAGTCGGTTATTGGGTATCCTCTTTTTAGAAATTTGGTTGTCATCTCATCGTGCCTTAATTTTTTAGTAGCTGGGTTTGAAACTATGCGTTCAACCCTATGATGTTGGGATTTGGGTAGGGCCTTTTTGACATGTTTTGGGTGTGCAACTTGACCAGTGCAGTAAACTGTTACGGTCTGTTGGTTTGACATATAGGTCGCTGGTCAAGTTGCCTTGGTGAGTCTTAGAAATGAGCGTGGTCAAAAAATTAATTTGGTCAAAATTGTAATGCAGGGTAAAGGTCAGGTTGGGAGTTCCCTGATTGATCTCATCAACAAACATGTTTAACGTGTCGCTGCCACTTTTCCATGTACAGTGTTGGCCAAAAGTATTGACACCCCTGCAATTCTGTCAGATAATACTCAGTTACTTCCTGAAAATGATTGCAATCACAAATTCTTTGGTATTATTATCTTCATTTAATTTGTCTTCAATGAAAAAACACAAGAGAATGAAGCAAAAAGCAAAACATTGATCATTTCACACAACTCCAAAAATGGGCCAGACAAAAGTATTGGCACCCTCAGCCTAATACTTGGTTGCACAACCTTTAGCCAAAATAACTGCGATCAACGGCTTCCGGTAACCATCAATGCGTTTCTTACAATGCTCTGCTGGAATTTTAGACCATTCTTCTTTGGCAAACTGCTCCAGGTCCCTGATATTTGAAGGGTGCCTTCTCCAAACTGCCATTTTTAGATCTCTCCACAGGTGTTCTATGGGATTCAGGTCTGGACTCATTGCTGGCCACCTTAGAAGTCTCCAGTGCTTTCTCTCAAACCATTTTCTAGTGCTTTTTGAAGTGTGTTTTGGGTCATTGTCCTGCTGGAAGACCCATGACCTCTGAGGGAGACCCAGCTTTCTCACACTGGGCCCTACATTATGCTGCAAAATTTGAACACTGGCCCCTCCTTGAAAAAGCCTATCCGGGTATCAAAGAATTCAAACTCCCACCACTCATCTGTCACAAAAGGGCTAGAAACCTCAGGAACACCCTAGTCATGGCGGACATTGGGTCCAACACAAGAACCCTAAATCAAAAAACTCTGAGCACACCCAGGAAAGGCACTTTCCCATGCTTGGGTTGTGCCCAATGCACCAACGTTTGCAAGGGTGACTCCTTTACACACACTAGGACAGGTAAACGATTCAACATCATGGTTTTTACACATGTAACTCCAGTTTTGTCATCTATCTCATCAAATGTCCGTGCGGTCTCGGATATGTTGGGGAAACCACCCAGCATGTCCGTGACCGCATCTCAAAACACAAATCAACCATCAGGTGCAAAAACACACTTCTACTGGTCCCTTCCCATTTCATAGAACATCGACATTCAATCAGCCAGTTAAAGTTTCAGGTGATCGATCATATACCTGCACCTAGGAGAGGGGGTAATAGAACACGTACGTTAAAAGAGCACGAAGCTTACTGGATTTATCACCTCAATACCCTTTCCACATATGGTCTAAACCGGGAATCTGAAATGTTTTACTGAGTTGAATGTAGTATATAAATCTTTGTTGGACAAGGTAGCCTTATTTTCTTTTCATTAGGAGTATTTTGTATCTATACATTGTTATAAACTTTGTTAGGTGTACTAAATTATAAACTGATACATAATGTATGCATTGATATAATGTATAGGACATATTTTAACTATTTTTCTTTATTCATAGCCAGGACTATGTTGAAAAATTCAGAAGGGCACTATCAGCACCAGCAACGCTCTCCACCTACTGTGCACTTGCACTTCAACTATCAGCACCAACAACGTCTTTAACTTGCTGTGCACATCACCCATAGGCACAGTCCCACCAGATATATGGCGGCAGCTATCCTAGCAACAGTATTTCACTGTTTTTTGCCTTCTAATTACTCCCTGGAAGGTCAAAAACGCTTTTTCCGCCCGCGCATGCGCAGTATGCATATTCGGTCATCTTTTGACCTTTTCAAAATGCCGCCCGCGTTCGCGCATGTGCACTGCGCAGATGACGCCATACCACTCCCTGCCCTTCCAGGAAGCGCTGGAGGGTTTAAAACACTGCTGCACTTGGCCGCACACACTCCTGGTCTCCCCTGCAACACATATGGACACAAGGTAATGCTGCACACCCCGTTCACACTGGTGTGCTCATATATGCTCTGTCATGTTCCATATTCAACAGCCTGCTGCTCTTTTTTCTCCTATATAGGACAGGAGTCATAAGCCTCCTTACAATTTAAGGGTATGTGACCCATTGATCTTCCTCTGTATACTTTTAACTTTGTCTCAATCTTCTTATTTGCTTCTCTTTGCTCTTTCAGTGGTCTCTGACAAGCAGTCATTCATTCAGCCTCCTATTACCTATCACAAAGGTTGATTGACTCTTCAGCTATAAGGTCATTTCTTTACACATAGGTGCCTAACCCCTGTCCAACATACCCTGATAATGCTATATACCTATGTACCGATAGGGAAGATACGCTGTGGATACCTATCAGGATATGTACACATCACTTGCTGTGAAAAAGAAAAGAAACACCTTACCTGAATTAACTCAGTATCCTATAACCACTATGTACATATTCCTTTACAGATTACTGTGACCAAGCAATCTGAATCATCCTTTATGAGCTAGTAACCAAATGGTCAAATGAATCCTATTGACTACCCAGACCATTATGTACCTCTTCACACCAGCCCCATGAGTGATAAAGGTATCTTTGAGATATTCATTTTTGGCTATTGTACCCTATACACTGCCCCCCTTACCTATATCATACAACATCATAACATCCAGATTTCCTCTCATTCTTCTTTCTAATCTGTCGCTTCGTCACTTAAGGTGGGGTCACACGCGGCGATCTGGTCTGCGATGTCGGAAGCGACGTGCAGGTGCGCGGTCGCTTCCGACATCGCAGGCCAGCTGTCACACGGCACGACGGTGCCGGTGACGCGGCGGCGATGTGGGCGGAGCCGTCGCTCGCTGGGCTGGGCTCAGCCCAGCGAGCGATGGCTCAGTAACCCTGTGATATAGGCTGGATCGCGCCGCCAACAGTGTCAGACGGCGCGATCCAGCCTAATCGCTGGTCACAGGTTGAAAGGTTTATGAACATGTTCATAAACCTGTCAACCTGCGACCAGCGATAATTTGCAGTTGCGTCGCGCTGTCACACAGCGCGACGCACTTGCAATATCGCCCGCGACTTCGCTGTGACGTCACTGTGCGGCGATGTCGCGGGCGACATCGCCGCGTGTGACCCCACCTTTATACTTCTCCCTTTATCTATGAATGTCCTTTCCCCTCTTGACTTCTCCTTTTGCTAATCCCCGGTCCCCTCACCTACAACTACACACCTGCACCTCACCACCTCCTTACAGTCGCACGCACATATGATATATGAATATGTGGTGTATATGTGTATATGTATATGTATATGTATGTATATGTATGTGTATGTATATACACAATTTATCACTTAGTAGAATGACACCTGTGGGTTCTTCACTATTAGACAGAGACAGCCTGCGGGAACGGAGAACACCGTGTCCAGACGTGAATTGCGGGAGCTTCAGAGACGCCACTAAGTGTCACCACTATACCTCCACACGTACTCTACCATCACACATAGACTATGTACCGGTCAAGGGGATAACCAGCCCTGCCTGTTGAGGGCTTAACACCTCGCTGCCCATTGCCATCATCTCCGGGACCGTGACAAGCAGCTGTGGCTCATATTGGCCACAAACCACAGGTGGCATCACAAATTTCTTTTACAAAATGTATTCCCTTTTATCATCTACCTTTTATTACCGCACCTGGGCATACGGAGACAGGGCACGTCGCCGTGATATTCCCCCGCAGAAGAGAGGGCCCGGTTCCGAGTACCCCAGCCCCGGGGTGCGACACATGTACGCTTAGTCTGAATGATCATTAGGGGGTCGCGACCACTGAAAGTGCCTATGGCGGCAGGAGCTCTGTATACAGCCTTGCATTTCACACATACAAAAAAAGAAATTCAAATAAAATTAGCCAAAATTCATGTTGAATTATTAAACAAACAAACGTTATTTTCTTGTAGAAAGCTGATAGTGAAAGAATAACTGTCTATCTATTTGCTTTACAGCCAAAGGGTGCACGACAGACAATAATGAAGACAAGATAAAGCTAATGCCAGTAGTAATATAGAGAATAAACAAGATTTGCATTCATTATACACTAGCAGGAATCATATGGAATAGATACACAAAAGTTAATTAAGCTGTCAGCCAATGTCAAGTAATATACGGTAGTATTGTAGACAAAAAAATGCGAGTGAAGGTTTTGCCCATAGCAACCGGTTAGATTCCACCGTGATGTGTTACAGCTTCTGCTGAACTCCACTTCAATATTCCTAGACAATGTGATTTGAATTTGTCATGGATCCAGGATTTAGTTTTTAGTATTATCAGTGCTATAATATTATTTTTTTAGTGCAGCTGATTTACTCCTGTATCTATCTATCTCTATCTATCTATCTATGTATCTGTCTATCTATTATTTATATATCTACTATATAATTGTCTAAGGCGTCTGTCGGACACAGAAATTGCGCGCCAGACAGGCCGCTCATTGGTGCCCGCCAGACTATGCAAATTGGCGCACAAATTCAAAGTTCGAATTACGCGCCAATTTGAAACTCGGCGACAATGGCGCATTAGCGCCGCTGTCGCTGAAGCCCGGCGACAGGCGCTAACGCGCCACTGTTGCCGGGATGCACAGGGAACCCGCCGCCCCCACCTCGCCTCTTCCCCCACTGGCTCCATCCTGCCCCGCTCGCTCCAACCTATCCCACTCGCTCCATCCTGCCCCGCTGGCTCCATCCTGTCCCCCTGGCTCCATCCTGCCCCGCTCACTCCATCCTGCCCCTCCACCACCATCCTGCCCCCCTCCCAGCACCATCTTGCCCTTCCCCATCCTGCCCCCCCCCGCCACCATCCTGCTCCTCCGGCTCCATCCTGCCCCGCTCCCTCCATCCTGCCCCACTCCCTCCATCCTGCCCCACCACCACCATCCTGCCCTGCTCGCCACCATCCTTCCCCGCTCATTCCATCCTGCCCCCCTGCCACAATCCTGCTCCGCTCGCTCCATCCTGCCCCGCTTGCTCCATCCTGCCCCCCCCCCGCTCCATCCTGCCCCGCTCGCTCCATCCTGCACTCCTGGCTCCAACCTGGCTCCATCCTGCCCCGCCGGCTCCATCCTGCCCCCTAGCCACCATCCTACCCCCCCTGCCACCATCTTGCCCCCCATATCCTGCCCCCCCATCCCGCTACCGTCCTGTTCCTCCGGCTCCATCCTGCTCCTCCCGCTCCATCCTGCTCCTCTGGCTCCATCCTGCCCCGCTCGCTCCATCCTGCCCCCCCGCCACCATCCTGCCCCGCTCGCTCCATCCTGCCCCGCTTGCCATCATCCTGCCCCGCTCGCTCCATCCTGCCCCGCTCGCTCCATCCTGCCCCCCCGCCACCATCCTGCCCCGCTCGCTCCATCCTGCCCCGCTTGCCATCATCCTGCCCCGCTCGCTCCATCCTGCCCCCCGCCACCATCCTGCCCCGCTCGGTCCATCCTGCCCCGCTTGCCATCATCCTGCCCCGCTCGCTCCATCCTGTTCCCCCGCCACCATCCCTGCCCCCCCCGCTCGCTCCATCCTGCCCCGCTCGCTCCATCCTGCCCCGCTCGCCACCATCTTGTCCCCCCGCCACCATCCTGCTCCTCCGGCTCCATCCTTCCCCGCTTGCTCCATCCTTCCCCGCTTGCTCCATCCTGCCCCTCCGGCTCCATCCTGCCCCCCAGCTCCATCCTGCCCCCCCGAAACAATCCTTCCCTCCCTCCCCCCCCCTGTCACCATCCTGCCCCCCTGCTCCATCCTGTCCCCCCGGCAATTAGAGGTCATGTGACCGATTAGCTGATCGGTTTCCCAGGCAAAGACGGGTCCTAAAGGCCAGTAGGACCTAGAAGACGGAGGTGGAGCAAGCCAGTGGACAAGTGAGTATCCTCACTGAGGATTTTTTTACTTTTACTGTGGAGGAGCAGGGGGCCGCAGGGAGCGGAGTATCGCCATATTCCATAGTGCTGCTATACATGTGCTATAAAATACCACCATATACTATAGTGCACCTGTACATATACTGTAATATACTGCCATATACTATAGTGCTGCTATACATGTGCTGTAATGTACCGCCATATACCATAGTGCTGCTATACATGTACTGTAATGTTTATAAAAAACGCCAAAAAACTCTCATACACATTTTTAGGAATAAATAATTCCCAAACTGTACACGGACAATCAATATTTGGTGGTCGCAATACCTACAATTAAATCAACAACAAACTCTGTGACACAACACATGAATGATAATAAATTCATTTTTATTAAAGTGCAATAGTGCTATACAACCACGGTAACAGGGTATTTGGACTATTATACAATAATGTGGCAGAGGTCACATGACGTTATATACATCAAAGAAATCAATGTATCAGTGTTTATACCATATCATACTATTTACAACTATGTCCCCTTTAAATATGGTTGCGATCATACCCATACTCAGGGAATATATGGCAAAGTGACATGCACATTCAAATAAGATACTGGATCCTCCAAAAATTAATGTTACATCAAACAAGGTGATATTAATCAACCCTTTACACTCTAATGACCCTATATATATATATATATATATATATAAATATAGTGTTATAGATTACTCACACCTATGGGCGTAAAAACGGGGCGATACATATGTGGTCATGATGCAAAATAACACACGTGGGTACACAAATATGGTAACAGGGGATTCTATGCCAAGATGGTAATTGTATACCCTACTGTTTCATAGCACTGCAACATCTAGTGCTATGAACATCCTCCCCATAGGGAAATCAGAGGGACAGTCAATAGAGTTAATATGCATGCAACAATAATAGGTGTATAAAACACCAGTAGGTACATCAGGCAGGCGACTCCCAATCATGGAAATACCTATACCCTACCATATAAAAGTGCAACAATGTATAATGTTATAACCATCTACTCTCCATAGGTAAATCAAAAGAGCAGTCAGTATAGGGTTAATGTGTATCGCATAATTAGGCTTACCTTGAAAGTAACAAGGGAGGATCTAGTAGTGACGTCCTAGAACCCGAGTCCGTGCGCCCCAATGTGCATATCGGTCCTCCTTCATCAGTATGGCGGCGACCAATCAGAATAGCGGCACGCGCAATGCCGGCATATTTGAAATACATTGTACTCAGTGTATTTGAAGTATGGCGCCATACAGCGCGCCGCTATTCTGATTGGTCGGCACGCTGGACGCGGCGACCAATCAGAATAGCTGCGCGCTGTATGGCGCCAATACTTCAAATACATTGAGTACAATGTATTTCAAATATGGCAGCATTGCGCGCGCTGCTATTCTGATTGGTCGGCGCGTTCAGCGTGCCGACCAATCAGAATAGTGGCGCGCTGTATGGTGCCATCCTTCAAATACACTATACTCAGTGTATTTCAAATATGGCGGCATCGCGCGCGCCGCTATTCTGATTGGTCGGCGCACTAAACGCGGCGACCAATCAGAATAGCGGCGCGCAATGCCGCCATATTTAATATATATGAAATTTGTGGTTCACTTGCAGCAGATGCGGCAACTTGGTTTCAGTTGTTTTGGCCGCAAAAACCATGGCTACAAGTGGTTTTTTGTGGATGCATTTGCTGCAACTGTTGAAGCCAACTTTGCCGCATTTACTACAAGTTAACTGCATATGGATTCTAGACTCCCAATTCTTTAGAATCGGGTCGCCATCTAGTTTACTATAATGTACCGTCATATACTACAGTGCTGCTATACATGCGCTGTAATGTACCACCATCTATTATATAATCACGAATGGGTTTTTTGCCCCTTTTGAGACCGCTCTCGCTGCGAGTCAGCGTGGTCATGTGGATACGAACGAAGCATTGGCCGCGCAGCGGCCATTGCGAGCAGCTCTAAGGCGACTCGCTATGCCCGCGCCGCGGGCATGGCGAGTCGCCTTAGCAGCGCGAAGCATTGGCCGCGAAGCGGCCATTGCGAGTCAGAGACTCGCTCTGCTAGAATCCCGATGCATTGTGCATCGGGAACCCATCTAGTCTATTATATAATTGCGAATGGCTTTTTTGCCCCTGGCGTGGTCATGTGGATACGCGCGAAGCATTGGCCGTAAAGCGGCCATTGCGAGCAGTTCTAAGGCGACTCGCCATGCCTGCGCAGCGGGCATGGCGAGTCGCCTTTGCAGCGCGAAGCATTGGCCGTGAAGCGGCCATTGCGAGTCAGAGACTCGCCCTTCTAGAATCCCGATGCATGTGCATCAGGCTCCCAGCTAGTATACCATATTCTAGAATACCCGATGCGTTAGAATCGGGCCACCATCTAGTGTGTGTGTATATATATATATATATATATTATATATATATATATATATTATATATATGATCCAAAAAACAGGCAGCACTCCTTCATATAGTGAAGTGGACGTTTATTTCACCACCCCATGTGATCACATGGGGTGGTGAAATAAAAGTCCACTTCACTATATGAAGGAGTGCTGCCTGTTTTTTGTATCTTCTGTTTGGACGGCTGAGCACCGTATACAGGACCTTGCACTTATAAGTACTTATAAGATTGTGCTGATTCTATTTTTTATATATCTATATAAATATACATACATACATACATACATGCATACATACATACATAAAATGAGGGACATTTTACTAATTCATAAAATACATTTTCTTCATTGAATACCTATTTTGAGGGAGCACGATATGATGTGAATAAATAAGGTTTTCGTATTCCCTATTCAGTTACCATATTTTTAGGACTATAAAATGCACATTTTTTTCATCGAAAAATAGGGGAAAATGGGGTTCGTGTCATAGTCTGGATATCGCTTACTTGGTGGTTCGGTGGGGTTAAAGGAGGCAGGGTTGTCACTGTAGAAAGTCAGATTGAGATTGAGATCTCAGATCCTGAAGTCAATTGCTTCCACTACCAAGAGATCAATGGTGCCCACCTCGCGCCATCACAATACTCAATACTCCCTCCTCCCAGTCCTGAGCAAAAAGCATCAACTTCTACTCAGCTTTCCCTTTGTCTAAACTTCCTTTGTTCCTGCTGCAGTCCCCATACTGGTATGTTTCAACTTCTACTCAGCTTTCCCATTATCTGACCTCTTTTATTTCTGCTGCAATCCCCATTCGGGTATATTTTAACTTCTACTTAAGCTCTCCATTATCTGATCTCCTCTGTTCCTGCTGTGATCCCCACGCTAGAATGTTTTAACTTCTCATTCATAGCCCCGCTCTTCTCACTCTCTGTTTATGACCATTCCATACTCTACATATATTATCATGCATCTGGTTCCTTTGTTTAGGTGACCAAGATGAGGTCACCTGAGGTCCTGGCCCCTTCCTTCTTCCTCACACCTGAATGCATTGGTATGTATATATATTATGGGCAATAAGTCCACTTAAAAGTAGTTGACTCATGCATCATCTAAGTGCATCTATAAGTATATTGCAATGAATTAGACCAGAATTGGACCAGAAGGGACCAAAAGGTATCTGGATACATAGTGACTGTAAACTATAAATGAATAGACATGCATATTTTGATACAGATTTTTAAAATTTGCTTCAAAAAAGCATCAAACAGTGTACCATGGTCACATTCACAGAAAGCATTCCTATGTGCTGTGAGAGCAGGCACGCAGATACTAGTGCGAGTGTTACAAGAAGTACCATCAGAAACATTACTGCAGTTCAGACACGAAGGGTCACACAGGGGCTATCCCCCAATTTTGAACTGTCCTGCACTCCCTGATGTCACCACTCCTCACACTGTGTCTCACAACACCGGTGAGAGATATCAACTATGTCTTGTCTTGCGCGATATCAGGGTTCTCATGAGACAGCTAGTGTTACGAGCGCTGATGCCACTGAGGTTATCTCCGGTCATAGATTCCCTGTTGCATAATACTCGCTGAGTAACCTCAGAGAACCTCAGGGAAGTCATGAGGATGTCTAAGATTTATGAGCTGGCCAGGAAGCATAGTGACAGTGACGCACCCCCAGGCTATGGGGTACTCAGAAACCGGGCCGGTGCTGTCTCTCTGAGATCACGGTAGTCATGACCCGGTCCTGTGGCCTGGGATCAGTCCAAAAAGGGGTATTTACAAGGGATTTGCCGTGATGCCACCCGGGGTATGTGGTTAATAGAACCACCGCTGCCATATTCCTGCTGGGTATGGTGACTTGGGGCAGCGTGGATGGTAAGCCCCCCACGGGTAGGGCTGAGGGTCCCCAAGGCAGGTGTAGGAAGTGATGGATGGGTCTGGTGAGGGATTGTACTGGGTGTAGTTTACTTACTTCAATGCTGCAGCTCTCCACAGTGCTGGTTGTCCTAGTATGCAGCGCTAGAAAGGAACAGTCTTAAGCAGGAATGAGCTTACTGGGTACTTTACTTGGTCTTTCAACAGCAGTTTACACCGTTTACAGTTCATTAGTCACTCTTAAACACTTCAGCACTGCTCCGGGTTACTCAGACTGTGCAGCTCAGGTGTCTCTTCCATGTTGCTCCCTCTAAGTCCGTTCAGGCCCTTTTAGTCTCTCCTTTAGCACCTCACCCACGGGTTCAGTCTGGTCATCGCGGGCTTTTGGGTGAATGTTTCCCTCTCAGTCAGGGTCACCAGTCCTAGTATGACTACCGTGTTCTTAGACCGTGGTGGAAAGTTAGGCTGCAGGTCATAAAGCACCTGCCCCACACTGGTGTGTCCTGAGATTAGGGTGCTAAAGTGCCCCCGGTTACTTCTACAGAGCCGGCTCTCTGGCTGTAGCGGCCTAGCCTCCAGTGTCCCAGGGATGGCTGTGGAATCACCAGACTCCCTCTGTCAGTCACTGTCTCAGCTCCAGGGTTCCTCCGGTCAGCTAAGGTGTGTGCAGCTGCCGGGCCCTTGTGCTCCCACTCTTCCTCTGTCAAACAGTGGCTTTTTCCTCGCCTCTGGCTATAGAGCGAGCTTTCTCTCCGGGGCATGTAGCCTCCAGGATTCTGCGTCCTCCAGGGCACCCATCCTCCTGGGAATAACCTCTGTTCTCTCTGACTGACTTCTTCTTCTCTCCTCCCTGCTTCTGGTGCTCCTGTGTTTTATCTATGGTGCCACCCACTGGATCAGGGCTGCTCTATGCTCCACCCACTACTCTTAACACCTGCCACCCCTTTCCTAACCTAGAGTCCTAGGCGTAGGGCCGGTGTGTTCATCTGTGTGGGTGTTTTGTCAACCGTCTTGCTTTACCTGGCTGCACTTCCCTTTGTGGCCACCTGGTCGCAGGGGCGCCACAACAGCGGTGCTGAAGCTTACTAAGTAATAGTTATGGATAAGTGATGTCTGTGCCAAAACAGTGGGGCTCCACTGTTAAATGGTTTTAGCTGTGTTTTTCAGCTGTTGGGCCACTTGTAAGGTGTTTTCTTGGCCCTTGATTTTGCGTCCCATTGACTTGAATGGAGTTCAGAAGCTTGGTGATTTCTTTGCCGATCTATTTGGCAAACTGAACTGAATCCAAATTTCATTAGGCTCACTGATCTCTAAACATGATCACTACCACCAGGAAAGCTCCTTGATAAAGCATCTGATATTTTTAAACCCTGGATGATAAGTGACAGTAAATTAAACCTGATAAAGAACACTGACCATCTATGGTCAGACACTTGGCAGACTCGAAATATGACAGGTTATTATGGTCTATGATTACATTACTAGGATGGAATGCCCCATCCAACCAATGGCACCATTCTTCGAAAGCTAACTTAATTGCCAAAAGTTCTCTATTGCCAACATCATAGTTTCCCTTTCTTGAAGACAATTTCTTGGAAAAGAAAGCGTATGAATAACAAAAAAACCTTTCCAATAGCTCCTGGCTCCCCTGACCACCCTAGATAGGGTCTGCCTATGCATCAAGTAGGGGACCTGGCCCTGGCTGAGCCTAAACTGTGCCATGGGTAAAGAACAGATGGGATGAGCTCTAGTGAAAAAACAAAGGTGACACACACATGAAATGTATTCGAACAACAACTCCAGAATGACTCTGGGAGAGGTTCAGCAACATACAATAGTGTTTCTTCAGATGAAATACAAGCCAACTACTTGCATACAAAGCCTGTATAGGAAAATAACATTGCAACCTTCTACAGCTGGACACCACAGAACTGATTGTCAACCATGAAACACTCAAGACAGGCAGGTTTCCAGGGATGCTGAACGGAGATGGAGGGGATTTCATTCCACCAAGGACTAAAGAGCAAACTTTACTCAAACATGTTCGCCAATTTCAAATTCGGCACAAACATGGCCAATTTGGTTCAGTGTCACAAATTCTAACAATTTCACCAAAAGTCAGCGAATGCGGATTTGTTCAGTGTAAACTTTAAAATTGCCCTATAACTTTACCTGTTTATTTGGGGCCAAAACGCTCGCTGTAAGACCCACTGGCTGGAGATAATATTCAACCTATGGTCAGGAGTGTCCTCAGCCAGTGGGTCTATCAGCTTGTGTTAAACTGTGGAATTTTTTGAATTTTTTGGGGAACTTTGGGAATTTTTCTGGAGTTTGCAGGGGTTTTGACATCTGTAGGGTCTGAAATTTTGAAACAGTGCCAGATGTGGCAGCAGCTGGGGAGTCCGGGAAGCTTACAATATCCTTAAAACATCAGTTTAAGAGAGCTTTATATTTTTAAGATAATTTTTTGTAATTTTTTTTTTTATTGGGAGCAAGCCTTTATTATTGCAGAGGGTCACCAGCATGCAAGGCTATCTGTTCTACACTTATGTAAAAGCAATTCATTATAAAAATAGCATATGGCCATGACAAGCTTCACATTCATGATCTTATAAGTCTGTTCAGACTGATGTAACCAAACAGTATGGCTATTGCGTCTTAAAAATGTGCAATCACTATTTAATGTCATAATCATATAACTACAAATAATAATATGTATTTATTTATATAGAACTATTAGTTCCATTGCAATTTACATTCATTTGCAACACATTTTAGGTATAATGCATATTCCAGTTGTCCTGGCATTCCTGCAGTTCCCAGTGCCAAGTAGCCTTATTCAGCATATCAGATGAATTGGTGGTGAATGGTGACATGAATAAACTTATTTATATTCATCAATATGTTTACTACAAAGATATCATGCTTTAATAATTATTGCAACTAAGTTTCCGCAACCCAGTTCCTATACAGTACATTGTGTCCTGACATACAGGTATTAATTAGCAACTAGGCATTAAGCAACAATAGTGTGCAAACTTTCAACTCCAGTACTGATTGCTTGGATCTGAATCGTGGCACTCAATGAAAGAGGCAGGTGCGTTAGGGAAAGCAAACAAACACACCAAAAGCCATGGGACTTTAACAGCGTCTCTCACATCTTACCTACAGTTGTGGCCAAAAGTACTGACACCCCTGCAATTCTGTCAGATAATACTCAATTTCTTCCTGAAAATGATTGCAATCACAAATTCTTTGGTATTATTATCTTCATTTAATTTGTCTTCAATGAAAAAACACAAAAATAATTGTTCTAAAGCCAAACTGGATCTAATTCCACACCAAACATAAAAAAGGGGGTGGACAAAAGTATTGGCACTGTTAGAAAAATCATATGATGCTTCTCTAATTTGTGTAATTAACAGCATCTGTAAGTTACCTGGTATTGGCAATAACTAAATCACACCTGCAGCCAGTTGACATGGATTAAAGTTGACTCAACCTCTGTCCTGTGTCCTTTTGTGTACCACATTGAGCATGGAGAAAAGAAAGAAGACCAAAGAACTGTCTGAGGACTTGAGAAACCAAATTGTGAGGAAGCATGAGCAATCTCAAAGCTACAAGTCCATCTCCAAAGACCTGAATGTTCCTGTGTCTACCGTGCGCAGTGTCATCAAGAAGATTAAAGCCCATGGCACTGTGGCTAACCTCCCTAGATGTGGACGGAAAAGAAAAATTGATGAGAGATTTCAATGCAAGATTGTGCGGATGGTGGATAAAGAACCTCAACTAACATCCAAACAAGTTCAAGCTGCCCTGCAGTCCGAAGGTACAACAGTGTTAACCTGTACTATCCGTCGGCATCTGAATGAAAAGGGACTGTATGGTAGGATACCCAGGAAGACCCCACTTCTTACCCCGAGACATAAAAAGCCAGGCCAAGCCAGGAAGAAACTCGGTGGATGGTGTCTTTAGACACCGTCTCTCAAAAAGGCCTTAAGTCTTAAGCTTTAAGTCCTCTTCATAATGGTTGTGTGTCTTACTGTTGCTCTTGTTTTTATAATTACACTGTTTCTTTTTCTCCATTTTAGTTTATTCACATCTCCTGTACACCCATGGCTGCAGTGTGATGGCTATTTTGAACCAGCACTATTAAATATGGGAGACATATTCTGTTTGTAGTGAAAATGACTTCTATTTACCATTCTGTTGTGTGAAGGGTGCCATTACGGAGAAAATCCAATTCCTACTAACGCTATGTTCAATTTGGAAGAACATCTGTCTACATATACCATGATTGTTCAATACTTTATTGTTGTGATTCTATTTGGACACTCATGTCAATCATCTATTGTAGCATATGTTTTTATATTGGGTTCTCCTTTTGAGTAGCTATTGTATGCATTGTTTAAATTCTTGGCCATAGCATCAAGTTATGTTTGGCTGTACGGTCCACATTTGCTGCTTATGTCTTAATAAGCAGTGATGGATCCAGTTAAACAACTGATATTTTGCCCCCTGGTGTTTGTAATTGCCAGTTTAGGATTTTCTCCTCCAGCTCTTGGTCGTGCTCCTGCATATGCGTTCTTCCGCTCTATGCTTTGGTGTCGGGTTGTCTAGAGGCGGGGATGTGGAGTATAAGGCTTTGCCTCCTTCCTCACATGAGTTGTGGCTGGACTTCCTGATTTCCAGGTCACGTGAGCGGGAGATCACTTGGGGACGCGCATCGTGTGAGAGCAGATTGGCCTAGTAACACACTATGCTATGACTAATGTAATAGACTTCCGGGTGCTTGATCATGTGATCTACCGATCACATGATTATTGGAGGCGGTCACACCACTTTGCATAGTAAGTTACATGGTAACTTACTATGCCATTACATGCACAGCAATTTCCGGGTCTTCTATCATGTGTCCTATTGATCACATGCACATTAGAGGCGGATACACAAATTTACTTACTAGCTGCCACTTAGGTGTTCAGGATTTTTTAATTAATACAGACCTATGGAGAAGCAGGGCTGGGTATATAAGGAGCTCAGTTTACAGCAAAGCCACTCTCCTGACGAAGTCCACTAGACGAAATATACGTCGAGATCGCCTTGGATATACGTCTCCCTGTCTAGTCCCTTGCAAAGCTGT
>JARQOC010000003.1:765279040-765289040 GCA_033576535.1 Allobates femoralis
AATAGCAACAATAAAACAAGCAATGGACAGTGCAAAGACACCCAATGCCAGAACACCACCCCATACCGGAGCCATGTACACCAGCTCACTATTACCTCCCCCATACAGGAGCCATGCACACTAGCTAAGTATTACCTCCCCATAATGGAGCCATGTACACTAGCTCAGTATTACCTCCCCCATACCAGAGCCATGTACACTAGCTCAGTATTACCTCCCCCATACCAGAGCCATGTACACTAGCTCACTATTACCTCCCCCATACAGAGCCATGCACACTAGCTAAGTATTACCTCCCCCATAATGGAGCCATGTACACTAGCTCAGTATTACCTCCCCCATACAGGAGCCATGTACAGTAGCTCAGTATTACCTCCCCATACCAGAGCCATGTACACCAGCTCAGTATTACCTCCCTCATACCAGAGCCATGTACACCAGCTCACTATTACCTCCCCCATACTGGAGCCATGTACACTAGCTCAGTATTACCTCCCCCATACTGGAGCCATGTACACTAGCTCAGTATTACCTCCCCCATACCAGAGCCATGTACACCAGCTCAGTATTACCTCCCCCATACAGGAGCCATATACACCAGCTCAGTATTACCTCCCCCATACAGGAGCCATATACACCAGCTCAGTATTACCTCCCCCATACAGGAGCCATGTACACCAGCTCAGTATTACCTCCCCCATACAGGAGCCATATACACCAGCTCATATTACCTCCCCCATACTGGAGCCAAGTACACTAGCTAAGTATTACCTTCCCCATACCGGAGCCATGTACACTAGCTCAGTATTACCTCCCCCATACTGGAGCCAAGTACACTAGCTAAGTATTACCTTCCCCATACCGGAGCCATGTACACTAGCTCAGTATTACCTCCCCCATACTGGAGCCATGTACACTAGCTCAGTATACCTCCCCCATACCGGAGCCATGTACACTAGCTCAGTATTACCTCCCCCATACTGGAGCCATGTACACTAGCTCAGTATTACCTCCCCCATACTGGAGCCATGTACACTAGCTCAGTATTACCTCCCCCATAACAGGAGCCATGTGCACTAGCTCAGTACTATCTCCCCCATACCGGAGCCATGTACACCAGCTCAGTATTACCTCCCCCATACCAGAGCCATGTACACCAGCTCAGTATTACCTCCCCCATACTGGAGCCAAGTACACTAGCTAAGTATTACCTTCCCCATACCGGAGCCACGTACACTAGCTCAATATTACCTCCCCCATACTGGAGCCAAGTACACTAGCTAAGTATTACCTTCCCCATACTGGAGCCGTGTACACTAGCTCAGTATTACCTTCCCCATACCGAGCCATGTACATTAGCTCAGTATTACCTCCCCCATACCAGAGACATGTACAGTAGCTCAGTATTACCTCCCCCATACTGGAGCCATGTACACTAGCCCAGTATTACCTCCCCCATACTGGAGCCAAGAACACTAGCTCAGTATTACCTCCCCCATACCTATGCCATGTACACTAGCTCAGTATTACCACCCCCATACTGAAGCCAAGTACATTAGCTCACTATTGCCTCCCCCATTCCGGAGCCAAGTACACTAGCCCAGTATTACCTCCCCCATACCGAAGCCAAGTACACTAGCTCAGTATTACCTCCCCCATACCGGAGCCGTGTACAGTAGCTCAGTATTACCTCCCCCATACCTATGCCATGTACACTAGCTCAGTATTACCATCCCTATACTGAAACCAAGTACACTAGCTCACTATTACCTCCCCCATTCCAGAGCCAAGTACACTAGCTCAGTATTACCTCCCCCATACCGGATCCAAGTACACTAGCTCAGTATTACCACCCCTATACTGAAACCAAGTACACTAGCTCACTATTACCTCCCCCATTCCGGAGCCAAGTACACTAGCTCAGTATTACCACCCCTATACTGGAGCCATGTACACTAGCTCAGTATTACCTCCCCCATACTGGAGCCAAGTACACTAGCTCAGTATTACCACCCCTATACTGAAACCAAGTACACTAGCTCACTATTACCTCCTCCATTCCGGAGCCATGTACACTAGCTCAGTATTACCTCCCCCATACCAGAGTCGTGTACAGTAGCTCAGTATTACCTCCCCCATACCTATGCCATGTACACTAGCTCAGTATTACCTCCCCCATACCGGAGCCAAGTACACTAGCTCAGTATTACCACCCCTATAATGAAACCAAGTACACTAACTCACTATTGCCTCCCCCATTCCAGAGCCAAGTACACTAGCTCAGTATTACCTCCCCCATACCGGAGCCAAGTACACTAGCTCAGTATTACCACCCCTATACTGAAACCAAGTACACTAGCTCACTATTACCTCCCCATTTCCGGAGCCATGTACACTAGCTCAGTATTACCTCCCCCATACCTATGCCATGTACACAAGCTCAGTATTACCTCCCCCATACCGGAGCCAAGTACACTAGCTCAGTATTACCAACCCTATACTGAAACCAAGTACACTAGCTCACTATTACCTCCCCCATTCCAGAGCATGTACACTAGCTCAGTATTACCTCCCCCTTACCGGAGCCGTGTACAGTAGCTCAGTATTACCACCCCCATAATGGAGCCATGTACACTAGCTCAGTATTACCTCCCCCATAATGGAGCCATGTACACTAGCTCAGTATTACCACCCCCATACCGAAGCCAAGTACACTAGCTCACTATTACCTCCCCCATTCTGGAGCCATGTACACTAGCTCAGTATTACCTTCCCATACCAGAGCCGTGTACACTAGCTCACTATTACCTCCCCCATATCAGAGCCATGTACACTACCTCAGTATTACCTCCCCCATACCGGAGCCATGTACACTAGCTCAGTATTACCTCCCTCATACGGAGCCATGTACACTAGCTCAGTATTACCTCCCCCATACCGGAGCCAAATACACTAGCTCAGTATTACCACCCCCATACCGAAGCCAATTACACTAGCTCACAATTACCTGCCCCATTCCGGAGCCATGTACACTAGCTCAGTACTACCTCCCCCATACTGGAGCCATGTACACTAGTTCAGTATTACCTCCCCCATACCGGAGCCATGTACACGATCAGAATTACCTCCCCCATAACGGAGCCATGTACACCAGCTCAGTATTACCTCCCCCATAACGGAGCCATGTACACTAGCTCAGTATTACCGCCTTCATGCTGGAGCCATGTACACTAGCTCAGAATTACCTCCTCCATACTGGAGCCCTGTACACCAGCTCAGTATTACCTCCTCTATACTGGAGCCATGTACACTAGCTCACTATTACCTCCTCCATACCGGAGCCATGTACACTAGCTTAGTATTACCTCCCCCATACCGGAGCCATGTACACTAGCTAAGTATTACCTCCCATGATGAGGATTCTGCTAGTAAGATTCTCACCAAAATGAATTGTCCCACCCAAGCCTCTTGCCCACAACTCAATATATTATTTATTATAATTATTATAGCACCATTTATTCCATGCTGCTTTATATGTGGAAAGGACATACATACACAAGTACAATATTCATGAACAATACAAGGCACATATAGGTAAAGAAGGAGAGAGGGCCCTGCCCACAAGGGAACACTGTCTACAAGAATAAATGTACCATCAGACACTTTGTATGGAGGTATAAATTACATCAATTACATCCTATGATTTCCCATACTGCTTTTTGTGTGTTTCCATTGTGTGTAATAAGGGCATTTTATATGTTCTGTCCATTTCAATCTGACACCCAGTTATTGCTACCAAATCTAAGAGCAGCATAGCGTAGAGACAGAGATCCAGATTCCAGTAATGTATCACTTACTGGGCTGCTTGCTGTAGTTTTGATACAAGTCCTATTTTCTAAGCAGGAGATCATCCCTAGAAGTCTAGTAAACCTGTTGTCATAAAGTCCTCCATATTAATGATCTCTGTATAATTTCACCCACACCATAACTTTCTGCCTAGGCACAGTGTACACAGGCAGATGCTAATCAGTGGTGTGGGTGGAGTTATACAGAGCTCAGCAATCAGAGAACTGGCAAATCTGCAGAAGGTGAAACAGTGATGTTATCAAAACAGCAGCAAGCAGCCCAGTAACAGATATCGCTGGAATCAGGGTCTCTGCCCCTACATCATGCTTCTCTCAGATGGGGTAGCAACCTGGTGACAGACTCCCTTTAAACTGCTCCTCCCATTGATGCACCTTTAGTTCAGAAATGACTGCATTACTCATAGAGTAACACATAGATCAGCCTCAGTTAACTTATATGGGCAGGATCAGAGTACAAACAGCATCTGACATTTTTTCACCTCCATGTGAAAACAAAGCATCACATTGAGAGGTGGGGTATTGAGTCATTTCCATGAAGTAGAATTAGTGCTAGAAATAAGCAAAAAGATTTGCAACTAATCAAATTTCCTACATTTTTTTTTCTATTTGCCAAAATTAAGATTTTTCTGGATCTGATTCACAAGAATCTGTGAATTAAATACTGTATATACTAGAGTATAAGTCGACCACAGTATAAGCCGAGACCCCTAATTTTACCCCCTAAAAACCGGGGAAACCTGTTGACTTGAGTATAAGCCTAGGGTGGGAAATGCAGCACCCCCCATCCCGGTATATAACCCCTCATCACTGTAGATAGCCCCTCATAATGGTATATATAGTCCCTCATGATATAGTGCCTTCATGACTGGTATGTAGCGCCCCCATCACTGGTATATAGCGCTCCCATCACTGGAATATAGCCTCCCATCACAGTACATAGCCCCCCATCATTGGTATAGAGCCCCTCATCACTGTTATATGGTCTCCATCACTGGTACATGGCCTCCATCACTGGTATATAGCTCATTACTGTATATAGCCCCATCACAGTATAAGCCCCATCACTGATATATGGCAACCCATCACAGATATATGGCCCCCTTCACTGGCACATAGCACCCATCAATGGTATAGTGCCCCCATCTCTGGTATATAGCTTCCATTGCTGATATATGGCCTCTATCACTGGAATATAGCTTCCATCGCAGATATGACCCCCATCACTGGTACATAGCCCCCATCACTGGTATAGCGCCCCCATTTCTGGTATATAGCCTCCATCACTGATATATGGCCCCCATCACTGTTATATAGCAACCACATCTCTGGTATATAGCCTCCATCGCTGATATATGGCCCCCATCGCTGATATATAGCGTCCCCATCTCTGGTATATAGTCTCCATCGCTGATATAGAGCCCCCATCACTGGTATAGCTCCCTCATCGCTGGTATAGGGCCACATGCTGGTATAAGGAACCTTATAGCTAATATATGGGCCCCATAGCTGATATGTGGGCCACATGCTGGTATATGAGCCCCCATCATTGGTATAGGGCCCCATGCTGGCAAGCACAATAAAATAACAACCTTCTTACTCACCTTCCGACGATTCTCTGCACTGTCTGCCGCCTCCGTGCGTCCTAGCTCTGGTCTTCCGACTTCTAATCATGTGACCGCGGCGCAGCAGCGATGATGTCATTGAAGCGCCGGTTACATATTTAGAAGCCGGAAAACCGGAGGGAGGACGCACGGAGTCGGCAGACAGTGCAGAGAATCGTCGGAAGGTGAGTAAGAAGGTTATTTTATTGTGACCGCCAGCATGGGGCACATATAGCAGCAATGGGGAGGGGGGTGAGTATACAACATAGTGCAATGTAATATGCACCTCTCCCCCTGCTGCTAATGGACAGCGTGATAACAATGGAGCGAAGAGAGAGACATGGACCTAGAGAGACCGGCCACACGTTGCACACAGGTATAGAAAAGGGAAGAAAATGTACGTTATAATCAGCGATTTAACAACCATTATACTTGACATTTAGGTCAGACAGGGAGGATTAGGGATGTAGTAGGAAGCTGCAGGGACAGGTAATGATAGGTGTGGGGGTATAAACTAGGTGACAGGTTCCCTTTCAATGTCTGTAATGTAATATTCACACAACTGTAATGCAAATTAATGATGACATCTATTCATTGTAATGTAATCATTACAAAAGGGGTCCCATTCTTATTACCCCAACATTTTCTGATAGAGTAATCTATACAGACACAATCTGAATTTAACAATGAATGAATTTAACAGCTACTCCACCAGCTTAATCATCCTCACAGAGGTCTCAAAGACCTTAATTTACACTCATTCTCTGAGTCCCTTCTCCCTCTTACAGGCATAGCTTCCTTACATAACACAGATGCTGCTGCCACTTTATATAACACTACAATAACAGCAGTGCTCGATTCGACCGCCCCCTTCACGCACATCAAAACTCCTACAATTAACAGGCAACCCTGGCTCACCAGCCTGACCAAAGAACTGAGACGGGCCTCCAGGGTAGCTGAGCGGAGATGGAAGAGATCCCGTTCTGCCGAGCACTTTGTCGCATACAAACAGTCCCTTGCCAACTTCAAATTCACACTCGCTGCCGCAAAACAAACTTACTTCTCATCTCTCATCTCCTCCCTCTCTCACAAGCCTAAACAGCTATTCAACACTTTGCCTCTTTTTTTAAGGAAAAGATTGAAAGCTTTGGCCCACAGCCCCCTATGTCCCTCCTCATAACTGCTCAGCCCTGTTCTTCCAAAACCAGCTTCTCCACCATGACAGAAGATCAGCTCTCCTCTCTTCTGTCAAGATCACATCTCACCACTTGTACGCTTGACCCGCTCCCGTCCCATCTCATCCCAAACCTCGAAGCAGTCTTCATCCCAACCCTAAAGGTGCCGTCACACACGGCAATACTGCTTGCAATTTCACTGGCAATTTGCTGGTTGCAGTGAAAGCATGGAGACATTGTTCTATTTTGTTGCCGTGTACAAATGGAACAATACGTCCATGATTTCACTGCAACCAGCAAATTGCCAGTGAAAATGCAATATTGCCGCGTGTGATGGTACCTTAACACATCTCTTCAACATTTCACTTACAAATTATGTTTTCCCCTCATCCTTCAAACATGCCTCAATCACACCCATCCTTAAAAAGTCCTCCCTCGACCCATCCTCTGTTGCCCGATATCACTTCTCCCTTAAGGTACCTTTACACGCAGCAACTTTTCTAGGAATTTCACTGGCAACTTACTGGTTGCAGTGAAATCATGGAGAGATTGTTCCATTTGTTCACAGCAACAAGATAGAACAATGTGTCCATGATTTCACTGCAACCAGTAAGTTGCCACTAAAATTCCTAGAAAAGTTGCCGCGTGTAAAGATACCTTTTTGCCTCAAAACTGCTGGAACAGCATGTCCATGTTGAACTGTCCCCCACCTATCCTCCTGCTTCCTCTTCGACGGTTAGAATCTAGCTTTCAACCGCATCACTCTACTGAAATTGCCCAAGCTAAAGTTACCAATGACCTACTTACCGCCAAGGGTAAGCAACACTACTCTGTAATCCTTCTCCTAGACCTGTCTTCTGCATTTGACACTGTAGACCAGTGTTTCCCAAACTTCAGTCCTCACGGACCCAAACAGGTCATGTTTTCAGGATATACTTAGTATTGCACAGGTAATGGAATTGTTATCAAGGCAATATCACCTGTGCAATACTAAGGAAATCCTAAAAACATGACCTGTTGGGGTCCGTGAGGACTGGAGTTTGAGAAACATTGCTGTAGACCATTTCCTCCTGTTACAGATTCTCTCATCTCTTGGCATCACAGACTTGGCCCTTTCCTGGATCTTGTCATATCTAACAGACCGGATATTTAGTGTCTCCCTCTCCCGCACCACCTCTTCAACTCGCCCCCTGTCCGTCAGTGTTCCCCAAGGCTCAGTTCTAGGACCCCTACTCTTCTCCATCTACACCTTTGGCTTGGGACAGCTTATAGAATCCCATGGTTTGCAGCATCATCTCTACGCTGATGACACGCAGATCTACCTCTCTGGACCTGACATCACCTCCTTACAAACCAAAATACCGCAATGTCTGTCTGTTATTTCATCTTTCTTTTCTGCTCGATTTCCAAAACTGAACATGGACAAAACAGAATTCATCATCTTTCCCCATCTCACTCTACCCCTCCACCAGACCTATCCATCAAAGTCAATGGCAGCTCACTTTCCCCAGTCCCGCATGCACAGTGCCTCGGGGTGATTCTCGACTCTGCCCTCTCTTTCAAGCCACATATCTAAGCCCTTACCACCTCCTGTTGACTCCAGCTCAGAAATATTGCCAGGATTCGTACATTTCTTGACCAAGAAACAGCAAAAACACTCGTGCATGCCCTCATCATCTCACGCCTAGACTATTGCAACCTCCTACTCTCTGGTCTCCCCTCTAGCACCCTTGCACCACTCAAATCTATCCTAAACTCTGCTGCCTAACTAATTAACCTGTCTCCCAATTATTCCCCAGCCTCTCTGCTCTGCCAAGCCCTTCACTGGCTTCCTATGGTCAGAGTCTCCAGTTCAAAACCCTAACTATGACATACAAAGCCATCCACAACCTGCCTCCTCCATACATCCGTGACATGGTCTCATGGTACTTACCTACACGCAACCTCCGATCCTCTCAAGATCTCCTTCTTTACTCCCCACTCATCTCTTCTCCCCACAACCGAACACAAGATTACTCCCGTGTTTCCCCCATACTATGGAACTCTCTGCCCCAACACATCAGACTCTCACCCACCGTGGAAACCTTCAATAGGAACCTGAAGACCCACCTCTTCCGACAAGTCTACAACCTGCAATGATCCTCAGTCTACTGAACCGCCGAACGACCAGCTCAACCCTCTCCTAGTGTATCCTCACCCAATCCTTGTAGACTGTGAGCCCTTGCAGGCAGGGTCCTCTCACCTTCTGTACTTGTGTGTGCCTTGCATTGCTCATGTTTATTGTACTTGTCTATTTTTGCCCCTTTTCACATCTAAAGCGCCATGGAATAAATGACGCAATAATAACAATAATAACAATGCAACTTGACTAGGATTTCTACCAAATGTATTGTGTAGCTGTGATCTGTTTGGTCATGGTAAACCACACACTATGAGAATTGTATACAATAAACCATGACTACAAGAAACAAACAGAAAATTCTAGGAACTGGAAAATGAAGCAGATTGAGGATACATTATTGAAGAAAGAAAGAAATTTTATTTTTACTCCTTTTTACATTTTCCCCCTTTAATTGCAGTCCCTCCGGGGCCACAGAACCGGTCCGCGGCCACTACCGTGACATACCCCTGTGACCAGACAGCAGGGACCGGTCCAGAGTAACCTACGTCCCTGGTGGGCGATGCACCGGTACATGTGAATTGAGGCAGAACAGGCCCCAGCATATACAGCTGATGACATAGATGCCTGAACATTTCAGAACTGACCCACACAGCATCAGACCAGTATATTTATGAGAAAAGGCAAGTCAGGCCCAAGCAAATGGTGCTTGCACTTTACAGAGCCTGTAGACAGGGTCAGGCTCCTTTCACATCAGCGATTTACGCTTATGTGCGGCAGATCCGGCAGGTGGCGCCACATCTGCCGGATCTGATGCCTAACGGCCGACTTGCGGCCCGCATTCGGCAAGCCCTATGTATTGTCTATAGGGCTTGAGGTCTGGTGCGGCAAGCGCGGTTCTGCCGAATGCAGCAGATCCAGCACTTGCAGCTGAGAAAAAAAAACGCTGCTTCCAGCACATGAAGGGGAGAAGACAGCACAGAGGGAAGAGGAGACAGCACACGGGGGAGACAGCTGAAAGGAGAGAGCACACGAGGGGAGAAGACAGCATATGGGGGGAAAAAGAGACACCACACAGGGGGATCCAGGTAAAAAAAAAGAGCACACAAGGGAAAAAGACAGCACAGAAAGGAAAGAGACAATGCATGAGGGACAGACAGCTCACAAGGGGAAAGAAGAGCCAATGGGGTAAACATCGCACAGGGGATAGAGACAGTGCATGAGGGGTCAGAGCGCACA
>JARQOC010000003.1:765290899-765320899 GCA_033576535.1 Allobates femoralis
CCTCCAGGGTAGCTGAGCGGAGACGGAAGAGATCCTGTTCTGCCGAGCACGTTGTCGCATACAAACAGTCCCTTGCCAACTTCAAATTCACACTCGCTGCCGCAAAACAAACTTACTTCTCATCTCTCATATCCTCCCTCTCTCACTATCATAAACAGCTATTCAACACTTTGCCTCTTTTTTAAGGAAAGATTGATAACATCAGAGAAAGCTTTGGCCCACAGCCCCCTATGTTCCTCCTCATAACTGCTCAGCCCTGTTCTTCCAAAACCAGCTTCTCCACCATGACAGAAGATCAGCTCTCCTCTCTTCTGTCAAGATCACATCTCACCACTTGTACGCTTGACCCGCTCCCGTCCCATCTCATCCCGAACCTCGCCGCAGTCTTCATCCCGACCCTAAAGGTACCGTCACACACGGCAATACTGCTTGCAATTTCACTGGCAATTTGCTGGTTGCAGTGAAAGCATGGAGACATTGTTCTATTTTGTTGCCGTATACAAATGGAACAATGCGTCCATGATTTCACTGCAACCAGCAAATTGCCAGTGAAAATGCAAGCAATATTGCCGCGTGTGACGGTAGCTTAACCCATCTCTTCAACATTTCACTTACAAATGATGTTTTCCCCTCATCCTTCAAACATGCCTCAATCACACCCATCCTTAAAAAGTCCTCCCTCGACCCATCCTCTGTTGCCCGATATCACTTCTCCCTTAAGGTACCTTTACACGCGGCAACTTTTCTAGGAATTTCACTGGCAACTTACTGGTTGCAGTGAAATCATGGAGACATTGTTCCATTTGTTCACAGCAACAAGATAGAACAATGTGTCCATGATTTCACTGCAACCAGTAAGTTGCCACTAAAATTCCTAGAAAAGTTGCCGCGTGTAAAGGTACCTTTTTGCCTCAAAACTGCTGGAACAGCATGTCCATGTTGAACTGTCCCCCACCTATCCTCCTGCTCCCTCTTCGACCGGTTAGAATCTAGCTTTCAACTGCATCACTCTACTGAAATTGCCCAAGCTAAAGTTACCAATGACCTACTTACCACCAAGGGTAAGCAACACTACTCTGTAATCCTTCTCCTAGACCTGTCTTCTGCATTTGACACTGTAGACCAGTGTTTCCCAAACTCCAGTCCTCACGGACCCAAACAGGTCATGTTTTCAGGATATACTTAGCATTGCACAGGTAATGGAATTGTTATCAAGGCAATATCACCTGTGCAATACTAAGGAAATCCTGAAAACATGACCTGTTGGGGTCCGTGAGGACTGGAGTTTGGGAAACATTGCTGTAGACCATTTCCTCCTGTTACAGATTCTCTCATCTCTTGGCATCACAGACTTGGCCCTTTCCTGGATCTTGTCATATCTAACAGACCGGATATTTAGTGTCTCCCTCTCCCGCACCACCTCTTCAACTCACGCCCTGTCCGTCAGTGTTCCCCAAGGCTCAGTTCTAGGACCCCTGCTCTTCTCCATCTACACCTTCGGCTTGGGACAGCTCATAGAATCCCATGGTTTGCAGTATCATCTCTACGCTGATGACACACAGATCTACCTCTCTGGACCTGACATCACCTCCTTACAAACCAAAATACCGCAATGTCTGTCTGTTATTTCATCTTTCTTTTCTGCTCGATTTCCAAAACTGAACATGGACAAAACAGAATTCATCATCTTTCCCCAGCTCACTCTAACCCTCCACCAGACCTATCCATCAAAGTCAATGGCAGCTCACTTTCCCCAGTCCCGCATGCCACATATCTAAGCCCTTGCCACCTCCTGTTGACTCCAGCTCAGAAATATTGCCAGGATTCATAAATGTCTTGACCAGGAAATAGCAAAAACACTCGTGAATGCCCTCATCATCTCACGCCTAGACTATTGCAACCTCCTACTCTCTGATCTCCCCTCTAGCACCCTTGCACCACTCAAATCTATACTAAACTCTGCTGCCTGACTAATCCACCTGTCTCCCCATTATTCCCCAGCCTCTCTTCTCTGCCAAGCCCTTCACTGGCTTCCTATTGTCCAGAGGCTTCAGTTCAAAACCCTAACTATGACATACAAAGCCATCCACAACCTGTCTCCTCCATACATCCGTGATATGGTTCCCAGTGCTTACCTACACACAACCTCTGATCCTCTCAATATCTCCTTCTTTACTCCCCACTCATCTCTTCTTCCCACATCTGCACACAAGATTTCTCCCGTGCTTCCCCCATACTATGGAACTCTCTGCCCCAACACATCAGACTCTCACCCACCGTGGAAACCTTCAATAGGAACCTGAAGACCTACCTCTTCCGACAAGTCTACAACCTGCAATGATCCTCAGTCTACTGAACCGCCGAACGACCAGCTCAACCCTCTCTTAGTGTATCCTCACCCAATCCTTGTAGACTGTGAGCCCTTGCGGGCAGGGTCCTCTCACCTTCTGTACTTGTGCGTGCCTTGCATTGCTCATGTTTATTGTACTTGTCTATGTATGCCCCTTTTCACATCTAAAGCACCATGGAATAAATGACGCTATAATAATGAATAATAGTAATAATAATAATAATAACAATGCAACTTGACTAGGATTTCTACCAAATGTATTGTGTAGCTGTGATCTGTTTGTTCATGGTAAACCACACACTATGAGAATTATATACAATAAACCATGACTACAAGAAACAAACAGAAAATTCTAGGAACTGGAGAATGAAGCAGATTGAGGATACATTATTGAAGACATGGGCAGTTTTCATCTTCACAGCTGACTTAGCATTCTTGATATCGGAATGACTGGACTGAGAAGTCTGACTGTTCTGTGAATGACTCCAAAAAGGAGATGTGTTTAAAGGGACCTCTCACCTGTAAAAAAGCAATTTACCTGCAGATATAGTGGTAATCTTTAAAAAGAAGTTATATTCTCCCTACCAGTCATAGGGGCAGTGCAAGGGATACTAAACAGTGAGCACTCTATACTCACGCCACAGCCCTTTGATTGACAGGTTGCGCTACAATGAATGTGCCAAGTCGGCTGTCAATCATTGTGCCAGGGAATAATTACAGAAACACACACTGTGTAGTGAACGATGGTTATGACTGTGCCCTAAACCACCCAATGACCGGAAGCGAGCAAGCACAGAGAGAATAATATATTGTACCCTATTTTCTCCCTGTAGCCGCTGTTCCAGTAAGATTATCAAGGAAGATGTAAAGTTACTTACCTGCACATTCCTCGTACATCTGCAGGTAAATAGCATTTTTGGAGGTCAGAGATTCTTATTAATTTACTATACAGAAAGTTGGACTTGAGGGGAATTTATACTGCAAGATAATTGTGAACAGAGGTTGCTAAAAACGATTGTTTATCCTGTGCTTGTACACTGGTGAAATGCTCATTTATTAGGTGAAATAATCTTTTGCGGAGCGTATAAGATGATTGTTCACAGTGGGATATCATGTAATCAGGACTCATACTGTCGAGAACCGTAGAAGTCTTTGTGCAGTGAGCGATCTAACATAGCATTGTTTGCTTTGGTCTGCTTGTCAAACAGCCGCCAATCGGTTGTACTGTGCTGCTGGATGGGCCATGTAAACCTACCGTAAGTCACTCCAGAAGCAAAGGAACAGAATAACTTTATATACTCTTATCCTGCCTGATTTTTATACAGCAAGTGCAAATCTGCATTAAAAAAACAAGTGGAGTTGGAGCAGAGGACGGAATTGACAGACGAGAAAGACAGTAACAACTGGAGAGAAAACCTAGGACCCGGCGGCCGGTGTCATCTTATGGCTGACCAGGTCCAAGGCTACTGACCAAGTTTAGAGGAGAAGGAGTCCAAGTTGGAAGACTGGCTTTACGGAGACACTGAGGGACTGGGTCGACGGACAGGGTACCGGCCCTGTAAAAGTGGTTGGCTGCTATACGCCCCAGCCACAGATTAACCGGTAAGGTGAAGGGTCTTTATGACCGTAACAGAACAGACTCACACCGAAGGAAAGGCCTCACATAGGACTAGGGATCCAAGGGAAGGATACCCAAAATAGTCTGCGACTGCTAGCCCTATGGTAGTGAGCAGTCCTGAAGAGACCCGAAAGGCATTGAGAAAGGGGGTGCATTTGGTGATCCATCTCAGCTGCTGACAGGCTACTGGTACCGCTCACTGCAGGAAAACCAAGACTGTGTAAAATAAGAGCTACAGCATTGAGTAAAGTACCCGGTTAAACTTGAGACTTGTGTGAGAGTTTTTATTGAGCGTCCATGGTTACAGATATCAGCATCTGAGTAGTTGCAAGGCTCAGAGATCCGAAGCACAGCTGTCAGAAGTAAGTTGCACCCCCACAGTCACCTCACAACGACCCCACAATAGACTATTTTCACCGGCCCAGGGGATAAACCAGCCCTGCCTGTGGAGGGCTCATCACCTTACTGCGTCACATCACCATCCCCCGAAGCTGAGATAAGCAGCGCCGGTCACATCTGGCCACAAACCACGGGTGGCATCACAGTGACAAGCTTTAATTTTATTTTTAGCCCTTTTTACATTTTTCCCCCTTTAATTGCAGTCCCTCCGGGGCCACGGAACCATTCCGCAACCACTACCGTGACATACCCCTGTGACCAGACAGCAGGGACCGGTCCAGAGTAACCCACGTCCCTGGTGGGCGATGCACTGGTACATGTGAATTGAGGCAGAACAGGCCCCAGCATATACAGCTGATGACATAGATGCCTGAACATTTCAGAACTGACCCACACAGCATCAGACCAGTATATGTATGAGAAAAGGCAGGTCAGGCCCAGGCAAATGGTGCTTGCACTTAACAGAGCCTGTAGACAGGGTTAGGTTTCCTTTGTGGCAGATCCGGCAGGTGGCACTACAACTGCCGGATCTGATGCTTAACGGCCGACTTGCGGCCCGCATTCGGCAAGCCCTATGTATTGTCTATAGGGCTTGAGGTCTGGTGCGGCAAGTGCGGTTCTGCCGAATGCAGCAGATCCAGCACTTGCAGCTGAGAAAAAAAAACGCTGCTTCCAGCACATGAAGGGGAGAAGACAGCACAGAAAGGAGAGAGATAATGCATGAGGGACAGACAGCTCACAAGGGGAAAGAAGAGCCAATGGGGTAAACATCGCACAGAGGATAGAGACAGTGCATGAGGGGTCAGAGCGCACAACAAGGGATTATATATATATATACATATATATATATCTCAAAGAGCAGCACTCTTACCAAGAAGACAGGTGCAAAAAATCAGTCCAGGGTGGTGTTCAGTCACCCTTACTCACAGACCAATATTGAAAAAATGGCCAGAAGAAAGTCTGTTAGACTGAAACGTCGCAAGCTTTGCCTGTAGGCCAAATAAAGGCTGAAACAACCTGGGAGGAGTGCCGCTGTCCCATTTTCTCTCTCTCTCTCTCTCTTTAGATCGATATCTGAATCTCTCTCTCTCTCGATATCTGAATCTCTCTCTCTCTCTCGATATCTGAATCTCTCTCTCTCTCGATATCTGAATCTCTCTCTCTCTCGCTCTCTCTCTCGATATCTGAATCTCTCGCTCTCTCTCGATATCTGAATCTCTCTCTCTCTCTCGATATCTGAACCTCTCTCTCTCTCTCGATATCTGAATCTCTCTCTCGCTCGATATCTGAATCTCTCGCTCTCTCTCTCTAGATATCTGAATCTCTCGCTCTCTCTCGATATCTGAATCTCTCTCTCTCTCGATATCTGAATCTCTCTCTCTCGATATCTGAATCTCTCTCTCTCTCTCGATATCTGAATCTCTCTCTCTCTCTCTCTCTCTCGATATCTGAATCTCTCTCTCTCTCTCGATATCTGAATCTCTCTCTCTCTCTCGATATCTGAATCTCTCTTCTCTTCCTCTCGTCTTCTCCTCTTCTCGATATCTGAATCTCTCGCTCTCTCTCGATATCTGAATCTCTCTCTCTCTCTCGATATCTGAATCTCTCTCTCTCTCGATATCTGAATCTCTCTCTCTCTCTCGATATCTGAATCTCTCTCTCTACTCGCTCTCTCTCTCGATATCTGAATCTCTCTCTCTCAATATCTGAATCTCTCTCTCTCGATATCTGAATCTCTCTCTCTTCTCTCTAGATATCTGAATCTCTCTCTCTCTCTATAGATATCTGAATCTCTCTCTCTCTATAGATATCTGAATCTCTCTCTCTCTATAGATATCTGAATCTCTCTCTCTTATAGATATCTGAATCTCTCTCTCTCTCTCTCTCTATAGATATCTGAACTCTCCTGTCTCTATAGATATCTGAATCCCCTCTCTCTCTCTAATATATATATTATCTGAATCTCCCTCTCTCTCCTATATATAATATTCAGTGACACACTTTTGCCCATGCCACAAAAGCCAGGAGCTGGCCCTGTCACCATCCTCCAAATAGAGGATGCCAACGGCTCAAGGGCCCGCCCCCAGCGCCACAGAGCCTGCCCCCATCGTATTGTGGCGTCACTGCCCTCCTGACACAGGTGTATACAGGGGTTGTATATGCCCTCCTGCTGTATACTGAAGGCTGTGCACAGCATCCTACTGTATACTGGGGGCAGTGTGCAGCCCAGCCTCCTGCTGTATACAGTGGTTGTATGTGGCATGTGTAGACACACACACACTTATATACACTAAGCTTTATATATTAGATATATTTATATGCTCTCATGTATGCGTGTACTATGTCAGCATAACCAGGTGTTGTAGCCTTACTGCGTCTCGTGCAGCTGCCGTCTCTCCCTGCTTCCAGGTCTCAGGCTGACACGTGATCAGTCACACGGTCTGACATCAGCACAGGTCCTTGAGAGCTTTAGCTATTAGATCCCCGTTCTCCTCACTGACACAGTTTTATCAGAAGCAGCTCCGCACCGCTCACCAGGGGTGCTTGTAGAATAGTTATAGATAAAAAAGCGGTTTAGACAGGCGCATTCTGAATGAACTCCGGGAAATTTGTCCAATTTAATTATAAAACTTCTTTAATGAGTATTACTGGTCTCCCTCACTACGCGTTTCGGTGTACTAGTGCCTTCCTCAGGTGATGATCATCCCATCCTATCATTCAGAATGCGCCTGTCTAAACCACTTTTTTATCTATAACTATTCTACATAAAAAAAAGTGGACATTTTTTCAAAAAATCCTCTATTGTTCCTGAGGGTGTGCCAAACGATCCATAGACATTTGCAACAATTATTTCTTCGAGCCCCCATTACACATGGATATTAGTGAGTAGACCCACTTTCCCTTTGTAGTTAAGCTTAACCAGCCCTGACACATCATTTGTGAATAAGTTAATGATCGGTAACGACTTAGTAAAGGTTGAAGTAGCGCTAGTATAATCCAATGCGGCGATCTGAGAGGTCGTGGAGGCTGAGGAAGGTTCTGCTGCCGGGAGAGCACAACCTACAAGATTGGACCTGACTATTTTTTTAGACAGTCGGGTCTGTTAGCCCACTATTAGGGACACTTGTCAGCATTTTGGATCATTTCTGTTTAGTAAGATCATCAGTCTACGTCTGCTCTCTGTATTCTTAAATAACAAGGGCAGCCTCAGACATCCAATGCAAATGGTTATAGGAGGCTCCATTATCTAACCTAAGCCTAAAGAAGCCACCCAGCACGGTGATGTGCCAAACAGATACCCGACCAACAAAGAGAAAGAATCCCCAATAGAAATATAAACACTTTACAAGTAATAAGAAAAAAAAAAAAAGAAACAACCCAACTAAAATTATAGGGTGTAAATCTCCAGGTGCTGCTGTAATGGTACAAAATCTGATACGACAGGTAAAAGAAAGAGCTACTACTGGTAATATGATTGTCATTCACTGTCATATGGCTCTGACCAGTGATACAGTTCAGTCTTGTAGTGATAACCCCTGGGGTCAATGGTGCATAAGTATTTCTGCAGCTGCCAATAACTAAGGAGCCACATGCAAAGGGCTGAGGGACATAGGGGCTATAAAGCCAGTGGTCGGCGAGTGCTGATGTACAGTATCTATACAACCTATATATATGTTAACTCTGTACAGCATCTATACACTCTCTATATACAGTATATATTGTCCATATAGAATCTACATACGGCGAAAGAGAACTAGAGAGAAGGTTACATTAATCAGCAGCTGATTATTCAGTTATGTCTCAAAGAGCACTAAGCACCAAACATGATTGAAACACATCTTAAAGGGATCCTGTCACCTCCAAAACGCCTCCTAAGCTAGCAAAACATGTCCCTGCAGCATTCCATCACTAATCTCACACTTCTTTTGTCTCCTTTAGGAGACATCCTGTGAATGTGCATAAAAACGTTTTAATACTTACTCATTAGTGATTATAATTAGCAGTGACTATATTCTTTAGTCACCTGGGCGGGCTGTTTTGCAGCTCCAGGATCCACCCTGTCTCTGTCTGTGTGCTCTGCTTGTTCAGGCTTTACCCTCCCCACTCTCTATCACTCACAGAATGCAAATCATTAGTCCTGCCTTCAGTTTCAGTTTCACAGCAGCTCAGACAGAGAGAGGGTGGATCCTGGAGCTGCAAAACAGCCCGCCCTAGTGACTAAAGAATATGGCCCCTGCTAATTATATTCACTAATGAGTAAGTATTAAAACATTTTTCTCCACTTTCACAGGATGCTTTTAGGAGACAAAAGGAGTGTGAGATTAGTGATAGGATGGTGCAGGGACATGTTTTGATAGCTTAGGAGGCGTTTTGGAGGTGACAGGATCCCTTTAAGGAAATATATCACCAGGATTTTGCTGCCTCATTACAAAAGCATGATGTAAGGGCAGAGACCCTGATTCCAGCCATGTATCACTTGCTTTACTGCTTTCTACAGCTTTGATTAAAAACTATTTTAATCTCCTATAGATCTGCCAGTTGTCTGAATGTTGAGTTCTGTACAAAGCTCCACCACTGATTAGCAGCTTTCTGTGTACACTGTGCATAGCCAGAAAGCCTCCAAACAGTGGTGAGGGCATTGTAGGATTATCTGGTAGCAGTGTTTATTATAGTGATAAACTCCTACTGATTTTATCAGATGTACACTAAACAGGCCAGTAAAGCCCCCGTCACACACAACGAGATTGTTAGTGAGATCGTTGTTAAGTCTCAGATTTTGTCATGTAACAGCGATCTCGTTATGTGTGACACTTAGCAGCGATTAGGCCCTGCTGTGAGATCGCTGATTGTTACAAAGTGCTCCGGGTCATTTTTAGGTCATTAGTCTCCCGCTGGTAATGCTGCATCGCTGTGTTTGAAAGGGACAACGACCAACGATCTCAATACTACGCCCGAGAGTGACAATTTCCAACGACCTCTATCATTCCGGATCGTTGCTGAGTCACTGGTGAGATCTGACTGTTTGACATCTAACCAGCGATCCCACAGTGACGTACCAGCGATCCCTAAAAATCGTTATCGTTGTCGGGATCGCTGTTGCGTCGTTGTGTATGACGGGAGCTTAAGTGACACATCACTAGAATCAGGGTCTCAGTCTCTACATTATGCTGCTCTCAGATTAGGTGACAAAAACCTGGTGACAGATTCCCTTCAATGAACATTACTGTTTTATGCATGTTGACTACCTATTTCAACTAAACACTAATATCAGACATTGTACTCACCGATATAGCGTTTAATGTTTTCTCGTATGTAAAACAATACATCTCAGGGTTTTCTTCATCTTTCACACAGTCAAAGTTATACTTGCTCCCAGTTTGCGGCGCAGTGATTAAGGCTTTTCTTAGCTCCTCCATATACTTTGAATGATTCATCTCCATATCTGCAGCTTCCTTGGACAATTGCTCCTTGGACACTGAGAAAACCATATTTAGAGGTAAGCACTCCAGACAGTCATGCTTCTATGTGATCTTTGGTTTAGGATACAGTAACATTCTGGTTTGCTTTTTTCTCATAATGTTGTAAATACATGATGCTCTAGAATTACTATTTCTCAGCAGTTACAACAATCAGATTCTAAATCAGAAGACAAAAATACAAAAGCACCAGAACATTACGGAGTAATTTTACAGAGTTAAAGACCTTGACATCTTCCTATTAATTGTTGTCTCTTATATCCTACTTCATCCAGGCAGCTAAAGACAGCATTATAACCTACCAGAAAAGACTGCTTTATAAGGGGTCATGCTAAGAACATTTCATTTTCCCACTTCAGGAAGCCTTATCTTTAGGTTTTTAACTTGTCAATTATATCACCCCTCTGACTATTTTCTATGTTCTTGACCTAAATATTCAAAGTCCACTCAGATAACCCTTAATAACAGTTACACTCACCTCTGGTGGGGGAACAGCTCCAGTGGTGTCAGTTCTGGCTCTCCCGAGACTCACTTAACATTGTTATGTCACGCAATCCCTGCAACCAATAAGCGGCTGCTTCGCTTTCCCCTCCTTTTGACATAATTGAAACCCAAAGAAAGTAACAGTTGCAGCTGCTTTCTCGCTTCCTATGGATGTTTGAGAAGTAGAGAGTAAAGCGGCCACTGACTGGCCACAGAGCTCACATGACATAACAATGTTACGTGAGCCCCAGGAAAGCCAGTGCAAACACCACTGGACCAGTGCCGGCACCATAGGGGAGTATAGCTATTATTCTTTTAATTTGGGGAAACAGTGATTGAGAAGGGTCTTTCCGAGTAGTGGACAATCTCTTCAAACTCAGAGCCAGAATGGGTTAAACAGTGTTACAGTGACAGAAATTCATTTTCATATACATCTTAAAAGGAAAGCTGTCACTTCGATGGTTCCTCTATACAACGTAGCTGCTGTGGAAGAAAAACATGCTCTTCCATAAAACATAAGATTTATCAGTTTGTGTAAAATGATAGCACAACACTGGGTGCACCCTACGCTAACTTCTTCCATCGGCCTCATAAAGCGCAGCATTCATGTGTTGCATCTTCTTGCATGGAAGAACCATGAGCAGAATGAAATACTGATTATATAGTACTGTGATTTACATGAAAATGCTGCAGTATCAGGTTTAGAAAAAGCCATCAGTCAAATTGGAAAGCACCTGAAGATATATAAGGAGGTGCAAGAAAGATGTCGTCCTGATGACCCTAATCCAACAAAATAGAAGAATTCACTGCACTCTCAGTTATGTGATGAAAAGTCTCCAATGTGATGAACAATTCACAGAGGAGGCCAAGAAGTAACATGATGGATGAAAACGGCAACAATGGAAACCATTTAGACCCTTCCGTATCTTTCTCAAAACCACCGCTATCGGTTGATGATGGGTACACACCTCGCTAGTAGCAGACCTCTACCACCGCACTACCAGCGTGATACATTCCCACCATCTCCTCAACTGACAGCGATGTTATTGAAAAGACCCAGGAGGGTTCTACATCTGTTTGCTTCATACCTGAATATTTTTTCTAGCGTTGTAACCCGTTCTAAAAAGTGGGACTAAAGATCACTTTTGTAACCAATGGGATCATTTGTGCCAGTTTTAATCATTTTTACAAGTTCTGAAGACTTGGAGCACTAAAGACACTTTCCGAGCATCTGACCCAGCGAGTTTATCTTCAATGTCTTCCCGCTTCTGTATGTGTGATCTAGAGTGTGCACCAGGCCAGTGATTCCCAGTCTTATCACCATCAGGAAACCAGTGAAGAAAAAATTCCACTTGCTGAACACTTAGTCTATGTTCACATATAGTATTTTTGTGGGTTTTTTGCATTCTCTATTTATACAAACAAGAAGCTGCGTTTTACAGCAGCAGCAAAAGTTCTGAGACTTCAGGAATCTCATGCCCACCCTTGTGTTTTCTTTCCTGACGGAATATGAGGAGCGCGGTGCTTTTGATATCTGCAGCACGTCAATTCTTTCAGAGGTTTTGCAGCAATTTTTAACCTATAGAAATCAAAGAGAAAGTGGCAATACTGTAGGCTGCAGCACATGGTTGTTGCTGCATTTTTGGTTAATGCAGCAAAGTTTATTAAATATATAATGTTATCAAAATCACACATGTAGTCTGCACCAAAAAGAGTAGCTAAAAAACTGTGTGTAAACAGTCTTGTCTCATAGTCCATTTACTCCTGCTTTACTCTGCCCTAGGAATATGATGTAGCACAGTAAGGATTGAGGTTATCCTGACTTGACATTCCGCTCTTTTCTCCTATTGAACTGCTGGAGTGATGATTGAAATCTTATTCCCCGGCCCCTGTCTGACACTCATCTGCCAGTATCTTTATCATTTTCCAGTGGCTCTCTGGTTGGTCCCCAGCACTTTGTGACCTGCCGGCAGCTTCATTGTTTCATGGGGAACTCCAAAGTTCGCAACTCAATACATCTCTATTTGAGCCTTATTCTGGCTTTCACAGAGTTGAATTGGGAGCTTGTGACATAACATTTGACTTCCAGCCAGTCAAAAGTTACGGGCACAAGATGGCGCTGTGGGATCGGAATGTTGCTGAGAATAAAAATGCTGGAGGGTGATTATGACCGGGGGAAGGGGACTTAAATTTAAAGCGCTACTACAGCGATGAAACCCTCCCCCCCACTGGAGTGGTGTTTAATGGTCACACACCAGCTGAACGGTACACACCAGTGATTCCCTTATGGTTGGGTTCATCAGTGTAAAGTACAAAGCACATGAATGGGACTTGTAGTGTCTGTGAATCATGAGGAAAAGGATGAGTAAAATGTACAAACGATATGGAAGCTTCACACATGAGGACAACTCTAGAACAGGTTTGTGAATTTACCTTCACCGATCCATGCATCACGCCCATCACAGACAGTGACATTAAATCCATTGTCTATTTCCCTCTGCCATTCGATTTGGAGAAAGTACGTAGCGTCTGGTTTGGATGCAATAGTGATTTTCCTCACTTTTCTCTCCATGTTGAACTGTAAATATAAAATAAGGAGATGTAAAAGAAACAGAAAATGAAGTTCCAGGAGCTACCGGGAAATTGAGAAAAGAACTTCCTCCCCGGTGTATTTGTCAGACCTAACACATGTGATAAATGAGCTCCTGCGAGGAGGATCCGATTACACTTTCATCTGTATGGGAAGTCATGCTAGAAGGGAAAAAAATGTCCATTTATAGAAGTGAAAATAATAGATCTTTCACCCCTGAAAACCAAACTAAATCCATTATTTTCATTTCCATAGTCGCCCACCTTCCTGGGTTTTCATACTTAGGGTCTTCTGACCAAGGAGTATGTCTAGGAAGGAGTGCACAAGTAGGATTAAGGTAAAATTAGTGCATGGCTTGTCATAAAAGAGCAAAGAAGCTGACAGCAGATCTGTATGGAAGGAGCGCCGGACAACCCTCGGGAAATATCTCCCCAAGACTATCCCAATCTGCCCATACCCTGCTCTCTACCATGCGCTCTGTAGATTCAAAGCCATGTTTATGCAGTACAGGCGACTAGTGATGTGCGAGTGTAATCATTACTATTCCCTACTGGCACGGATAGTCCGGTATTCGTGATACTCGTTACTCGGCGAGCCTCACTGGTGCTCGTGAGTGATGTTCATCGTTATTGATCTCACACATATTGCCGGTTCCCTTCAATACACAACACAAAGTGAGCTGGCACCTCAGTGAGAGCAGATTGAATGTTACACTCTCTCTGGGGGGCTCAGCAAGGTGTTTTAGGCATTGAAATTGTAAAAAAGCCCAACCTCCTGCCCTGTCCTGGAAAGACTTGTTTTATAGTCTGAAGTGTGTGAGCGGAGCCTATCACTAATTGATTAATATTGGACTCGCTATTGGGACGAATATGCGAGTATTAAAACCTACTCATTACAAGTATAGGGAGTGCGAATATTACGCTTCTCACTCATCACTACAGGCGACGTTTATTATACACAATAAAACACTTTGCTTAATCTCATGGAAAACCTGACAAATTGCAACCCAGAATGTCTCTGAAACACTACATTGTTCGAAACGCTTTTTAGGTCCATAGGGAGAGACTTGAATAGTCTGAGAAAGGTCCCTAATTGGCTTTTCCCTGTCTGGCTCCACGTGGTTGACTGGTCTATCTGGAAGTACACGCATTGGAATGAAATGTCAATCAATTGGAGCGGGAAGAGCAGAAGCCAGCTGTTGGCGTCACTGGACTAGTAAGGCCTCTATTTATTGTCCCGACCTTTAAAATCAGCAATTGTAGGGAAATAAAACAGCAGGATTTTAATATCAAAAGTAAAGGCAGCGCCATACTGGTGCTAGGATGCTGACAGCATAGAACTATCTCTGGCTATCTCAGAGGCAAATGCCGCGATGTTGACAAGAAGAGAGGATGCGAGGGAGAAGTTTGAAGCAGGAGGAGAACATTACTGTGTAATAGATGTGTCTTACCGTCCAGGGACACGGTCTGATCATACCACATCTCCTGTGCTGAGATAATCTTATATATGTGTCCCTGCTATGTACTGTGTAATGGATGTGTCTGACCGTACAGGGACACGGTCTGATCATACCACATCTCCTGTGCTGAGATAATCTTATATATGTGTCCCTGCTGTGTACTGTGTAATGGCTGTGTCTGACTGTACAGGGACATGGTCTGATCATACCACATCTCCTGTGCTGAGATAATCTTATATATGTGTCCCTGCTATGTACTGTGTAATTGATGTGTCTGATCGTACAGGGACATGGCCTGATCATACCACATCTCCTGTGCTGAGATAATCTTGTATATATGTCCCTGCTGTGTACTGTGTAATGGCTGTGTCTGATTGTACAGGGACATGGTCTGATCATACCACATCTCCTGTGCTGAACATTAAACACATCCAATTGTGGAAATTATTATTATTCCAACTACTGTTGTTGATAAAAATATATGTACTCTGTTCATGAAACAACCCCATTTAAGAAAGCAGAAGCCTTCTTCCTTCTGAAATCCGATAGCCCAAGAAAGTAAAACATACAATGAAGATTCTGGTCAAAGCCAAAAAACAGTTTCAATACGATGATCAGATTTTACCATTTTGTGCACTTAAAACACTTGAAAGCTGACCACAGACTTGATATAGGGCTGAAGGGCGCAGAACAGCTGGAACCCTCCATATTGTCGGCTACTCAAACCTATTTGGTCAAGTTTACAAACACGTCTTGTTTTGCATCTTGCAATTTGACCCTTAAGTGTTTTCAAACGACAGCGAACTGATGAGAACATTTCTACTTCTTGGTATTGAATATCACACAAATAAACAAAGGGCAGACGAAGAGGCTCCAACCCTACTGGTGGAGATAATCAACTTTCTAAATTATGTTTATTTTACCTAATGAACTTTGGTTTTGCCTCAAACAACAAGTTCTCACCTTAAGATTTTTCATTTTCATTTTTCTAATTTCTAACTACTCAAAGCTGCATTAGTTCTATATTGTTTAATTACTTGGGTTCTACTTTTGTATCTCGATTGTGATAAAAGGGTTTTTAACGTTGAAAGGTCTTCAGTCCCTCTGTGTGACTGCAGATTGTCGGATGGAGACTGTGTGCAATACTCACACTGTCAGGATTTCCACGGATTTTCAAAATTAATGGCGGTCAGTGCAATTTGCACCCTGACGGTAATATCCCAACTGCTGTCTCAGCCACTTCTCTACATGTTCTACTGAGAGAAACCTGTCACAAGCTATTCTGCATGTGACTGCAGATATGAAAATGGCATATCTGCGGGTATGTGACAGCCGACCTGTGCTACAGACATACAGGAATCATGACAGTATAAGCATTGAGTGAATGAAGACTTCAGCCTGGAAAGCCCCTTAAATATTGTGATTGCTTACGTCATATGGACTTCTGAGGTCATTACTATAGTAATAATAAGAGGACAGACAAAAAAACTGCCCAATAGCTGTAGAAGTTAGATTCATTTAGCAGATAAGTAAATGTGACTAGTATTGCTATAGCAAGACCTTAGTGAAGTCTGGAGTAGTTCTAGAAAGGATTTGAGAGGATAAAAGTCTGTGACGTATAATCGAGATATTAAAATGCTCATGTTATTAGCCAAGCTAAAGAGCTCCTGAGTAATAGAATCACAGAAAAGTAGAGTTGGAAGGGACCTCCTGGGTCATCTGGTCCAACCTGCTCAAAGAAGGATTCACTAAATCATCCCAGACAGGTGTCTGTCCAGACTCTGTTTGAAGACTTCCATTGAGAGGGAACTCACCTTCAATATACATGACCCTTTCTGTGGAGTAGGACCATACAATCCATTGATGGCTATTAAACAGCTTTTATATTATTTACAAAAAGGAATAAGCAATAGAACCTGACAAAAAAAAAAAATAGCTTAATTACACCCTGACTTACAAACTTTGAAAAGAAGCCAAGACTGGTCAGAAGAGTGAAGGAGTGGCTCCTTCCTGAATCCTCCCATCACGGCACAACTTGATTGACAAGTCTCTCCCTATACACAAACAAAAGATCCCAGGCTGAGCCACCCCAATGACTCTTCTCTCGGTGTCTGCCTCATTTCTAAACTGTTTGGCGCAGTGCTGCAGCGTTTAAGAGTAGGAGGTGCAATTAGGTATCATGCATCTATCCTTTTCATTAGAATTGGACAGAAACATGATACTTGTGGATCGTGTATATATCTTGGCAGGTATCAGTAGTTGTGACGTCACCAACGCTGCTCACTGAAAATAAAGACTAAGTCAATAAAAGTCCTGATTCTTATTTTTCACTGGATCTTTGGATTTAACCCATTCATCTACTTTAGCTTAGGCTGGCTTCACACTAACGTTCACCTCAGCAGCTTCCTGTGGAGGGGAACCGCAAGCTGAGCGCATACACCGCAAGTCCCTATGTTTAACATGGGGACGCGAGTGTATGCGCTCGGGTGCAGACTGCCGTGCACACCCCGTCCGCAGCCATTGCCCGCCATGTATGATTTGTACATATGCAGATGCATGCGCACAAATCATACATTCTTGTCCGCATCAGGAATGCAACATGTCGTGTTCAGGGTGCAGATGAGAGTGTGTGATTTGTACACAAGCATCCGCATGCGTTCAAATCACTCACGGACGTGAATGGGTGCGCACGTCAATTTGCACCCGAGCGCATACATCCGCATCCCCATGTTAAACATAGGGACTTGAGGTGTATGTGCTCAGCTTGCGGTTCCCCTCCACAGGACGCTGAGGACGCTGAGGAGGGGAACGCAAGTCTGAAGGCAGCCTTACTCTATTCTACAACGTGGTTCTTCAGCAGCCTTATTCTCACATATGTACTACCAGGATTTGTAACTTCACCAGGTGAGCACCATCCCTCTTTGCCTCCCTTTTTTTTATTTATGTAAGACTCTGTTGGGCTTTTGTCCAATGGTCAGTTGACCAATTATAAGCAGACTCCGTCATTCAGGTGAGAAAAATGAACATGCACCAAGAAGGTCAGAAGAACTTGCTTTGATAGCCCTCTTCTCAAACCCGAACCCTGCAGACACTGTGTGGTGTAGGGTAGAATTGAGTGCGATTACAAACACCTCTTGTAGTTTTCATATCACTGCAGTCAGTGTGGGGGAGGGAGGGAATATGGAAGCTTACTTGAGGAAACTAATCGGTGTTGATGAAGCTTAGAACATGGATGACACCAAACTTGAGAAACATCAAGTATGGTGTCACCTGGTAGTATGCGTCATCTGATGGATACTGGATTATGTTGTGCACTCTGTAGTAAACCAAATCCACAAAAAATATGTGAGGTAAGTCCTACTAATACCTCTGGGCACATCATGTTTTATAGCATTCCCAGGAAGTCTAAGGGCATATTCCCACAATCAGTGTTAACAATGTTTTAGACATAGTGTTTTGTCGCTATATCTAAAATGCTGTGTTGTACAGTACAAGCACAGTGGGTGGGATTTAGAGAAACCCCGTGACCACTGTGCTTGTTTTCTTTGCAGCATAAACTGTTAACCTGACATGCGGGGCTGCAAAGTCGAAGGCGATCTCAGCCGGTGAATGTAGGGAAAAGCCACCGCGACCCAAACAGTGATCATGGGCACGGGTGGCTGCGTTCACCAGCGGAGATCACCGGCTTCCCCGCAGGAGAGGAGACGCTGCGTCCAGGACATAGTATCTCCAGATCGTGCGGACATAGCCTTATGATGCCGAATCTACACTTCCTGTTTATATTAATGAATCCCATACGAGGATAGTAAAAAGGTCATTGACTCCAAATGTTAAAAAAAATAACATCCCACTATTTCTAAAAGGATGCCTCTGTATTATAAAGTGTAATCGATATATCTGACAGACTCTCTACGGACCCACTGGAAATATTTCAGGAAATAATTATTTTATCCTAAAAATATTAATTATATGAAACAATGAGAGCTGTAACCAAAAAGCTTTGATGGAAAAAAAATGCCAATCTAGTAACACTCTATAATTATGAACATCAACAAAAAAAAACATTTTATGACATATGAAGAGATTCCTCCTATTCCAGTAAATGCCAAAAGAAAAACTACCCGGCTTACGGCCAATTGTATTTACTGAGCTATTTCCACTGATCAAAGGTAGAGTTAAGGGATTTCTAGATTATCCATAGAGATCAGTAGGATGATACGTTTTTGAAGAGAAGAATCAGGTGTCAGGTGTACGGCAGCGACATTGACGGCAGCTCGAAAAGGAGGAAGACAGATTTATAAGATAAGGAAAAGCCCTTAAATGTGAAACACATGGGCTCAATGAGCGTTTGATGCACAGCGCTAACAAATGAAAGTGTTGTTAATGGGGGGCATTTCAGGTGAAATCTCTTGTTCTTTTATTTGGTAGAATGACATTCTCTGACAAGGTGTTAGCGCAATGTCTCTATTGCAAGACAACTAAAAAAAACTAAATATTCTGCAATACTGTGTACTGTACACAGATTTAAAGGGGTAGTAAAGGCAAGCATTTCTTGTATGCTCTAAAAGTATTATCTCATGTCCCCACACAAAAATCATCGGGAACGAGAAATAAGATGGAACATGATGAGGGACATTCAATGCTTTATACCAAACCATTGCAAAACGTTTTGGGGTCTCACCCCGTATAGGATTAATAAAATGCATTTTAAAATATATTTCATTCATCTCTTAAAAGGAATTTGTCATTAGGTTTTTGCTCCAAAATCTCAGAGCAGCAAAATGTAGGGGCAGACTCTGATTCCAGTGAAGTGCCACTTAAAAAGGTTGTGCCATGAACAAGTGTACATTTTATTTAATAGATCTTAGAATAAAAATAAGATCCACAATTGGATGTGTTAAAATAAAATGTTCCTGTCCCGAGATATTCTTATAAATGTGTCCCCGGGTAATGTATGTGTCCGACCATGCAAGTACAAGTTGGATATGGGTTGCACGGTGACTCAGTGGTTAGAGAGAGGAGAGAGAGGGACAGGAGAGAGGGAGGAGAGAGGGAAGAGAGAGGAGAGAGAAGAGAAAGGGGAGAGAGAGGTGAGAGAACAGAGAAGAGAGGAAAGGAGAGAAGAGAGTGGAGAGAAGAGAAGAGAGAGGGGAGAGATTAGAGAGAAGAGAGGGAAGAAAGAGGAGAGGGAAGAGAGGAGAGAGATGAGAGAAGAGAAAAGAGAAGGAGAGGAGGAAAAGGGAGAGAAGAGAGTGGAGAACAGAGAGCAGAGAAAGGAGAGAAGAGAGCAGAGAAAAATAACAGAAAATTGACGAAAAACTATTTGCACTGCTCTGGATTGATATCCTGGTTGGTGCTCTGTGACGGCTGGACCCGGGCAGTGTGAACCTCCTTAGGGTGGTTTCACACTTTCAATTTTTTGTCTTGTGTTGCAATCCATCCAAATCCTGAAGCATCCTGATCCCTATACTTAATTAATATAGGGCCACAGGTGCACGCGTTGGCATCAGGATTCATCCTGATCCTGCCACATCAGATTTTTTTGTCACCCCCCTCTGGACGCATCCTGTTGCGTTTTTGGTGTTCCTATAAAAACCTAATGCCTCTGAATGCCCTCAGATCCGTCCAAAAATGGAATGGGTTTCAATGGTGTACGAATTCTGAAAAAATGCTTGTGCCCTGTGTTAATGTGAGAAAATGTGAATAAAATGTATTGTGCATATGTATATAATATGTGGGCACCTGGTGAGTGGCTGCACCAGTGGTGTAAAACCACTACTTTATTACTCTCACTGTTTGATGTCCTGTCGGCTTTTGCCAGTGCAGCGGGATTGATCTGTGCACAGAACTGTTGGAATTGGCGTAGGAGCGCGAACTATGCAGCATTTCATAGGTGACATGACATACGGCCAGATCATGATGAACCCGTTTTAATCCTGATCCGGCCGCAACGCAAGCGATCTTAGTCACCCCTAGAATGTCAGCATCACTGGCTAGAACAAAGCAACATCAGGACTTCGTGCGACGCGTAGAAACAAGGAACTAGTAATCGCAGGAGGTGCCCATGATGCTGGTATTCCAGTGCCAATCAAGGTAGCTTTCACTGCCCTGATCACTTGCCGCAGTGACCCAGGAAAGTGGGAATCTTTACACTCATCTCTAGTATACCACATGTATTTCAGATCAGTGTAGTTTACAGCCTTGTGGAGAGCGAGAAGGCACATTTTAAAATCTTTATTTTTTATTTCCAGAAAGGGATGTGTCTCTTAATTAGAAAATCACTAATAAGCGGTGAACAACTGTGAGTCCGAAGAGCAAATTCCAGGACAGTTTACTGCTTTAAAAAAGAGAGAGACTTTCCCATATAAACAGACAGAAAACAATGTCTCCTAGATACTGGGGTCACACATGACCCTTACAGGGTGACCCCTCGCAACTTTTATTTATGTATCTCAGAAAACACAAGTGTCTACAACACTAGAAAAATCTCTCAATGAACTGAAAATATGTTCAGCAGTTTTTTTTTAGATTTCTGAAGAACAAGAGTGTTTAGATTAAAATCTCAGCGAAGCTCAACATAAACAGATTCCCTTAAATCACGCTCTAACATGCAACCGGCTCAGCCTTAATGTGAAAAGCACATACACTCATTCAGGCTTAAAACTGGAAACGTAAATTGATTTCATTATGCCACACAAAAGGATTTAAAGACGTTTCTGGGAACATAACACAGAGACAATTTACTACAATCTTCTATTTTTTTTTAATAGTAAAAGCAAAAAAAGGAAAAGTCCTTTTAGACGTTGAGTATTTAAAGCGAAACCGCCGTTTATTATTAAATGAAAATTTAATGTAGAGCAAGTTATTTTAAACTTTCTATTATACTTCATTAAAAAATTCTGGTTGAAAACCATTCATAAACCTTCCACAAGGCGTCCCACTGCACTGTGTGTGAAGCAAACATATGTTCATTCCCGCTCAGATCCGTCTTCAGTGAATATGGGGCATGTAACCATGTAAGGATAAAGGGGGCAGGGCCTACACTGCTGATTACAGTTTATGAGCAAACAATGTATCAGATTAGCTCAGGGTACAGTACAGTTGCTAAGCAATGTCAGAAGGTGAGGATCAGTGCAAATTTCTCAGACGTTTTTTGCCAAGGAAAGCGCGGTCATCTGGCTCTATACAGCTCAGTCACAATCTATGATAACCCCTTCTCTGCTGGCTCCCCACACAGTTCAGGATCTCTATTGCTCTTTCTTTGCTGTCACATTGCACTGCTCCCTATCAGATGGTGGCTACGCTCACAGAGCCATAAAATGCAGTTTTTAAAAGAGCACAGAAAAATGTGAGAAAATAAGTTATATGGCACAAAAAAAACATTAACTTAGCTGCTATGTGACCCATCATTAACAGCCAGTGGAGTATTGTTTTTTTATTTTCCAATGAAATTATATTTACACTTAAAAGGCGTTTTCCAGTCTAAGGCTGGCTTCACACCACGGCACAATCCGATCCGGGGCTGTCAGGGATGAACCTGACAGCCCCGGACCAGATCAGCACACAGAACAGGAGGGCTACTATGCCCTCCGGTCTGGTGTGCAGCTGCCGCTGCTGATAATTCAGAACCACAACTCGCAGGGAGCTAGCTGCGTTCCTGAAATTACATCAGCGTGCAGCCACAGATGTCCGGTTCCCGGATCCTCCCAGATCAGGGAAATCCAGCCCCATAGGCTCCCATGTTATGGATCGCCGGATTGCCCTGGATCTGAGAAGATTCAATTTGGGGAGATTTTTCTCCCCGGACACAAAAAATGGTGCATGCTCCGATTTTGTGTCCGGGAGAAAAATCTGATTCCTTCTGGATTCTCCAGGACATATGGAAACTGGATGGCAGAGAGCTGCCATCTGGCTCCATCGGCCCCATTCTATGGGGCCAAATCCGGTCCCGGGCTGTTCGGTTTACACCGGACAGCCCCGGATCGGATTGTGCCGTGGTGTGAAGCCAGCCTAAAATGATAATTCTGCAGTCCCTCTATGTGACTGTAGACGTATTAATCCTGATATCGCACACGCTGTATGCTGCAAGGATTCACCAGGTTCTGTGCTGAAACGGCAGTCACGTAGATGAAAGTATGCGATATGCATCCTTCCGGCCAGAATCCTATTAGTGAACGCTGCCTTGGTTAATAGAAATGATTTTAGCAAAGCTGCGTGCAATAGACGGACATGATCACTAGTCAGTTGCACCTACTAGATGGGGCACAGCATCACTCCATACACTTGCATTCCAGCCGCGTGTGAGCATATCATGGTCACATGACTGCAGTTTGCGGCTCAGAAACTGGTGAATCCTCACAGAACAGAGTATGTACACTGGGATGATTCACAAGTCTGCAGTCACATAGAGTGACACACAGAGGGACTGAAGACTCATCATTTCAGACCGGACAACCCCTTGATCTTATTTGTAAAGTGTGAGCTAAGTGGGAAAGTAATTGTCTAATAACCCAATTTCTGTGGCATATGCCTATTAATGTACGCATTGTCTTTGATAGCAATGCGTGTTCCCTCCAGGTTCTCCGGTTTCCTCCCAAGCTCCAAAGACATACTGATAGGGAATGTATATTGTGAGTCCCAATGCGGACAGTGTTGCCGATTTATGTAAAGAGCTATGGAATTAATGGCGCTATATAGGTGTCTCAATATTATTATTATTATTGTACACACTACTAATAAAATTAATAGAATGCTGCCATGTGATAATAATAAATCCATGGCTATAAAGCATCACTCCCACACTTTGTTTTCTCACTGCTGGATTGGCGCTTCTCCCCTGCCTCCAGTTTTCCACTCCCCCTCTGCCTTCCTTATCTGTTTTCAGCAGGGCTCCGGTCAGCCTCCGCTGATTTGTCAGGACGTTGTCATCACATGACCTTTGCAGCCAATCAGCAGCCGCTGACTATTACTTCAGAGAGTATACACTGCCTTTATGTCCTATGAGACTCTGAAGTGATTTACCAGGAATTCTCCAATAGTGAACAACCCTTGGAGCTGCCCTCTCTGTGCACCACAATCACAGTATGATAGAATGCTGGAGTTGGAAGGGACCTCCTGAGTCATCTGGTCCAAACTCTGAAGCTTATCTAGATTTCACCTAAAGCTGCAGGATTTGTGGTGTAGGGTTCTCAAGCTTCACATTGGGCAACATTTGGGTGCGTGATGAGACATTTACTCACAAGGTGGTCACAGGACGTTCTGCTTGCTGGCCAACCCCATCTAAAAATTCTAGATATTACATCAAGATAGAGACCTCTGTACATGTCTGTAGAGTTATGCTTTGCTAATTTGGCCATGAGTATGTATATACGTCTGTGGTGTAAGGCGTTCACACTGTAAAACATGATTAATTATGAATACAATGGGTGTGCCACTTCTGAGACGCTTGCAGACCCCAGTAACCCAATATTCTTTGAAGTGCTGGGAACTGTTGGGCACTGCCCAATTATTTAACTAGGAAAATCTGACATAATTCCTGTATATCAGAGCCATTTTTTCATAATACAGAGTATATCTCAGGAAAATATTTGAAATCTTCTTACGCTGACAGACTTGCTTGCAGAAAGCAGCTTTGGTGGCACGACAATCAGTGAAGCACTTACTCTAGGGCCACGTTCACACTGGTGAGCTTTTGATGAGCTTTTACGCCCTGTGCACACATATTACTGATGTGTTTTTGGGTGAGAAGTTGTCACAAAACTACAAGCAAACTCTGATGCCAGGAAAGTCAATAAGAATCTTGAAGTGTCATGCACATGTTGAGTATTTTCTCCTTGGAGATTTGTGGCAGAAAATAATGTGCAGCATGTCAATTCAGTCACTGTTTTTGCAGCATTTTTTCACTCATTCTCAGGTATAAAAATGATTGCAGATTTGCTGCATATTTGTAGCGTTTTTGTTCAAAAAAATGGATGAGTGCTAACTAAAGGAAATGGCTGTAATGTCACCAGGAGGATTGTTTCACGAGCGGTGTCATTACTGAGTTAGTGAGGTTACCGCTCGTGAAAAATGATCGGGAGTGCCCCAGCTGAAGGGGTGATCAGCGGTAACCTTACCATTGATCTCCGCTTTAGCCAGGTCATGCAGTCTCACGAGAGGTGACTTTACTGAGTTAATAATATCACCGCTCATGAGGAATGATTGGGAGTGACCTATGGAGCTTCATTCTTAGGGTACGGACACACTGGCGTGAAACTCCGATGACTGTAATGAGTAAAAATCGCACTGCAGTCGGACCAATGTTATTCAATGTCAGAGAGCACATTTCTGAGTGTCAGAAGATTTTTTTCTCATCCGCTTCAGGGACAACAAAGCAGTCGCAACATGCTGCGACGGTATGCGATTCACGCTTGAGACTCGCCAATGCAAGTCTATGGTCCTACAAAACTCCCGGACCACAGTCGGCCCGCACACGGACCATCCGAGAGGCATCCGATTTTTCACTGATACATTATTATTCTGTTGCTGAGAACACTGTAAAATGTTCCTGTAAATTATTATATAGTAAAAAGCTGCTAAGAAAAAAACGGATTCCACATGGACAGCACACGGAAGCCAAACTGACCAAAAATCAGACGACAATCGCCCGACTCTTGGATACGTCATTCGGACAATGTTTTTTACTCGCCAGTGTGTTTCCAGCCTTAGAACGAGGCTCCATAGGTTGTAGTACAGAATCGTGGGACTTCATGGGATCCCCATTCACCATAGACTACATCTTAGCTGTAGGGTTTTGAGGGGAGATAATACATTGGTGGACTGTGTTTTGTTTTTCTTTCTTTCTTTTTTTTGTTTTTCATTTTTTGGCTATGTCAGATTCATTGGACTTACGTTGGAATATTCATGGTTTTTATATCAAATCTTTTTTATTGGATTTTCATATGACAACAGCTTTACAAAACCATACAAAGTACTCATTTTGATCCTATATCATATACAAAGTCATAGCATTGGCTTCCAGATAACAGAAAGCTATGCTGCTTTTGTCTGTTTAAAGTCTCCTTCAACTTTGAATGTTTTGCCAGGGTCTAATTTATGATCTGAATATTCCTTCGTCCTGGCCTTAGGGTACCTTTACACGCCGGAACTGCGGCGATACATTTTGACGCCGTTATGTCGCCCTGGAATTATCGCCGTCAAAATTCCTCCCAATTGAGGCGTGTATTTGATGAATTTGGCGGCGATATGTCACCTCGCCATGGTCGTCCCTGATTTCAGAGCACTGCTCTGGCAATCGGCCCAAGTGCATTATGGGCTTGATCAAGTGATCGGCCCAGCTCCGCACATGATCGGCCCCATAATACACCGCGCCAGATGTGACGTAGCGGCCGGTGCATGATAGGTGTACAGAGGGCGGGAGATTCCAAATAGAGGGGCGGCGATGAAGAAAGAAAATGCCGCCTAGCGGGGCGTGTGCTGCTGCATCGAGTGATGCATGGAGCCTGGCGCCGCCTTTCCAGTCCCCAGCCTCAAGGACTGCTGTAAGTTATAAGTTATTTTTCTGCTGTTTTATAGGGCTCAGATAGGGATACATAGGGAGCAGCTAGGAAAGTGTAGGGACAGGTAGTGACAGTGTAGGGGCTTAAATCTAGGTGACAGGTTCCCTTTAATTGTATTCTAGCATTCATTATCAGGGAACAAACCCAAGACTGTGCCTCCATTCTTCTCAGCCTTTCAAATTCTTATGAGCATAATTTCAATTTTGCAAGGATTCCTTGAATATCTTCCAAAAGGTACCACTCAGAGTTTCTAAATGGCGGTTTTAATTTTTGTTAATAAATTGGTGGACGAGGGCGTCTTGAAGTGCATTTTAAAATAAAATATTTCTTGAGTGTTTTTTTCTTCATTTTACACTTTTTGGGTTAATAATGGGGGTGTCTGATAGACACCTCTCCATTACAAACTTCTGGTGGCTTGATGCCACCTGACAATTCACAGGTGACATCAGTCCCCAAAATATTACCTCTTTGGCCATTACATCAGGGCAATTGTGTAGAGGCGGCGAAAGGTGCCCAAATTGGCACTTCTTATGTGATGTGCCTTTTCTGGGCCACCTACGGGCTGGTATAATTAGGCAGGGAAAGGCCAAATAACCATGACCCTTCCCATCCTAATAATACCAGCCTCCAGCTGTATGTTTGACCCACTTTTTTTTTTAATTATTTAATTATCAGGTTGGGGTGCACTTTTTATAAATGTTAACGGTTGTACATTGATATAGCTGCCAGATAGCTATGTCTTTTTATTTATCTGTTTATTTATTAGTCTCACTATGTTATCTATGTATCTGTCTGCTGTTTATGTATGTATCTATTTATTTATTCTAACATATAATTTTGACTAGATTAAGACACCATGCATGTTAAAATGATTGCCCTGGGGGGCCACTCTGAAAATTCTGGGTTTGTGAAAATTAATTCTTTAGGATGGGGTGGAACAAGGAAATGACACCAAAAAAATTTTTTTTTTTTTTTACTACCCTAATGAACATTCACTTATGTGTAAAACTGCTTGAAAAATGCAAAAATGCAGAAATGGTGCAGAAATATCTGCAACGAAATGTTCAGCGTGTGCACACAGTCTTAATGTTGCAGAATTTTTACACTTATCATGTAAATGAGGTTACTTGCATCTTTTCATTGATTATTTTGTGTGCATTTTATTTACATGTATTTTTATCGTGTTTTTTATACTGCATTTTTTTTTGTCTCAGGTTTAAATAAAGCTGCTTTGTTTTTGATACTTCCTGGTATTTGTGAAAACTTTATTGATATACTTGTGTGTGGATTAAATACAATTTTGACGCGTTTTTCGCAGCGGGAACGGACTAAATACGCTTGTACGTTTTTTACCGGCAGATTTTAATGCAAGTCTATGGGGAAAATCTGCACAGAAAAGTTAATGCATCTGCAAGACAAGTGGACATGTTGCAGAATTGAAACGCAAACCACAGGTCAGTTTCCGCAGGGTAAAAAAGAAACTCAGTGGGTAGGAGATTCCTATAAATCCATCCACTTTGCTGGACTTGTAAGACACTGGTTTTGAAGAAGTTAAAATACAGAGGGTCAAAAACTCACTATGCATAAGCAAATGGTTACTTCAGTGAGGAAGCAGAGAAACTCCAGCGCCACCTAGTAAAGGTAACAATCATGAAAGCCATAATCGACTCTTTAACAAGCTTTTTAATATGACTTAGGATTTGTGCCAGATCAGAACCTCAAACTGCAGACACTGCGTTTCAGAGTGATTGCCGCTCATCAGTGCAATGTGTGGGAATTCTGATCTGGCTGTATGAGAGGCTAAGACGAGGTCTGGGGGAACAGCTATTCTCCTTCTGGAGAGTATTCTGCCAGCCGGCAGTGAGGAGACTTAAAGCCGCAATACTCCTCTGAAAATTTGCATATGCAAATTGTCACTTCAGTGAGGAAGTAGACAAACTCTAATGTCACCTAATAAAGGTAGCAATCCTAAAAGCCATAATCGACCCTTTAACAAGCCTTTTAATATGATTTAGGATTTGTGCCAGATCAGAACCCCAAGCTAAAAATTCATCATTGGCTCACAGCCTAGAACTTATTGAGTCCAGCGGGCGGCGAGGCACATCTCACACCATGGTGACTATTTGTGCCTGTTGCAGTTACAATCTATCACTTGACTTTTCATATGGCATGAAACTCATACTTACTTCACGGCCTCTTACAACAGGCGTCTTCACTTCAACCACTGTCTGCAGACAGATTCATGACGGCTAATAAAACTACAAAGTATTTCCTGCTCACTCATCACCCGTCAACTACAGTTTTTTGCCAAATGCATGTATCACACAAATGGGCTCCTACGTCTGATCACCCGAGAGCACCAATCACTGGCTTCATTACCATTTTTATATCAGATCTTCTAGCACCTGTGAAGTGAACCGTTATCATTGTATCTACAAACATTTCCTGGCCCACAATGGAAAATACATGTTCCTGTCATTGTAATGAGTTACAAATCATAATCTACATCTATTTATCTGTCCAGCACCATCACAAAACACATCTTCTGAATCCTGAGGTATATTCAAATGCTGCAGATTAGTTGCAGATACGTCTGACGTTTTTTCATGTTAAAGCAGGTTTATATGGAATCTGTCAGCTAAGAAACATGCTATTTACCAGCATAGTTGTAATCTTCAGTTAGGATCCTTTCACATCAGCATTTTTTGCTGATTGCGACAGTTGCGGTGAAAAAAACGCAACTACCGCGATTACCGCATTACGGCTGCACTTGCGGCAAGCCCCATACAATGTCTATGGGGCTTGCGGTAAGTGTGCGGCAAGTGCGGTTTCGGCACTTGCGGCAGTTGTGGCCACAAAAAAAAAAAACGCGGTATGCCGCGTTTTTTTCACGGCCGCACCTGCCGCAAGTGCCGACACCGCACTTGCCGCACCTGCCACACACTTACGGCAAGCCCCATAAACATTGTATGGGGCTTGCCGCAAGTGAACCGCAAGTGCAGCCGTTATGCGATAATCGCGGCAGTTGCATTTTTTTCACCGCAACTGCCGCGATCAGCGAAAACCGCTGATGTGAAAGCAGCCTAAGGGCCCTTTCACATCAGCGTTTTTTTCAAATCGCGGCAGATGTGGTTTTTTCACCGCATCTGCCGCGAATTTCAAAAAACGCTGATGTGAAAGGGCCCTTAGGTGGCAATTTAAACATGCTTGGATGTCTAATTGGAAGAGCGAATACAGGGACAAAATTATTTTATTCTCCCTTTAGCTGCTTACAGCAATTGGGGCAGAGCAGTGAAATGTAAGGCCAGTTTCACATCACGGCATGATTAGGTCCAGGGCTGTCCAGTTTGAACCGGACAGCCCCGGACCCGATTTTGAAACAGAACCGGAGGGCAAATATGTTCTCAAAACCGCACTTGCCGCACCCGACCGCAAGCCCCATAGACAATGCATGGGGCTTGCAGAATCAGAGCCGCAAGTGCGGCCTTTAGGAGGAAGATGAGGTAAATCTGCCGGATCTGCCGCACTTTCAAAAAAACGCCTATGTTAAAGGGGCCTAAGGAGGCTAATGGATATTTAGAAAACCTTAGAAAACCTTGCCCAAGTATGTTAGCACAGCTGAAAACGGTTTGGCTGATTAGAGAAGCTATACAATTGACCTTCCTTTGAGCTAGTTGAGAATCCTGAGCATTACATTTGTTTGTTCTGTGAAACTCTCAAAATGGCGAGAAAAAGAGAACTTTCATGTGAAACTCGACAGTCTATTCTTGTTCATAGAAATGAAGGCTATTCCATGTGAGAAACTGCAAAGAAACCGAAGATTTCCTATAACAGTGTGTCCTACTCCTTCAGAGGAGAGCACAAACAAGCTCTAACCAGAGTAGAAAGAGAAGTGGGAGGCCCCGCTGCACAACTGAGCAACAAGATAAGTACATTAGAGTTTCCAGTTTGAGAAATTGACACCTCACAGCTCCTCAACTGGCAGCTTCATTAAACATTACCCGCAAAACGCCAGTGTCAACGACTACAGTGAAGAGGCGACTCCGGGATGCTGGCCTCCAGTGCA
>JARQOC010000003.1:765323399-765564254 GCA_033576535.1 Allobates femoralis
CATGAACCTTTAAATTGCACAACATTTTGTGACTTTTCAAAGTGTTTTACGCCAGAAATTTAGTGAAAATACCTTAGGAAGATGAAGAAAAAAATGCTCAGCACACTGCAGATGATTTCAAAGCTTCAGCTCCAATATCATGGTTGGTGCCAGTCCTTCACAATTTGCCGGCAGACCATCCAAAAGTATTCATAGGAAAAGACGGCATGTCATACCAATCGATATAAAATTCCAAGGTTATTGTTTATTAATCCATGATCAAATGAAGGAATACAGACACATCATGCAGAGACAACTGACGCGTTTCTGGTGTTCCAGAAACTTGTCAATAGTTTTATAGATTAATAATCGAGCATCTTGGAATTTTATTATTATTATTATTATTATTATTTATAGAGCACCATTCATTCCATGGTGCTGTACATGAGAAAGGGTTACATACAAACAAGTTAAAAATATAATGAACAAAGTGACAGACTGATACAGAGGGGAGAGAGGACCCTGCCCTTGCGGGCTTACATTCTACAGGGCAATGGGGAAGGAGACAGTAGGTTGGGTCTGCTTGGATGGTGCTGGATTGCCAGGTCCGGTGGTGGTGGAGCGCCGGGTCCCGTGGTGTTGAGGCGGCACTGTGCTCATCACAGGTTGTAGGCTGTTCTGAAGCGATTAACGATTTTATATCGACTGCTATTAAGTACTGTCTTTTCCTATGAATTATTTTGAAAACGTCTTAATAAATTAGGGCCTGGATTATATGCAGGGGAGAGGGCACCATACCTTGAGCACAGAGAGGCACAGGAACCAGAGTCAGGTGAACAGCGGCGTTTGCCCCAAACTACATATCTATGGCAAGTGACAGGTCCTCTTTAATAACTGGAATTTATTTTAGTAGTAATAATGAGCATTGCGAACAGACTGCATATACAGGGCTTCATGCTTAAGGTAACACTAATAAAGCTTGGATTGTGTGGTACAAGCGATTAACGATGCTGAAGCTGCAGCATTTCGCATCAATGCTCCCATCAATTCCACTCATGCCCATGTGTAAGCTTTCTTGTATTCATGCTGAATGTACGTACAGTTGGATTCAGAAAATAACAGATTGACTTTCAGTCTCCTTACAGTCTTCGGAATGAATAAAGCTAAGCTCAATCTGAATGCTTCATTAGCGAGGCACAGATCTTCCTTTCTAAGCGCCCATCACTCTTCGCGATATCCATCGAGGTTTGGAGACACCTGCAAGCACGGCAGGCTGGAATGGTTGAAAATAAAGATGACATGAACCAAACTCATTTCTAGGAATCAATGACACTTTGTTATAAGTAGCTGCAGTAGATCTGACAGCGCTGGCTTCCGCCCCCTACCCTGTAACCATTCAACGCCAGATAGGATATTCTTTGTAAGTTAATTTAAACCATGTCTTGTTTATTCAGAAGACACTGTATAAGGGAATTGTTCTCCTCTGAAACCCCTGTCATTGGCAGATCAGCCAACAGCTGGTTTTCTTTTCTTGTACATTACTTAATTTAGCTTACATGAGACAAAGGAAAGGAAGAGATATGGACCTCTATAGATAAACCCCCTGAATTCTGATTTCCACGTCTTGGGTGCTCCCACCTGCAGGAGAGCTTTCCAGGTTTCTGTACTGTGACCTCTGCTCCGGCCTGAACAAAGCGCTGACTTTCTGCTCATCCCAATCTGTCATTCGCCTGCAGACATCTGCTCCGCCAGGTAATTGGACAAATGCAATCATTTTCCTGTATCCATAACTTAATAAAGAAGATAAAATCTTGGTGTGCGGGGCGTCCGTATCTCCTTGTGTAACTTTACTTTTTTGGCATCCGGCCTTTATTGAAGGTTCTTTGTGTAAGAAAAGTGAGAAGGCAAAATCCACATAGACCTCCAAGTAAAGCGGAGAGAACAATAAAAGCTCATTAACATGCGTCCTGCCGCCTCGTCTGCTCCACGGCTGATGATCTGTTATTTGTATAGAGCCGGTAATATGGAAATGTGGATGTATTGCTGCCTTCCGGTTACGCCACCATGGAGGTCATGTAAATGGCTACGGTCACACATATCGGTGCAATAGACAGCGCTGGCACACGTGTGCGCTCACAATAGTCTGGAGTGTCTCATGGCAATGACAGGAAGCGCTCTCCGGAATTTAGCTCTGGAAAGAAGTATTCACCAGTGAAGTAGAGAGGCACAATTCATCCAGTGTCTGCGGGGAAGGAGGATGAAGCAGCAACTGTACTTGGCCATGTGAACTTCACTTTACCAAGAAATGTCACAAAGAAAGTAAAACCGATTTACATCTATCACACAGACAGGGAGCGAGTACAGGAAGCATCCAAAGCTCCTTCCAAATGTGGGGGATCCTTTATCCTCTTCACACTGTACACTCTCATGTCCTATCATACATATTATTATTACAATTGGAAACAATTTGTTTAATATATGAAAAAATGATAAAATTGTACAATTAGAAAAAAAGGTTATTTGGCATAGCCCGCTCTGCAGAAACCAAGATTTTATCATTAGTGGTCCAAAGTAAAACAAGAACAAAACAAAGAAGAAACAGTTACTTGGTTGATCACCCTTTTGCACTGATGAAGCCTCCAAGCATTACTTGTAGCATCAATAAGCTTTTTGCACTTGTCAGCTGGTATTTTCTCCTACTTTTCCTCTGCAGTTTGATCAAGCTGTTAGGCTGGCTTCACACTTGCGTTCCCCGCTGCTGCGTATTGCGGCGGTAGAGCACAAGCCAAGCATATACACTGCACGTGCCTATGTTTAACATGGGGACGCACGGTGTATGCGCTCAGGTGCGCATGGCCGTGCACACCCATTGCCCGCCATGTGTGATTTGTACGCATATGGATGCTTGCATACAAATCATACATTCTCGTCCACATCATGAGCGCAAAATGTCATGTTCATGGTGCGAACGAGAATGTATGATTTGTACGCAAGCATCCATATGCGTACAAATCACACATGGCGGGCAATGGGTGTGCACGGCCATGCACACACGAGCACGTACACCGTGCATCCCCATGTTAAATATAGGGATGTGCGGTGTATGTGCTCGGCTTGCGCTCCCCCCGCCGCAATACACAGCGGCGGAGAACACATGTGTGAAACCACCCTTAAATGTTTCCACAGTTGTTTTTCCCAATGGCAGATTTCAGCTCACCTTAAAAAATTTTCAATGGGATTGAGGTCAGGACTCATTCTTGGCCATAGTAAAACAATCCATTTTTCGTTTTCAACCATTCCTGTGTACTTCTGGATGTGTGCTTTAGATCATTGATTTTCTGGGGGGAACCTATGATCTTCAACTTGTTTGTGGGAGGGATTATACCGTGATTGGGAGTTTTGGAAGCTATAACATCCCAATCACTGGGGTCCGACCCTGGGTCCCCACCAATTTTGAGAGCCAGAGTGATGAAGACCTCATTGTGAATAAAGAAGTGGTCGATCATGCAACCCTCCACTTTTTTCATCCTTTAGGGCAGGGGTGGGGAACGTCAGGCCCCAGGGCCGCATATGCGGCCCTAGATGACCTTTTATGCAGCCACCAGGCAGATTCCTGTGGACCACAGTGCTTGGGTTGGTAAACGTATTTTGCCAACTTCCTGCCCTTTAAATCCAGCTCTCCATTGATCTCTATGCCCAGGGACAGCCTCCCCAGTGATGTATATGTTCCCAGTGTATCATGTGATGTGTAGGGCTCCAGCAAACCAGGGAAAGCAGTTGACAAGCCCATGATCAATATCACCTAAAATCACAGCCATGCCAAAGAGAAGCAGCTCCAGCCACCACAGTAGGGGTGAGTTCATTGTTTAACTATATATAGCAGGGTAATTTTCAAATCGATAACTCTGCGCGACCCCCGAAGGTTGATAGAATTTTCCAAATGGTCCCGGCAGAAAAAGGTTCCCCACCCTTGCTTTAGGCCGGGAATGCCAGAGATAACTGAGTACTGTGTTTGGCTGGTCTTCTGCTCTCCGACTAAGAGTGAATGGAGTAGGTCTGCATGATTGACCACTGCTGCAATCTCATGATGCTGTATGATGTTATTCATAGAAACCACAAGACTTTTTTACATTTATTGGAGAATCCTACATGGACATTTACTAAGCAAATTTATATTTATGAGTAGGAGTCTCCAATGTCCTTATTATTTCGCCCCGACACAAGGCTTTATACAGCAATGTTTCCAATTAGTAGATCGGTCACAAGTCTCAAACTCTTCACTTTAAAAGGGAACTCCAGGGAGAGAAAACGTTTAGTACAGTCCCTGCCCTGCTACATGATGAAGCAGAGCTGTACACTGCAGTTCTAGGATCTATAGCTCTCTTATAATTCAATAAAGTCACAACTGCTCTTTTGACCTCCCCCTCCCAATTGGAACAGAGAATTTCAGCCTAAGAGATTCATGCAGGAGCAGAGATCAAGAGGTGTGTCAGGAGGCGTGGACACTGGGATCTGCAGGATCATCCTACATTCCAGTGAGGAGTGATGATGATGATGATGACGATCCATTGAAAGTTGGAGGTATAGGAAGCTACCATGTTCCTATGGGGGGAGGGGAGACCATGCAGAGCTGAAGCGATCAATGCAATGATTTGCCTCTGCGCCTAGCCTCACAAGAACAGTACACATTATGCATCATCATGCAGCAGAGGATCACAGCATGTATTTGCTTGGTGACATGATTGCTATTTCACACCTGGACTCCCTGTCACATCACAGGATGTATATCAGGGGCTGGATTGTAGTATGAGCATGGGGCCGGCAACCACACCCCCTCCCTATACAGACGTAGACGTATGAGTGGGCGTGAATGTAAGATGATCCTGTAGTTCACAGCATCCACACCCCTGACACACCTCCTGCTTTTTGCTCCTACATGAAGCTGCCAGGCTGAAAATTTTCTGTCCCATGAGTGTGTGTGTGGGGGAAGGGAAGGGGATGGGGGGTCAGAGCTGAGGAGCACAATTTATAAGCTCTCAATTTATAAGAGATCTATAGATCCTAGAACAGCAGTGTACAGCTCTGTTTCATCATGTAGGAGGGCAGGAACTGTACCAAGACGTTTTCTCTCCCCAGAGTTCCCCTTTAATCTTGCATACTAAGAAAGCATTATACCCAGCAGCTCTAATACTCAGATAGTGCTTTACAAAAGCAGTACAATTTTGTGTCTAAGTGACAGATCATTTGGCCTCACGGGGTCCATCCTCATTCACACAAGTGACAGGACTCAGAATAGAAGCGATTTTGACAGCCCAAGACTGAGAGGATTGAAAAAAATCCCTGCGCAGACACTGAGGCCGGTGATAAGAGGATGCTAAGCTCTCTACAGCATGTGCAAAGTGACTGATAAAACCCCGAAAAATGGGAAGATAAAACAACAAAGAAGAAAATGTAGAGACATCTAAATATACTAACAACAATCAATACAATCACGATGGAAAGAAATGATTTCTGTTTGTATCTAATCTTACCAGTTCCTTATGTTATTACGGATTTTAATAATACATGATATTTATGTAGCACCAACATACTCTTTAGCATAAAATCAGTGATTTGAAAAGTGCTAAACAACTTCTTTCAAGCATCACTGCAGCGTTTTCACATATTTCTCCCTGAATTGATGCTACTAAGGTAAGATCTGACGGACACAAGACTGGGGAGACTTAGCCCTTCTTACTTCCCCCCTGAGGAAGTGGACCCTGTGCGGTCCATGAGACAGCGGTAGGGCTGTTACCACAAGGGACTCTCCGGTTTATAAGTGGCACTGCACTTTATTATGGGTATGTGCAATATACATGGATTATAGGTGAAGTGTGACCAGTTTGGCTACTTCGCCTTATTCATAGGGTACTGCATGCTGGTCAGAGATAATGTGTATAATTCTGTGCTGTGGGGGCCATAGTGGTTTCATCAACTACAGATTTTTGAACCGTTGAGGGGACATAATTCATGTTTACCTGACAACATCAATCTATGTGTTGGAAATCTGACCACACTGCATTATGTGCAAATTAACCGTTTGTATGCCCATTTGTTTCTATGGCATAGCTGTGCACCCTATTTTTGAACTATGGTAAATCCATGTTCTTGTCTTCTGCACACAGCAATTTTGTAGTGCCACTGTAAATTTTACTGTCCAGTGTCACATTGTCTTTTGATGCCTTTTTGTATGTATATTGTAAGGAATAAAAAAAAAAAAAACCTAATGAGAAATTCCTGGCTTCAACTCCATTTTTCCTCTTGTTTGAATAACGTAAGATCCTTGCACCAAGTATCATAGTCATCACCTGCCGTCTTCAGCTCTCGTGTGAAGGGGTAGTCTGACTGTCTGATTACAACAGGTGAGGGGACTGGCTGAATTCAACCAGCCAGCCCCTACATACAACCCCTGGCAAAGGTTATGGAATCACCAGGCTCGGAGGATGTCCTTTCAGTTGTTTAATTTTGTAGAAAAAAAAAACAGATCACAGGCATGGAACAACACTAAAGTCATTTCAAATGGTAACGCTCTGCCTTGAAGAATCACTAAGAAATCTTAAAAAAAAAAAATATGCTAGCCAGTGACGGTTACTTTTGTAGACCAAGCAGGGGGAAAAATATGGAATCACTCAATTCTGAGGAAATAATTATGGAATCATGACAAACAAACAAACAAAACAACACTCAAATACATCACTAGTATTTTGTGGCACCACCTCAGGCTTTATAAGAGCTTGCAGTCTCTGAGGCATGGACTTAATAAGTGACAAACAGTACTCTTCATCATCAATCTGGCTCCAACTTTCTCCGATTGCTGTTGCCAGATCAACTTTGCAGGTTGGAGCCTTGTCATGGACCATTTTCTACAACTTCCACCAAAGATTTTCCATTGGATTGAGATCCAGACGATTTGCAGGCCATGACATTGACCTTATGTGTCTTCTTTCAAGAAATGTTTTCACAGTTTTTGCTCTATGGCAGGATGCATTATCATCTTGATAAAAGATTTCATCATCCCCAAACATTCTTTCAATTGATGGGATAAGTAAAGTATCCAAAATTTCAATGTAAACTTGGGCATTTATTGAAGCCATCTCCCCAGTGCCTTTACCTGACATGCAGCCCCATATCATCAGTGACTGTGGAAATTTGCATGTTCTCTTCAGGCAGTCATCTTTATAAATCTCATTGTAACGACACCAAACAAACGTTCCAGCATCATCACCTTGCCCAATGCAGATTCGCGATTCATCACTGACTATGACTTTAATCCAGTCATCCACAGTCCACGATTGCTTTTCCTTAGCCCATTGTAACCTTGTTTTTTACTGTTTAGGTGTTAATGATGGCTTTTGCTTAGCTTTTCTGTATGCAAATCCCATTTCCTTTAGGCCAGTGTTTCTCAACTCCAGTTCTCAGGACCCACCAACAGATCTTGTTTTCAGGATTTCCTTAGTATTGCACAGGTGATAGTTTAATCACCTACACTGGGGATAATACAAACTCATGTGCTAAGGAAATCCTGAAAACATGATGTGTCCTGAGGACTGGAGTTGAGAAACACTGCTTTAGGCGGTTTCTTACAGTTTGGTCACAGACATTGACTCCAGTTTCCACTCAGTCGTTCCTCATTTGTTTTGTTGTGCATTTCCGGTTTTGGAGACACATTGCTTTAAGTTTCCGGTCTTGACACTTTGATGTCTTCCTTGGTCTACCAGTATGTTTCCCTTTTACAACTTTCCCATGTTGTTTGTATTTTGTCTAGATTTTAGACACAGCTGACTGTGAACAACCAACATCTTTTGCAACATTGCGTGTTGATTTACCCTCTTTTAAGAGTTTGATAATTCTCTCCTTTGTTTCAATTGACATCTCTCGTGTTGGAGCCATGATTCATGTCAGTCCACTTGGTGCAACAGCTCTCCAAGGTGTGAGCACTCCTTTTTAGATGCAGGTCTTAGTTTTGGGAATGAAAATTTACAGGGTGATTCCATAATTATCTCCTCAGAATTGAGTAATTACATAATTTTTTTCCCCTGCTTGGTCTACAAAAGTAACCGTTACAGGCTAGCACATTTTTTTTTCAAGATTTCTTTTAGTGTTTCTTCAAGGCAGAGAGTTGTCATTTGAAATGACTTTAGTTTTGCGCCATGTCTGTGATCTGCTTTTTTTCTACAAAATTAAACAACTGAATGGACATCCTCCAAGCCAGGTGATTGCATAATTTTTGCCAGGGGTTGTACATACATAGCATTAATGATATGCAGACACAGGGCTCTCTCTCCTTTAAAGGGGAACTCCAGTGAGCGAAAACTTTTTAGTACAGTCTTCTGCCCTGCTACATGATGAAGCAGAGACGTAGACTGCAGTTCTAAGATCTATAGATCTCTTATAAATCGATAAAAATCATACCTGCGCCTCTGCTCTGCCCCCCCCTCATAGAACCGTGAATCTTTAGCCTGAGAGCTTCACGCTGCTGGTGAGAAAAGGAGGTGTGTCAGGGGTGTGGATGCTGGGAGCTGCAGGATCATCCTATATTCCCGTGAGAAGGGATGATGATAATCCATTGAAAGTTGGAGAGATAAGAAGATACCATGGGGGAGAGGAGACCATGCAGAGCTGAATTGATCAATGTAATGATTTGCCTCTGCTCGTATCCCCACAATAACAGTAAACATTATGCATTATCATACAACAGAGCATCACAGCATGTATTAGTATATGCTTGGTGACATGATTGCTATTTGAAGCAAGGACCTCCACCATCACATACAATGGTATATCAGGGGCTGGATTGCATGTTTGAGCATAGGGCCGATGGCCACGCCCCCTCCCCATACAGAAATGTGAGGGGGCATTAATGTAGGCTGATCCTGCAGCTTCCAGCATTCACGCCCCTGACACACCTCCTCTTCTCAGCAACAGCATGAAGCTGACATGCAGAGATCTAAGTTCCATGAGGTGGGGCAAAAGCAGAGCAGCAGATATGATTTTATTGAATTTTAAGCGATCTATAGATTCTAGAACAGCAGTGTACAGCTCTGCTTCATCATGTAGCAGGGCAGAGGCTGTACTAAAAAGTTTTCTCTCCATGGAGTTCCCCTCTAAGGGCAAGCGGCAATGAAGTTAACAGAGCTAGGAATGAAGCAGATAATTGAAGGGAATCTGTCACCAGGTTTTTGCTATCCTATCTGAAAGCAGCCTAATGTAGGGATAGAAACCCTGATTCTAGAGATGTGTCACTTGCTGAGCTTCTTGTTGTCATTTTGATAAAATTATTATTTTCTCTGCTGCAGATTTAGTTGTTTGAATTTGGAGCTCTATAACCCCACACACATCCCTGATTGGCAGCTTTCTGTGTACACTGCAATCAGTGGTAGAGGCGGAGTTATAAAAAGCTCATGAATATGCTGGACTACCTAAAGCAGGCCAAGAGTCCTCTAATGATAATCTCTAGATGATTAAACAGTGATTTTATCAAAACTAGACTGAGCAGCCCAGTAAGTGACACATCACTGGAATCAGGATCTCTGGCCCTACATTATGCTACTCACAGATTAGGTGGCGAACACCTGATGACGGATTCCCTTTTATACTACCGTAGTCCACTAATAAGCACTATGTGTGTATATAGAATACTTTTAGAAGTGGACAAAGCCATAAGCCCTTTAATAGCACTGGAGTCATGGCTTCATTGAGAAAGGAAATCGCAATGTTGTAAGAAATAAATCCATCATTTGACCTTTCCAACCAGTCACAAACAAATCCTGCTGATTAAGGGATTGTGCCACTCCTGCCATTAAATATGCCAAAAAACCTCAACATGAACAACAACGCACAAATGTGAACACAAAATATAAGGTCACATTTTTAGTAATGTTACTCTGCGCGATCACTAATTAGATTAATTTCCACAATGTCTACAAACACCAATAATATAGAGTGAGGCTGAGCTCAACCAATGAATGCTGGTGGGTGCCACAGGAAAACGTAGTAATATCTAATAGCAAAAGTCCTGGCACACCATTGGTGAGCCAGGACTTTTGCTATTAGATACAAACACCAATATTCTGTCCATGCAGAACAGCGGTTTAAAGAGGTTGTCCGGACTGAAAAGGCTGCTGTCATTCAATGTCACAATTCCCCTGTCGACCCATGGTGACTAGAGTTATATGACTTCTCTCAATAGGTAAGAATTGAGGAAAGGGTAGAAGTCTAGTTGACATGTAACCACCGGTGTGGACATCAATTACAAGTGGTCATGTGACCACCCACCCGCATGGGGAACTGTCACAGTAACATTGAGTGACGGCAGACTCTTCATTTTAGACAGGACAATCCCTTTAATTGTGAGGATCCAGTGCTAACATCAGTATTTGTGTCATTAATCGGATAATGCAAGAACATCAGGGCTGTAAATGTACTTATTTCAGATTATTTTCTCTAAATTCCATGTTGCTATTGAAAACAATAGATGCACAGAGGTGATAGAGTTATGTCACAGATTTCATACAATTATTTAACGTGTGGTGACAGGATATCCAGGAACATCTGCTGAACCATAATGGGGCACTGTGCTGAAGTAAAGATTTTACTGTCCTTGGCTTTAGTCATTTACGTGAATCTTCCAGTTTTATGGGTTCAGGAAACAGCTTTTGAAGACTGCACTTATTCAGCGCTGGTTAAATGTGTGTATGATGATAACAAACATAAGCTGAGTTGCTACAAGATATAAGCTTTGGTATGGAAAATCTCCCAATAATTCTGATGGTTGCCAAGTATATATATATGGTGGGGGAAATAAGTATTTGATCCCTTCCTGATTTTGTAAATTTGCCCACTGACAAAGACATGAACAGTCTATAATTTTAAGGGTAGAGAGAGATAGAATATCAAAAATAAAATCCAGAACATCGCATTGTCTAAATTAAATAAATGTATTTGCATTTTGCAGAGAGAAATAAGTATTTGATCCCCCACCAAACATTAGGAGTTCTGGCTCCTACAGACCAATTAGAGTGACACTCCTAATCAACTCATTACCTGCATTATAGACAGCTGTCTTACATTGTCACCTGTATAAGAGACTCCGGTCCACACACTCAATTAATCAGTCAGACTCTAACCTCTACAACATGGGCAAGACCAAAGAGCTTTCTAAGGATGTCAGGGAAAAGATCCTAGACCTGCACAACGCTGGAATGGGCTACAAAACCATAAGTAAGATGCTGGGTGAGAAGGAGGCAATAGTAAGAAAATGGAAGAAATACAAAATGAGTTTCATTTGACATTGATCTGGGACTCCATGCAAAATCTCACCTCGTGGGATATCCAGGATCATGAGGAAGGTAAAAGACCAGCCTAAAACTACATGAGGGGAACTTGTTAATGCTCTCAAGGCAGCTGGGACAACTGTCACCATGAAAACCACTGGTAACACATTATGCTGTAATGGATTAAAATCCTGCACTGCCCGTAAAGTCCCACTGCTCAAGAAGACACATGTGCAGGCCCATCTGAAGTTCGCCAGTGAACACCTTGGTGATTCTGAGAGTGATTGGGAAAAGATGCTGTGGTCAGATAAGACAAACATTGAGCTCTTTGGCATTAACTCAACTCATCGTGTTGGGAGGAAGAGAAATGCTGACTATGACCCAAAGAACACCATCCCCACAGGTGGTGGAAACATTATGTTTTGGGGGTGTTTCTCTGCTAAGGGCACTACTTCACCGCATTAATGGGAGAATGGATGGAGCCACGTGTACACTGTAAAATCCTGAGTGACAACCTCCCCCCCCGCCAGGTCTTCCAGCACGACAATAACCCAAAACATACAGCCAAAGGAGTGGCTATAAGAAGAAGCACATTAAGGTCATGTGGTTGGCTAGTCAGTCTTCAGACCTTAATGTTATAGAAAACATATGGAGGGACCTGAAGGCCCGAGTTGCCAAGCGCCAGCCTCAAAATCTTAATGATTTAGCGATGATCTGTGAAGAAGAGTGGACCAAAATTCCTCCTGACATGTGCACAAACCTCATCATCAACTAAAAGAAACGTCTGACTGCTGTGCTTGCCAACAAGGGTTTTGCCACTAAGTATTAAGTCTTATTTGCCAGAGGGATCAAATACTTATTTCTCTCTGCAAAATCCGAATACATTTATATAATATAGACAATGCGATTTCTGGATTTTATTTTTGATATTCTACCTCTCACTGTTAAAATTAACCTACCTTTAAAACTATAGACTGTTCATGTGTTTGTCAGTGGGCAAATTTTCAAAATCAGCAAAGGATCAAATACTCATTTCCCCACTGTGTGTATGTATATATATATATATATATATATATATATATATATATATATATATACACACACACACACACACATATACCCACACACATGTATATACACATTGAGCCACACTAATCGAAGCTTTCACAACAAAAGCTTTGAAAAGTTGCAAAATTTAGGAGCAACTTTTAGAACCAGCTGTCAAGTTAGTGAGGGGGTATCATTACATCAGAGCTGGCTGTCAGTCAATGTGGGGGGTGCTGTTACTTCAGAGCTGGCTGTCAGTCAATGCTGGGGGTGCTGTTACTAGAGGCAGCTGTCAGTCGGTGTGGGCACCTAGTTACTTTAGTGCCGGTTGTCAGTAAGTTCGAGGGACGCCGTTACTTTGGAGCCGGCTGTCAGTCAGTGCAAGGGATGCAGTTACTTTAAAGTCGGCTGTCAGTCAATGCGGGGGACAGAGCCTGCTGTCAGTCAATGCTGGGGGGGCACTGTTACTTTAAAGCTGGCAGTCAGTCAGTCCAGGGGATGCAGTTACTTTAGAGCCATCTCTCAGTCAATGAGGGGGGGTGTTAATTTAGAGCTGGCTGTCAGTGCAGGGGATGCAGTTCAATTCTGTTCACACATTAAGAAAGCAATTCTGGGAGATTTTATCTCTGTAGTCTGCAAACTACAGAGATAGCTCATGACTACCAATAAAGACCATAACTCAAGGAGAGGAAAATAGAACAAAAGCCTAGTACTCACGACATTACCCTATTTTTCACGTAATCCATATGTCACTTATATTTTCATTGAATTGGTCGAGAAAAAGTCTCAAATAAAGTCCCAACTCTTTTGCTGTAGCAAAAACCACAGAGGTGCTTCCTCACCCCCATGACCCCGCTACTGGGAAACAGTCACTCAATAGCTGAATGTGACAAAAAAAGTATTACACTGTATCCTGTGGAAATGAATGCACTATGCAATACAATATGAAGCAGTGCTAGATAACAGAGGAGATCCAATTGGACTTCTATTAACTGAAAATACTTTTTGTTGCATTTAAAGGGATCCTGTCACCCCCAAATCGCCTCCTAAGCTATCAAAACATGTCCCTGCAGCATCCCATCACTAATCTCACACTTCTTTTGGCTCAGAAAAGCATTCCTGTAAAAGTGTAGAAAAAAACGTTTTATAACTTACTCATTAGTGATGATAATGAGCAGTGGCTATATTCTTTAGTCCCTAAGGCGGCCATCTTCGTCCTAATATCACGCCTTAATAGGTGTGATCTTCAATACATATTGTAATCAGTGCCTTCCAGCTCTCCTGGGCGCTGCCTGGGCTGCAATGGGGCTGTAATGACGCGAATCACGTCATTTCCGGCATCGGGTGACGTCAGTACACCAGCGCCGCTCTGCAGGATTCAAGCACCGCACTGCGCATGCGGCGTGGGTGTACTGACATCACCTGATGCTGGAAATGACGCGTTTTGCGTCATTACAGCCCCATTGCAGCCCAGGCAGCGCCCAGGAGAGCTGGGAGGCGCTGATTACAATATGCATTGAAGATCACACCTATTAAGGCGTGATATTAGGACGAAGATGGCCCACCTTAGGGACTAAAGAATATAGCCCCAGCTCATTATCATCACTAATGAGTAAGTTAAAAAACGTTTTTCTACACTTTTACAAGATGCTTTTCTGAGCAAAAAGGAGTGTGAGATTAGTGATGGGATGCTGCAGGGACATGATTTGGTAGCTTAGGAGGCGTTTTGGGGGTGACAGGATCCCTTTAAAGAACCACTCCAGCATTTTTTTTTGACATGGACATGTTTTCAGTACTAAACAAACTACTTAATTAGTAGTCCCAAATCTAGAGACAGGTTCCCTTTCCATATAAATGCTTAGTAATCTGTGCCCTCTGCATTATATTCCACCAATGTATTTCATTGGAAACAACTGAATAAGTGGCTGGAGAAATAAATAGCGCAAAATAGGGTCTTGTCTTTGAGAAAAAAGTGATAAGAATGAGAAACATGTCCACCTGGCGAGGTTGTAAGTCACAACCACTGAAAAGACGTAATACGGCTGCAACCCCATGGAAAATGGATACTAGAAGACTGGATGGAAGGGTTAACCCTCACTGTCGTAAAGAAAAAGATCATGAAAGATAACTCTAGGGTAGAGGTTTGTCGATGTGTTAAAAAAAAAAAAAAAATACCAATTCCATTTTTTTTTTTTTTTACTTTAAAACACATGCACAAATAAATCACTACCCTAGATTTACCTTTCATGATCTCCTTGTCTACGGCAGCGCGGGTCAAACCCTTCCTTCCAGTCTTCTAGCAATATACTCTATGGAGCGTAGAAGTCTCGAAATACTCTTTTCAGAAGACATTTCTCTAAGTAAGATGGTGTCCGTCCGTCCAAGGTCACAGGCACATAAGGGTGTCAGACAAGCTGCTCCATTAGGCAGCACCCAAAGAAACCTCGACACACTTTAATACAGATACAGGGATCTGGATTTACAATAGGGTGCAGGAGATTGCTGCCTATGGATGGACTATGGTCCAGAGATAGGAATAGTAACCAAGCAGGGTCAAAGCCAGGAGGTCAGGAAAAGGCCAAAATCAGGATCCAGTAGCATAGTCAGGGAGCCGGGTCAAAGCCAAGATGTACAAAAGTAAGTAAAAACAAGAAAACACTAATACATGACAAGAGACTAGCCAGGGGAACCAAATGTTATTTCTGGCAGCTTCCAGGAGAAGGTATTTGTAGGGTGTGGTGCTTTCCAAAAGGTTGAAGATTAGTTGTTAATGACTTCAGCTGGACATCACACACAAACACATCCACTCTGTCAGGCTGTGTGCTCACAGTCCGGAGGATCTGCGTGTTGGACGCAGCTCCTCCGGACCTGAGTGAAGCCGCGGGTGCACGCAGGGAGATTGTAGCCGCCCTGTAATCAACATGTGTGGCGGGTGCATGGCGGCTTCTCCCTGCAGTCACCCGATGGGAGCCGCTTCCGACATGTTAATTTCATGCTGCGGAGGAGCGGAATGCCGGCGACCTTCACCGCAGCTTTCAGATCGCTGCAGTTGGGTTAAGCACAGTGAACATGGGATTTCTTGAAATCCCATCCACTATGCTTATACTGTACTACACAGCGATTTGGTTGCAGCAGCAAGACGCCAAGATGTCCAAAATGTTGCGTATACTGATCGTGAGTAAGCAGCCTCAGACTGTCAAGTACTGCAGGTCCCAGCCACTTTAACCTTACTGGATGGGCAGAGCCTAGTTTCTGACACAGACGTCTTCTCTCCCTAACACCATCCCCACCTACAGGGAGAATAAGGCCTGGTGGACAGAAGCAAATGTCACAGGAGCAGGCTGTGGTGGGGATGTGAAAGTTAAGGCACTGTCACACGGGGTGATGTTGCCTGCAACATCGCTGAAAAGTCCTGGGTTCAGCGATGTTGCAGCGACATCACAAGTGCATTGTGCTGTGTGACAGCACGATGCAACTGCGATAAATCGCTGTATTGCAGTTGACAGGTTTACCAACATGTTGGTAAATCTGGTGATGTTGCTCCAGCGATCTCGCAACATCGATCTGTGTGACGCGGCGATAACGATGTTGCTAGCGATGCCGCGAATAAGCGATGCCGCCTATTCCCAACATTGATGCTTATCACTCGCTGGGTTGTGCATAACCCAGCGAGCGATAGCTGTTGCAACTTCGTGGCTACGCCACTGAAACATCGCTGCGTGTGACAACTAAGGCAGTGATGTCGGAAGCGAGCGCGCACGCATGGAATCGCTTCCGACATCGCTGCAACGTCGGACCGTATAACGGTACCTTTAGGCAAAACGCTAGGGCTCTCTTCTATGTTACCTCAGCTCAACTCCAATATCCACTGATAACATGATTGATGGGTATAAATCATCAATATTTAAACATTTTTTCCCTTATTTTGCCCTTTTTTATGAAAAAATTGTGGAAAGAGGAACATTAACAGGTACTCACTGTCCCAAGGACAAGGCAAGTGCCGAAACCAAAGAGCTCATTCTTGATTTGATAAAGTGGATTTTACTAGCATGAGAACAGTTAGGCCCAGTTCACATCTAAAGCTGGGCTGCGTTTGCTGAAGCCCACGTTTTTGCAAAATGAAATGCGTTTTTGCATGCTTTTTGCATTGCAGCCTATGGTTGCGTTAACACATGCGTTTGGATGCGTTTTTAGCGGTAAAACCGCATACAAACGCTGGCAAACGCACCTAAAATGCAGATGTGAAAAGGCCCTTAGTGAAGTCCAGAGGAACCTAATTCCATTGTAACATAATTCACTAGGTTTTTATTATATTCAACTTCTTCTGAAGCAGAAACACATTAAAGACCAAATGAATAGTTGGGTCTCTCCACTTGTGTCATGGTAAAAACAACTTGGTGCCTTAATGGCTCAAGTATGTGGACGATCAACCATTAATGGTATATTAAAACCTGACTCTGCCTTTTAGAATGTGGCATTATCAATGTGAACAATGGTTCTATATGAACGGAACTTTACAAGGAGGGAGAAAAACTGTTAACAGACAAGAAACATGTTATGAGGTGTCAAAAGGTCGTGTCCTACATTATAACTGTCTCCTAAGTGCATGAAATCTGCTGGAGGGTTAATGTGACACAACACTGCAGAGGGTCAAGGAGCAAAGAGAATCTTCTTTCTAAAGTGCTCCAGATTGTTGACCTTTCGTTTGCAGTAATGGAACATTTTGCTGCTGAATGAATTGTGGAGATGCACAATTCAGCATTTCATCATAATAGAAAGTTATTAGAAGGCACACTAAGCTGTGATGTTACACAGGGCTTTCATGTCTCTATTTCTTTGGATCTTTTACAAGAAAGCAGAATTAGTGTAAAGACCTAGACAATCCTCATTCAAACCACCATAAAGCTTCATTCAAGTCCCCAGTTGTAAGGAGGCAAAAATTAGTAAGCAATGCATTTATAGATAATAGAAAATCAAGAAAATGTGGTGAAAGGTATTTTGGAATGATTAAAAAATATTAGTAGCTTATTCATTAAGATCAGTGTGGCATACACCAGTCTTAAAGGGGTGGTCCAGCAACGAAAATGTATCTGTCCTTATCCTTAACAACTGTTGTATTTATGTTTATCATACAATTCTTTACACTTCTCCAATGTAATTCTTAAAGGTGTTTTTCTACTGCAATTTCCTGTGGCGTTTCGTTTGAGAGGAGTCTCGCACGTGATGTCACCGGAAGCCGGGGCTGCACTCACTCTCCGCAGCACCCAATTACCCTCTTAGAACATGAAGTCACAGGAGGCCGAGGCTGCACTCACTCTCCGCAGCGCCCAATTACCCTCTTAGAACATGATGTCACCGGAGGCTGGGTCTGCACTCACTCTCCGCAGCGCCCAATTACCCTCTTAGAACATGATGTCACCGGAGGCTGGGTCTGCACTCACTCTCCACAGCGCCCAATTACCCTCTTAGAACATGATGTCACCGGGAGCCAGGGCTGCACTCACTCTCCGCAGCGCCAAATTACCCTCTTAGAACATGACATCACTGGAGGCCGGGTCTGCACTCACTCTCCGTAGCGCCCAATTACCCTCTTAGAACATGAAGTCACAGGAGGCTGGGTCTGCACTCACTCTCCACAGAGTGATATACAGTATATACATACATACTTATTTCCATGTAGTTTAGTCTCTATCTTGATTCTTAGTTCTCGTCCTTCCTTTTATTTCAACTATGTTTGGCTATAAATCCAATGAAGCAACAGAATAGCATTGTAGCATATATACTATACTGTTATATACAGTATATCAGTACTGTATAGTATATACAGTATAGCATAGGCAACTAGTGCCAGTACTATTTGTCTACTGAGTGTGATTATTCTTCTTCAAATTTCCACCAAATACCGTAAGTTAAAATATTTAAACATTTGGTGTATAGAGTCATGAGGCTAAACTGTCAGCTCCTACATTCTAATCATATGACAGGAGCTATGTAATCATCATCATTATCTGTGATAGAAGCTTATGTCCCCCCCGTATAGAACATCACTGATGCACAATATGCAATTTTATCATACAGGAAATTCTGGTGACAAAGGCTGCTTTCACACTGGCAAATTTTCTAATCCGTGTCCATCTGTTTTAAAACGGTGGTCCACAGATCTGTTATAGCCTCTCATGTTATCCTATATTCACAGATTGGTCCTAAAGTGGCCATCTGTTTGTCTCCGTTTTGTCACGGATCTGTTGGTGTCCGTATTTTTCATGCACATAGAAACAGAGACTGTTCTGTTTCTTGGCTTCCTCAAAAATCGCGGACACCAACGGACAGACACGGATCCATTTCATTAGTTTGAAATTACAATGGCGCTCTATGGAGAACGGATCCATACAGATCCATGAAAATAACGGATCCGTGAAACAGATTTGTTTTGCTGTACTGAGCATGCTCAAAAGCAAGGTACAGCTTTTCCCCCCCATTTCTGGTTAGTGATGACGGATCCATTAAAAAACATTCCGTGGACATCAGTTGGTATCCTTTTGCACAGACCCATGCCTGTCCATGACTATATATGAATTTCATGTGACCACACAGGTTTGAAAATTTGCCAGTGTGAAAGCAGCCAGTCACATGACCTAACGTTTGAGAAAAACACGATGAATTTTCAGGTATAAAGAAGCAAATAGGGTAAGACTAGCTGAATTAACCACATTGGGGGACTGGTGCTGAGATGAATTAAAATTAAATTATTTGGTGTGCTACTTTAGACTCTAAGGTCATGTGCACACTACGTAGAGTATTTGGTGAGTTTTTACAGCAGTACACCATGTTCCAAATTATTATGCAAATGTTCTTTTTCTCTGATTTTCCAAAGTGGTCGGTGCAAAAGACAGTCAGTGTAATAAAAGTCATCACCCGTTAGAGTATACATCGAAGTTTATTGAAGAAACCTTCCAATGATAACAGTATAATCATCAAAAAGTAAAAAATACTCTAAATGCACTGTTCCAAATTATTACGCACAGTCGAGTTTCTAAACATTTGATATGTCTGAAAGAACTGAAAATGCTCATTTGTTGAATTTGCAGCATTAGGAGGTCACATTCACTGAAATAAAAAGCTATTTAACTCCAAAACATCCTAACAGGCCAAGTTACATGTTAACATAGGAACCCTTCTTTGATATCCTCTTCACAATTCTTGCATCCATTGAACTTGTGAGTTTCTGGAGAGTTTCTGCTTGTATTTCTTTGCATGATGTCAGAATAGCCTCCCAGAGCTGCTGTTTTGATGTGAACTGCCTCCCACCCTCATAGATCTTTTGCTTGATTATACTCCAAAGGTACTCTATAGAGTTTAGGTCAGGGGAAGATGGTGGACATACCATGAGTTTATCTCCTTTTATGCCCATAGCAGCCAATGACACAGAGGTATTCTTTGCAGCATGAGATGGTGCATTATCATGCATGAAGATGATTTTGCTCCTGAAGGAAGGTTTTTGCTCTTTGTACCATGGAAGAAAGTTCTCAGTCAGAAACTCTATATACTTTCCAGAGGTTTCACATCTTCAGTCCTCCGCCTCCTTTGATATCGCAGCCTTGTTGGGACATGGTGGCCATCCATCAACCATCCACTACTTCATCCATCTGGACCATCTAGGGTTGCTCGTCACTCATCAGTAAACAAGACTGTTTGAAAATTAGTCTTCATGTATGTCTGGGCCCACTGCAACCATTTCTGCTTGTGAGCACTGTTTAGGGGTGGCCGAATAGTAGTTTTGTGCATCACAGCAAGCCTTTGAAGGATCCTACACCTTGAGGTTTGAGATACTCCAGAGGCACCAGCAGCTTCAAATATCTGTTTGTTGGTTTGTAAGGCCTTTTTAGCAGCTGCTCTCTTAATACGATGAATTTGCCTGGCAGAAACCTTCCTCATTCTGCCTTTATCTGCACGAACACGTCTGTGCTCAGAATCACAAATCCCTTCACAATACAATGATCACGCTTAGGTTTTTGTGCAATATCTAATGTTTTCATCCCTTCTCCAAGGCATTGCACTATTTGTTGCTTTTCGGCAGCAGAGAGATCCTTTTCTTTCCCATGTTACTCATGTTATGTTGTAAAACTGTGGCCTGCTCAATATTGTGGAACACCCAGTTTTCCTTTTATTGGGCTCACCTGCCAAACTAATTATCACAGGTATCCGAGATTGATTTCAATGATCCAAAGAACCCTGATGGTGGGTTTACACGCTGCGATATCGGCGTCCAACTCTGACCCAACTCCGACCAAAAGTCAAGTGGGTTGCGAGTTGGACCCGATATCGTGTACGCGTTGTACGGTTTGAGCGTACAACGCGATGCTGGAACGATGCCAAAACGATATCGGAGTTGAATAGCAGAGCTATTCAACTCCCCGATATCGCAAGGCCGTTGTAGCAGCATCGCAGCGTGTGACAGCCCAACTCCGATCTGTACTCGCACCTCACCCATAAACTCCCATGTTAAATGGTCGTTACTGGGTTGGTGGGCGTACACATCGGAGGGATGTTGTTTCCCGATATCGCAGCGTGTAAACCGCCGATGCGATATCGGGAAAAGCGCTCAAAAAATGCGCGCTCCCGCGGCGTTGCCTCCGATATCGCCGCGATATCGGAACGTGTGACCCCACCATGAGATACAATACCATCAATGAGTTTCATTGACAAGAAAAACCTTATGACACTTAAAACCAATCTGCATGATAATTTAAAACATGGTGTATTTGTAGCATAAACCAGCAATGGGTGATAAATACAGAAGTCGTGACGTGTTTCTATTATACTTTCCCTGTGATTATTCCACTACTGATTTTGTCTTACATATACTGAGGTAAAAAAACTCACCAAATACTCCATGTGTGCACATGGTCTAACATATCAGAAAAATGCCAGTAAGGCTGCCTCCACATCAGCGATTTTTTTCAATCGGCAGATCCCACAGGTTTGCTGCACATGACATGTAACAGCCCACTTGCGGCAAGCCTGTGTTCAGCCCTATTCATTCCCTATGGGACTTGCGGACATGTGCGGCACTTGCGGTTTTGCACTTGCGGCAGCGCAAAAAAAAACATTGCTAGCAGCAAGTGCAAAACCACAAGTGCCGCACATGTCCGCAAGTCCCATAGGGAATGAATAGGGCTGAACACAAGTGTCCCAGTAAGCAGGGCTGTGGAGTCGAAGTCAGAGTCGTGGAGTAGGAGTCGCTGCCCATTTTGGTGGAGTCGGAGTCGGTAGAAAATGTTCCGACTCCGACTCCTAAAATCTATAATAAATTGGGTTCAGTAGTTCAATGCAGAATGTGCTGAATATTATTATTATGATTTATTATTATGTTCTATCTAAATATCTTGATTTTTATCTCATTGTGATTAATAATGATTAAAGCCTAATGTTACCATTGACCTACAATAATTTTATCACTTAAAAACGAGCCATGAATGAAGGAGTCGGAGTCAAATGAGTCGGAGCCAGGGTAATTCAGGAGTAGGAGTTGGAGTCGGTGGTTTGATTTACCGACTCCACAGCCCTGCCGGTAAAGCTGCAGATGTGGCAAAACTGCCTCAAAATTCAAAATCGCTGATGTGACAGCTGCCTTCATAAAGTGTTTTAATATTGTTGCAAAATTCATGTGACCTCTCAGGAACTAGATGTATACAAAACTAAACAGCTAAAAATATTTATCTGAATTTATATTGTGTGCGCTCTATGACGTGGCAGATAAATGTGGCCTGTGGCGTATTTTGGGTATCCATGGCTGTCCGTTGTAAAACAGACAGGCACGGATCCAATTTGGCCCCCATGTATCCCTATGAGCACGGATTGGTGCTCTATTGCCGTCCGATTTGTCACTGATCTGATTCAGTCCTATTTTTTGCTGTAACCAGAATCGGAGACTGCTCTGATTTTGAGCACAGCGGACCAAATCGGACAGAATCGGATCCGACCCGGTCCGCGGCTATTAACATGGGGGTCTATAGAGCACAGGTCCAAGAAAACATCGGATCGTTTCCCGGATCCAATTTTAGAGTACGGAGCATGCTCAGTACACCAAAACTGCACTGTTCCTGTGTAATTTCACTTAAGCAATGTATATACATTGTGGAAGTAAAATTAACTAAAGCAAGTGTTAAAAATAAAAAAAATATATCCTCACCTCTCCAGCGTGTGTCCCACGATGCACGCCATCTATTTTGAGCTTAAGGACCTGGTGGGGCAACCTGATCAGCTGATCGGTCACATGACCACATCAGCTGAGCAGTTTAAATTGCGCGCCCCCAAAACCGATCAGCGGGCGGAAGATTTAAACCGCTCAGCTGATGCGGTCATGTGTATACGAACCCGGACACAGAAATGGCATCCGAAGCACACATCCGATCCAGTCCTTTCCTGTCTGTGGGGTCCTGCAAAAAATAGGGTCCCACAGACAGGAAAAAAAAAAACGCAATGTGAAACCAGCCTAAGACAACGCAGTTTTTGCAAGAAAATGTGGGAAACAGATGTCCAAAATAGAGAACACTGACGTGAAAGACACGATTTCTCCAGTTATACGTCTTGTAAGGCTGTACAGCACCGTAACATACACAATAACAAGCTAAGCAGAGATTAAAGGGAATCTGTCAGCAGGTTTTTCTAAGTCATCTGAGAGCAGCATAATGTAGGTAGAATGATCCTGAATTCAGTGATGTGTCATTAGATGTATCACTTACTGGGTGCAGCAGATATGACACTATCAAAGTTTTTAGATTTAGCAATGCAGCAAAGCTGAGGGCTTCCCCCACCAACCCAGGCTCTGTTTGTACAATGTCTATAGATAAAGAGCTGCTAATCACTGCAGGGGGACAGACAGACAAGTGACTCTGTGCAAACTAAACATAGTAATGATAAGCTACTGGTGCTAAAACTAACACTGCAGGAAAACCACAACACACTTTGTGATAACAGACATATAGCTGAATTCTTTGTATTACCCCTTACAGCATGTCTTCTTCCGTTTATATACAAAAACCTGCATTTAAATAACTGTAGAGTGGCTAGAATAGGAGTATGTGATTTCTGATCCATACAGTAAGTTGTATTGGAGTGTAACAACGTAGTACGACAATTAAAAGATAAACACAACTGTAGATTTAGTATGTTAATGCCCATGAGCATAAGGGGTTCTGTATGTGAAAAGATCTCAATGTTTAACTGATGGTTAGTTGATGGGCTCAATTGAAAAGTATTTATAAAGACATGCAATTTCCAAATTACTGCTTACTAAAATTAGGCATCATTCCCTAGACCAGTGTTTCCCAACTCCAGTCCTCAAGGCACACCAACAGGTCATGTTTTCAGGATTTCCTTAGGATTGCACAGGTGATAATTTAATCACTTGCACAGGGGATAATTCCATCATCTGTCTAATGATAAGGAAATCCTGAAAACATGACCTGTTGGTGTGCCTTGAGGACACGAGTTGGGAAACACTGCCCTAGACAATATCACTTTAATTGTTTACAGCTCATTGCCTTTGATACCGGCCAAACACTTGAAGAAATTACAAAAGGTTCTTTCCATTGAGCTTGTCAGTACTTCTCTAAATCTGATCAGGAGTAGAGATGATCGGGGCCGGAGTTCGGGTGATTTGCACATCCAATGTGCAGGAGTGTGCAGCGATGTGCTCCAGTATGCCTGGTGCTTTGCCCAGTATGAGCCATTTGCAGTGTGTGATCGGCTCGCACTGGAGGTAAAATCAGAGTTTTCAGCAATAGTGTGTTGTCTCTAAAAAAAATGGAAATATCCCCACCCTTCCGGCCATGGAAGTGTTTTGCTTATGGCTGGCTGTATGTGACTGGAGAGCCAGACATGCAATCAGTGACAGCTTGGGTCAAGTTCATGTCCCGAACAACGCCACTGAACCCAAACATCCACACGTTCATTCGCCAGCCGACCCGAACCTTAAAAGGTTCAATCATCTCTAATCAGGAGAGTCTGTCAGTTCTGGTACCGGCCTGCTTTAATGCCACTGTACTCCTCCAATACTGCAGAGGGAAGGTTGCCTCTTATACCAGTATCAGAGAGAGCACACGGCTCAGGGCAGCAGTGTAGTGATGGCGCTGTCCAAACTGTGAATCAAGCAGGACAGTCAGCCGCCGAGCAAGCAGGAAGAGGCTAGGGAACGGTGAACTCCTATAGAGGATATGCGAAGCAAACACTTTTATACATTGTATGTGGTTCATTGCTCTCTTTAAAGGAAACCTGTCAGGTCCCCTCAGCACCCAGAAGCATAAGCACGATAACACGCTAAGGGGGCCGACTAATTGGGGAAACTAACGCCCCCTCGACTTGTCAAAGCCCTAATTATCATCTCAGAAATGGTCTTTAGAAATACTTTTACTAAAGATCTGTTTATGTATGCTACTATAGGAAGGGATTGACAGGCCGGAATAATAGATATGGGCAGAGAACTGCTCTGTGTGCCCGGAGGACCTGACAGGTTCCCTTTAAGGCTCCCTTCACATCACGTTTTTGTGGATCCGTGTGGATCCATTTGAAAAGGATAGCTAGGGATATGTTTTGGCGTCCCATGTATCCCTATGGTCATGGATGGGCACAGATTAATGGCCATCCGTTTGTGTCCTTTCTGTGAGTGATCTGTTTGCGTACCATTTTTTCCGGTCCCCAGAATCAGAAACTGCTCCGATTTTGGACTGCCTTCAAAAAAGCTGACACAAACAAACAGAAACTGATCCGTCGCGGTCCACCTTAATTGACATGGTGGCCTGTGGTGACGGATGTGTTTCTGTCCGCTTCTGTCCATTTTGCAGCACTGAGCATGCTCTGAACCCAAAAACAGCTCCTCCTTTCTCTGGTCTCTCTCTCCCTCTCTAGAACACATATACTCTGATCTCTCCTAAGGAGATATATGTATATCTGCACAGTTATAATATACAGTCCTCTGTATCTTATACCCACACTCATCGTCATTATCAATATATCGAGAGCACGGTAGGCAATTACAATTCATCCTCCTGTTATATATATAACTGACATTTGTTTAACAAAGGTAACCAATGATATCAGTACAGATAACACACCCAGCACCCTCCTGATCAGCTGTTACCAGCTCTAGTGGTTGCCGGATATACGCAATGTATGGGCACTAACGCCAAAACCAAGGTTGGACACTGAGCATCCTCTTCAAGTCACTGTAAAGGGAACCATCAGTTGATTCATGATGCCCAAACCATGAAGAAGAGCCGGGCTACACAACTGCAGGCATTATTTACTCTGAACTGCTCCTCTCCCACCTCTCAAAGAAAATATAATTAGAAGATCTAAATGAGGACTATAGCGGGAGACAAGACTATTCAGGTGCCGGAGAGGTTCTATATCTGACTAGAATCGAGCAGCTAGGCTCTGGTTCATGCCACCTTCGGGTTACATGAATCAGTGGAGAGATTTTCATAGGCAATAAGAAGCAATAAAATCCCAGCAAGTACTATCAACATTCAGTAAACTGAACTTCTTAAGCCCCGTTACACTAAGCGAGATCGCTAGCAAGATCGCTTCTGAGTCACAGGTTTTGTGATGCAACAGCGATCTCGCCAGCGACCTCACTTTGTGTGACACGTAGCAGCGATCAGGCCCCTGCTGTGAGATCGCTGATCGTTACAAACCATTCTGGACCATTTTTTGGTTGTCGGGCTCCCGCTGGGCAGCATGCTTGACAGGGACAACAGCCAACGATCTCAAAAACTACGCCCGAGAGTGACAGGGTCCCAATGACCGCTGTATCATTGCTGCCTCGCTGGTGAGATCTGACTGACATCTCATCAGCGATCACGTAGCGACGCACCAGCGATCCCTACCAGGTCGTATCGTTGTCGGGATCGTTGGTGCGTCACCAAGTGTGACGGTACACTTAGCGTACAGTAGGTTGGGGGTAAAGTCCACAGGGTCATGAAAATTAAGTCAGCCCACAACATCATTCAATGCTCAGGCAGGGCATGTAGTTTGCTACACTAATTGACTAAATCCACACTATGGGAATAGGATCCCCCCAATACACACTGATGACCTTTTTTGTTTTTAAACTATCCTCAATGTTATTTAGATTATACATTGTGCATCACTAACCTGGTTTAAAGAAAAAATCCATGTATTTATCATAAAAAAACACTTTAGATGCTTATATGTTTGCATTAGGTACGTGCACAAACAGTCATCTGGGCGGATACTTCAGCTGGAATCAGTCACATCAATCCACTGCAATCAGGCAGCTTTTTAAACCTAGTCAGGCCACCTGCATTGTAATATATTCACATTACTTATAGACCTTCAGAAATTCACATAAGCTGCAGAGGGACCTGTGGTGATGTCTTGACCATGTGACCGTAATGGGCGTAGCTAAGCAGACCTGACATGAAGGAAATGTAGGCTTAGCTCCACCTATTATGGTTGTGACATCACCACAGGTCCATCCATAGCAATATGAATTTCTGAAGGTCCTTAAGAAATGTTAATATATTACAATGCAGGGGTTTTGACTGCAGTGGATTGATATGATAGATACCAGCTGAAGCCTCCACCCTGATGACTGTTTGTTCAGGTACATAATGGCAGGATCAGTGTAAAGCAGCACTATAGTATAGCATTCACCGCTGACTGAAAGGAGTACAGAGGTGGATGCCGCACTATTATTATTTGCCCTATCCTAAACATAGGCCAACAAAATTATAGCTCTGGAAAACATCTTTATCCCACACTTTTACAAAAAAAAAAATATCTTATTTCTAGTCAATACACATTAAAAAACAATAAAAAAGCAACAATTCTCAGTTTACTGTGCATTGTTTTAGGGCTTTATTTTGCAGCAGCGTAGGTCTTTAACTCTGTGAATAAAATATCAAGCCATTATTTATAAGGGGAACACAAAGCGTTTTCTAATAACGGAAGACTGAAAATAATGAAGTGTCACCAAAATAGTTCTCAGAATTCAATATCTCTATTTAGTTTAAAAAAGAGAGAAGCCGACGCTCCGACTTCCAGTTCAGATACTGCAGGGACAGACTCCAGTGCCGGGCGAGCGTCCCCTGGGCTATAAGATTCATTAACTCGGGAATTGAATAGACAGAGAGTCTGGCAGCGCTTCCTCGCTCACGTCTCTACACTTGATGATAGGATACTTATTTCTTTGGCTACACAGAAGCTGTGAGAGACCTGTGAAGCTGGAGGCAAATGGTTATCAGGGCCATGAGAGCAGCAGGGTTTTGGGTCGCTGCCTCAGTTTTGGGAATTATATTCCCTCTGCCAATACTTGTAATAAATTCTGGTAATCGGATACTTGCATAGGGGCTAAGAGAACTCAATGGGTTTTTCAGAGCTCGGCCTGGCAATCAATCTTCACAAATGAAGGAGTGTAATATAGTGTATAACATTATAACTGAAACTCTACATCCAATACAATCTCATCTATAGTCAATACGGTAGTCACATGCAAACAAGAAGCTCTACCCTCTCCTACTGTATCCTCAGCCATCCCTTGTAGACTGTGAGCCCTTATGGGCAGGGTCCTCTCTCCTCACCTACTGTATCCTTACTCATACCTTGTAGACTGTGAGCCCTCATGGGCAGGGTCCTCTCCTCGCCTTCTGTATCCTCACCCATCCCTTGTAGACTGTGAGCCCTCATGGGCAGGGTCCTCTCTCCTCACCTACTGTATCCTTACTCATACCTTGTAGACTGTGAGCCCTCATGGGCAGGGTCATCTGTCCTCATCTATTGTATCCTTACTCATCTCTTGTAGACTGTGAGCCCTCATGGGCAGGGTCATCTGTCCTCATCTATTGTATCCTTACTCATCCCTTGTAGACTGTGAGCCCTCGTGGGCAGGGTCCTCTTTCCTCATCTACTGTATCCTCACCCATCCCTTGTAGACTGTGAGCCCTCATGGGCAGGGTCATCTGTCCTCATCTACTGTATCCTTATGTGGCGCCCCTGCGGCTAGGCGCCACAGAGTGGTATTGCATTTATTATTTATATTATTGTAAGTTGCTAGTTTAGGATTTAAATCTTATGGAGTCTATTTTTACACTCACTTAGGACCGCACCACTTAGAGTAGGGGGAACTGGTAATAAAGAGAATTTTGTTTACGTACCGTAAATTCTTTTTTCTTGAATCATCAATGGGAGACCCAGACAATGGGGTTTAGGGCGCTGCCCTCCGGAGGTCACACTAGGTACTACAAGTTTGTAGCACCGCCTCCTCCGCTTATAAACCCCCACCGTAGGAGACATCCTCAGTTTAGTCCATAAGCTGCGAGGAGAAATAAACCACACCCGAAACATCGGGAAGAATGCCGTGCACAGACGGTGTAACAACCCGGAAACACTGTCTCAACAGAGAACAGATCAAATGCAAACATGCAACAGAACAACTGGGTGGGTGCTGGGTCTCCCATTGATGATTCAAGAAAAAAGAATTTACGGTACGTAAACAAAATTCTCTTTTTTCTGATCATCATAATGGGAGACCCAGACAATGGGGATGTCCTAAAGCAATACCCCAGGGCGGGAAGAGTTCCTCAACAAGACGGATAACACATGGTTCCCTTTTTAAAGGTGGGCAACCGCCGCCTGGAGAACCCGCCTGCCCAAACTCGCATCCGCAGAGGCATGGGCATGCACCATATAGTGCTTAGAGAAAGTGTGCAGGCTGGACCAAGTGGCCGCTTGACACACCTGTAGAGCAGAAGCTCGATGTCGCAAGGCCCAAGAGGCACCTACAGCTCTAGTAGAGTGTGCCTTCAACCCCACCGGGAGAGGCAAACCAGAAGACCGGTAAGCCTCCTGAATGGGAGCCTTGATCCATCTGGCCAAGGTCGACTTTGAAGCCGCGGACCCCTTACAGCGACCCATCGTGAGGACAAATAAGGAATCCGAACTCCTAAAGGAGGCGGTCCTGGACACATAAATGCGTACAGCTCTCACGAGATCCAGAGTATGGAGGTCGCGCTCAACCTGATGAACGGGAGCGGGGCAAAATGATGGGAGAACAATCTCCTGGTTCAAGTGGAATGTTGAAACCACCTTCGGCAAAAATTCAGGCCGTGGGCGCAACACCACCTTGTCCTGGTGAACCACCAGAAAGGGTGACTTGCACGAAAGTGCAGCCAATTCTGAGACCCTTCTCAGAGACGTAATCGCCACCAGAAAGACCACCTTCTGGGACAGACGAGAGAGAGAGATGTCTCTCAGTGGCTCGAACGGCGGTTTCTGCAATGCCGCTAGGACCATGTTGAGGTCCCAAGGGTCCAGGGGCCGCCTGTAGGGCGGAACCACCCGAGACACCCCCTGCAGAAATTGGCGGACCTTCGGGAGGAGCGCCAAGCGCCTGTCAAATAGCACGGAAAGTGCTGATACTTGACCTTTCAGAGAGCCAAGGGATAATCCCAACTCCAAACCCGACTGTAGGAAGGCCAACAATGTCGGAATAGACAACGGCCACGGTGAGCGACCACCAGATGCACACCAGGTAAAAAAGATTTTCCACGTTCTGTGGTATATCTTCCTGGAAACAGGTTTCCTTGCCCGATTCATAGTGGCAACCACTGTAGGAGAGAAACCTCTGGATGTCAGCAGCCAGGCCTCAAGAGCCATGCAGTCAATCTGAGGGCCCTGGAATTGAGGTGGAAGAATGGGCCTTGCGCGAGAAGATCTGCGCGCTCTGGAAGAGCCCACCGGTGTCCGCCTGACAGTTGCCACAGGTCCGGGTACCAGGACCTCCTGGGCCAATCTGGAGCCACTAGAATGGCTACTCTGCATTCCGTCCTGATCTTCCACAGGACCCTGGGAATCAGAGCTAGAGGCGGGAACACATATGGCAGCTGGAAGCTGGACCAACTCAGGATCAGGGCATCCGCCCCCAGAGACTGAGGATCCCATGATCTCGCCACGTATTGGGGCACCTGATGATTCAGCCGTGAGGCCATCAGATCCACGTCCGGAGTGCCCCATCTGCCGCAGATGTCCCGGAAGACGTCTGGATGAAGGGACCACTCTCCGGCGTCCATCCCCTGTCGGCTCAGATAGTCGGCCTCCCAGTTCTCGACCCCTGGGATGTGAACTGCGGAGATCAGGCAGCCGTTTTCCTCCACCCAAGCTAGAATGCGGTGGACTTCGGTGAGGGCCTGAGCACTTCTGGTCCCTCCCTGATGATTTATGTAGGCGACGGCCGTCGCATTGTCGGACTGTACCCGAATGGGTTGTCCTGACAGGAATTTCTGAAACGCCAGGAGCGCCAGATAGACCGCCTTGATCTCCAGCACGTTGATCTGCAACGCCGACTCCGACTGAGTCCAGAGGCCTTGAGCCCTGTGGTGCAAGAACACCGCACCCCAGCCCTTCAGACTGGCGTCGGTGGTCACCACTAACCATGACGGTTTTAGGAAGGACCGTCCCCGTGACAGATGATGTGGCTGTAGCCACCACTGTAGGGAATCCCTGGTTGGTTGTGACAGCGTCACCAGCCGATTCAAAGAAATCGTCCTCCTGTCCCATCTGCGAAGAATCTCCAGCTGTAGAGGACGGAGGCGAAACTGTGCGAACGGCACCGCCTCTATCGCCGCTACCATGCGACCCACCAGTCTCATCAATACCCGTAGGGATGACTGTGGAGACAGGAGGACATTCTGCACTCCTGATTGGATCGCAAGCTGCTTGGCTTGAGGTAGGGACACCAGGGCCGAGTCCGTGTGGAAGTCCATGCCCAGATATGTCAATGACTGGGTCGGAACCAGGGTCGACTTTTGAATGTTGATAAGCCACCCGAACCGTTCCAGGGACTTCATGGTCACCTCCAGGCTCACCCGACAAAGGTCTTCCGATGGCGCCCTGACCAACAGGTCGTCCAAATAGGGTATGACGGCGTGTCCCTGCGCATGCAGGAGAGCCATCATGGAGGCCATCACCTTTGTGAACACCCGTGGTGCTGAGGCTAGCCCGAATGGCAGTGCCACAAATTGGAAGTGCTCTTCCCCCACTGCGAATCTCAACCAGCGCTGATGAGCTGGTGCAATGGGGACGTGAAGGTAAGCATCCCTGATATCGATGGACGCTAGGAAGTCTCCCTGTGACACAGCCGCGATCACTGAGCGCAGGGATTCCATGCGGAACTTCCGAACCAACACGTGACGGTTGAACAACTTGAGGTCCAACACCGGGCGAAAAGAGCCGTCCTTCTTTGGGACAATAAAGAGGTTGGAGTAAAAACCCCTGAACCTCTCTTCCGCGGGCACAGGGACCACCACTCCGTCTCTGCGGAGTCCCTCCAACACCAGGTGAAAAGCCTGAGCCTTTTCTGGGGATGGAACCGACCGATGGAATCGGTGTATTGGTCGTGACGTCAGCTCTATCCTGTAACCTCTTGAGACTACGTCTCGAACCCACTGATCGTGAATGTGAAGAAGCCACTTGTCCTGAAAGCGGGACAGGCGGCCCCCCACCTGTGGGGAGGCAGGATGAGAGAGCGAGTCATGTCGAGGCGGGCTTGGGGGTGGCAGCCGCTGCCCCCGCCGGCTTTTTCTGACGACTCTTGGAACGCCACTGAGTAGCAGGCTTGCCCCCTCGGTCAGAGCGAGTGGACGCCGTTGATGACTGTGAACCGGAGCGAAAGGACCACTGCTTAGGGTTCCTTTTCACGGTGTACCGTGGCTTAGGCTTGTTCTGCGGTATCTTAGACTCAGCAGAATCCTTTATCAATTTGTCCAGTTCGGTGCCAAAAAGCCTGTCACCAGCGAACGGAAGATTTTGTAAAATCTTCTTAGATGTGGCATCTGAGTCCCAAAGACGCAGCCACAACAGCCTGCGGATCGCAATTGCATTGGCCGAGGCCACAGCAGAGCGAGTGGCAGTTTCCAAAGATGCCGTCCTGGCATAGTCCGCATAGGCCCTTGCTCTCTCAGTGAGAGCCAGGACCTCTGGACTGGACCTAGCTAGATCAGTGATACCATCCAAACAGATAGTAATCGCTTGTAGGGTCCAGACCGCGGCAAAATTAGGGGCAAATGAAGACCCCACAGCCTCATAGGAAGACTTGGCGAGTTGCTCGACCTGTCTATCAGTAGCATCCTTCAACGAGGAGCTATCAGAGGCAGAAAACAAGGAGCGCGCAGCAATCCTAGTCATGGAAGCATCCACCTTGGGGGACTGCGACCATTCCTGGAGCGCCTCCTGGGGAAAGGGAAAGCGATTGTCCTTAGTTTTACGGACATAACGCCGCCCAGGATGCAACCTGGGAGCTTTAATCACCCTTCCGAAATTAGTGTGGTCCATGAAGGAGCCACTTGGTCTAGCCTCTGGCCGCAGCCATTGGTATATCTCCTTGGGGTGTACAGTCACCTCCTCAGGAGGAGTGACAAGACGCAATGTCTCATTGATGGAGGACACCAGATCCTCCACCCCATCTGGAGGTTCAGACATAGACCCAAGAGTAGAACCCCCATCATCTTCCTCACCATCAGAGGAACGCTCCTCCTCAGAGAGAGTCTGGAGCTCAGGAGAAGCCTCACGGGCTCGCTTAGGGGGTCTTACAGCAGAAGTAAGAGACACCCGGGGGTAACTAAGAGGAGTAGCTGGGTTCTCCAGTCTCCTATGCAGTGCCTCCAGGGTTTGCGACATGGAGGACATCTGGGACAGCAGAGATTCATTAATCTTATTCTGCGTTTCCCATGGCCCTGGGATCACCTGAACCTCAGGGTATAATCCCGGATTTGCAGACTCAGTAGTAGCAGACCGGGCCTCTGGGCGTCCGCAGTTATTGCAGGACCCCTCCACCAGTGTCCCGTTGCATGTAGCGCAGGTAACGGTGACCACTGCCGCCTTAGCAGCATGCTTCCCAACTGAGGACATCACCACAGTGAGGGGAATATAAGCCAAAGTTCACAAACAAACCGGGAATCCCGGTGGCTTACCGACCGCAGTAAAGCGGTAGGAGGAAGCGGTGTGTGTGTGTGACCTCCGCGAGTTCCGGTCTCCCTTGCAAGTGCAGACACGCGCTGCAGCCAGATCCCAGCCGGGAAGTGAGGGAGAAGATGGCCGCCGACAGTGAAGATGTGGGCGGAGCCAGGAACACGCGGGAAGAACACACAACACGCCCAGCGGTGATGTCACCATAAGGGCTGCCTCCTCCTCCTCCAGACTGCCTCAGCAATGGAGGTGCCGGAGCCCGCAGCGCGGGAAAAGAATGTGAATATCACCACACACACTCTCAGACTGCATGTACACATAAAACACCCGCAGTCTACAGCCTCAGCCCCTGTGACACACAGGGCGGTCAGCCAGGGCGACCCCAGCACAGGGTCACCGCCAGAACCGCGGACCCGAGGGTAACCGCGCGGTCTGAGTGTCATGACACCACAGTGACAGACACTACCCCCAGGCACACAGGAGACACACCAGGTGCCTCAGTGCCGGTCCGGTCTGTAAGCACCTTTAGGGAGGCCTCGGACGGGGTACAGCACCAGTCCGGAGTGTAAGCACCATTTAGGGAGGCCTCGGACTGGGCTGGCTCCGTCCGGTCTGTAAGCACCATTTAGGGAGGCCTCGGACGGAGCGGAGCTGTGCAAGGCTCCAGGCTCCCCCTTACCAGAGCCTCCATGGAGGGATGGAAAGGAAGGGAGCGCGACAGCGTACCGGGAGAACACTGAAGTGTCCAGGCTAAAAGCCCTCCGGTACCTCCACCAGCGTGTTCCGCAGAGGGTGAGCGGGGAGGCTGTCGGGGGTCCCGAGCGGGACCATTTTACCTTGTCTTCATACGCCATCACGTAAGCTGTGAGAATGCAGTGAAGTGCAAGCAAAGCGTGATCCTCCGAGCACACTAAGTTAAAAACTGAGGATGTCTCCTACGGTGGGGGTTTATAAGCGGAGGAGGCGGTGCTACAAACTTGTAGTACCTAGTGTGACCTCCGGAGGGCAGCGCCCTAAACCCCATTGTCTGGGTCTCCCATTATGATGATCAGAAAATAGTAGGTTCCACAGGGTGGGGGCGGAGCTTAGGATAGAGTAAGAGTGACGGTTGACAGTTTTACCTCAGTTCGTGCTGGGAAGGCAGACAGAGTGGTCAGGCCTGGTAGCCCAGCTGAGTGGAGGGTACCCCATCATTATGTGGGGACCCAGGACAGATGGCAACGGGCCAGGGCTGGTAGGAGCCAGCTGGTCATGTTGAGGGGACACCGGTGACACGGACAACCGAGGCAGCCAGGAGTTCATCCCTGACTGAAAAGCCGACGAGCTGCAGGCCCAACAGAACCGGGTTGCTGACAGCGCCACAAGGTACCTCTCCCCTCAGGACTGAAAACCGGTTCAAGACACTAGAAGAAACTAAAAGGGACAGACATATACTGCGATGCTGGAAGGGAGCCTCTTTACTCTTTGTCCGGGTTGCCTGATCCAGACCGGGTAGTGGACAGACCTTATCTTCTAGACACAGACCGTAGGACTGGCGGGTGAGCTCTTCAAAGGCGGTAAAGAATGAAAGATCTAGAGAAAGAAAGTAGTAAACCCTGAAAGACAGAGAGAGGACATCTAGAGACTCCATAAGAGAAACGCTGAGTTGGCAGCAACACCCTAAAACCAAACTGTACCGTGTCTTGTTATGCCATCAGCCGGTACCGAGTAAAGCAGAGTTAAACTGGAACTGTTTCTGTTATTCTTCCAGCCGCAGCCCGGAGGGCTTAACATCATCAAGCAGAGGGGTAAGAACTGCACCACCATCACCATCACTGTCCTCCCTCACCGTCTCACCACCACAGCTGCCCTGAGGTAAAGCTCCACCTGTGGGAAGCTGTACCACACTTAGCTGCCTTAACCATCACCTCAGTGGCCGGTTGGCAGCGCCGGTACCATCTTACCGGACTCTACAGGTGGCGTCACGTTCCCCTGTAAATAACCGCTTTAACCCCCACCGTTTAACATCAACATCTGGTACAATTGATCACCAGGGCACGGCACCGGGGTCCCGACCATCCGTGACCCCCACACAGTAGCCCCGGTGTCCGAGTACCTCATGCACCCCAGCTCTGGTTGAATCACTTACTCATCCCTTTTAGACTGAGCCCTCGTGGCCAGGGTCCGCTCTCCTCACCTACTGTATCCTCACCCATCCCTTGTAGATTGTGAGCCCTCGTGGGCAGGGTCCTCTCACCTCACCTACTCTATCCTCATCCATCCCTTGTAGACTGAGCCCTCGTGGGCAGGGTCCGCTCTCCTCACCTACTCTATCCTCACCCATCCCTTGTAGACTGAGCCCTCGTGGGCAGGGTCCTCTCTCTTCACCTACTGTATCCTCACCCACCTCTTATAGACTGTTAGCCCTCACGGGCAGGGTCCTCTCTCCTCACCTATACAGCTTCATACCCATCCCTTGTAGACTGAGTCTTCTCTCCTCCTGTACCTGTCTGTGCTTTGTATTGCTCATAATGATTGTATCTACATATGCTCTTTTCACATGTAAAGCCCCATGTATTAATCCATGCTATAATAATAACTATATCCATCTGAAAAATGCACCTTTCTTGCACGCAAAAAAGCAGCAGAAAAAAACTAAGTACTACGCCAGATGGGAACATGATTTGCTGAAAAGTTCTCAAATAAATAAATCCATTCTCTGTACTCTGTACAACCAAATTTATACAGTTCCCACCGGGATTTTTTAATAGGAGTCGAGTCATCAGGATTTTGCAGACATCAGGCCACAAACATATTTTTTCTATATCTGTGCCCAGCAATGTTGCAGAACTTTAATGTGACTTTCTTTGGTTTTGTTCCCACTTAGCAGAAACTTTCTGCACAAAAAATGCATCTCCTGGCAGGAAACACGCTGCGGCATTTTATTCTTTTTGATGTGTTTTTGGCACGTTTTTGGGTGCGTTGTGTGCCTTGTGTTTTCTCTTTCATTGTTCTGAGGAAGGGGCCAGGGAGCCCTGAAACGCGTTGACTAATAAATCAATATTATATTTACCCTTTGATGTCTCGTGGAATACAGCAGCGCTGTTTTTAACCCTTCATCCCTACTCTATATGCTTTACGCTGGGGACTGCAACACCGTGATATGCTTTAATAGTGGTTTTGACTCTCACAACCACACAAAGTGAGGCTCCGATACCTATTTAGGTAACATTTTATCTCTCAGACCCTCTCAAAAGCCATAATCATCAACATTTACATAAATAAACACTTGAAATAGATCACTCTGTAATGACTCTATATAATATATACGTATCACTTTATGTATTGAATTACTGACATCATTTAACTTTTTGATGATATCCTAACTCACTGAGATGCTCCTGTATAATGCCTCGGGTAACCTAGTTGTAACTTTTGCCTGTTTCTATAGCTCTGCGCCCAGCTGTAACTTATTATATGACATAGGGGCTTCTCTCTCCTTTCTGTCACCTTGTGTCTGTGAGGCTTCATTACAATGGTTTCTCAACAGCCTCCAAAAAATTAAAGAAATGGAAAATTAACTGTGTTTAAAAAAAAATTACAATATTATATAATGGAGCATTTTTTCGAAAAAACACACCAGTCTACAAGCAAGATGACACAGAACGCAAAACATGATCAATATATTTCTTCAAGGTCTTCCAAGGCTGCACATGCACAGATGAAGGACTTCTGTATATCAGATGGTGAGCCACATATTTCCCTACCTAGTAACCCATGGCCAGAACACGAGCTCCAGTCTGCTATCACAATGTTGTTAACCTGCAGAGGTTTTACAGTGGCTTTGTGTGGGAGCATTAGGGCTCGCTCACAGTAGTCTTCTCAGGGGCATGCTAAATATCCGAAAACAGCTGTTATCCATCTTTACAACTAGCAGATATTTTACAGCTGTAAAATCGTGGCACGCATTCATTTAGGAAATGTGATCACACTACACTTCTGAATGCTGCTTTCTCTTTAAGTCACCCCTTTCGAAGGTGGAGCAACCCCACGGTGAGGACAGTTGTGCTATCACTGCTAGCAAGTCACCGGCTGCGCCCAGATGATGAATGACTACTGTACATCCAAGTAACATGGGTGAAGCAGCCAAATGAGAGACCCTCATTAGTATTTCCATCCTTGGGTCACTTAGTCTACAGTTCTGGGTCATTATAGGGTTCAGCTCACATAAGCCACACGGCTCCTGCTCAAGACTGAGCCATTATTACTATGTTTCCCAGTGATGCTTGATGGACAGCTGACTTTAATGGGGTCTCATTGACACCTGACATTTTTGACAAGAGTAAATAGTAAAATCAAATGATTTGAACAAAAAAAAGACCCTCAATTGAGGTAATATTCCCCAACTGTAGTCCTCAAAAGCCACGAACTGTGAAGGTGTACATTATCACCTGTGCAATGCTAAGGAAATCCTGAAAACTGGCACTGTTGGTGGCTCCTGAGGGCTGGAGTTGGGGAACACTGGATGGGATATATTATTCAGCAAGTGTGGTGCGCCGCACACACAGGTAACCACAGACTCACCTACAGCACGAATGGGTTTCCACAGTGGGTACACAGACACAAACAACACCTTCCACCCCAGCACAGTAGGAGGAGCCCAACTTGCTGCCCTTAGGCAAGATCCCCTATAAATACTGGTGCTGGGGGCGGAGTTAGCTAGAGTGTACAGACGCTACAAGAGCTGTGAAGACGTCCTGGTGGTTTGTGCCGCGTTAGGCCCGAGCCAGTGACCCTGAACAGCCTCCGAAGTAGTCCTAAAGGGCCCAAGAGTGGGGTCAGGAGAGGAGAAAGGAGAGAACAAAGTGGGAACCGAGGAGCCAGCGTTAGGTTCACCCAAACAGCACACCAAACACCAGAGTCCGAGTCTACTGGAGGGCACCTAGCCCAGTAGAGAACACCGGTCTACCGTGGAGACTTCAGTCTCCCGGGCATCTGCGCATTCACTAACAAGGGAGCCAGGCACCGCAGAGAGAGGAATAGCGGCAGTCCATCGAGGGTTTCCCGACGACAAGGGGGTGAGAGAGCAGAGGAGGCCAGCCAAGTTTCACATGAGGCAGGGGCTTCATACACACGGGAAAACAGACAAGGAGGTCTTATATCCACTCACTGTGGAGACCCAGAAGTGCATCCTGAATACCCGGCAGCGCCCTGGACATTTACCTGCAATTCCACCAGTAAAAGGTAAAAAAAACAAGCAGTGGTGTGTGTGTTGGTTCCTTACCCGCTCCCCTGCCATCCACAGAGACTGTCCCGTTATCCAACAGCCCAGCCAAATCCCTTCTCCATCCCTCATCCTCATCACCAAACTCCCCAGGGATCCAACTCCGCCTGTGGGGAGCTTCAACACCTAACTGCTCATTCATCATCCCCGGAGGCCCCACGCAGCAGTAATGCAGTCATCAGATACCACAGGTGGCGTCACTATAAACTTATAAACATTTATTCCCATTTCAACCATCCCTTTTTAGTTGACCACCAGGGCCACGGGTCTGGGCAGGCCACCAGTGACATGCCAACCGCAGCAGAGGGCCCAGACACCCGAGTCTCCATATAGCCCTGGGCCAATCACAAGTGAACGGTCAGTTCATGAAAGTGATGAGTTGGAAGCAGGAAATACATGTCAGCATAAAAATCAAAGCGGCCAAATTATCAGAAATAAATTATTAAATCAAAGCATCTCCAAAATGGTAGATATTGGGGTGATACCCAGGAGAGGCTTTTAGCATCTATTTAAGTGGAGAGTGAACTGAAACCCACCTGGTCTGATCCTACAGGTGAGATAATATAGCACAAATTGCTGAAAAAGTAATAGAAGGCTAAGACAGAACAGTATCAGTACACACAGTGCACCAAGGGTAGAGGAGCAACAGAACTGGACCATGGACAGCAGAAGAAGGTGGGTTGGTCTGGTGTATTAATCACTATGAGGATGAACAGGTGCCTGGTGCCACCTACCTGTGGAAGAGACGGATACACTTTGGGAAGCAAACCACCCAAGGGTAAGTCTCTAATGCTCTGGTCAATGTCGTGCTGGGAACTGTGCTTCCTGACATTGATGTGGTTGTTACTTTGACACATATCACCTACAAACCCTTGACATACAATAAGTATTCCAGGTCATGGCAGCACAATTCTCTGATGGGAATTTAACTTGTGAAAACTAATAAAGAGGTTATACACTGCTATGACAACCCCTTCTAATTCCATGTGTTTCCCCCAGTTAAAATATAAGAACCTGTACTCACCTCCAACGCTGGCGCAGTTCCACCAGTGTCAGTTAATGCGTTCATGGGGATCACATGACATTGTGACATCACGTGAGCTTTTCGTCCAATCACCGCCAGCGTATAGGTACCATTACACGGGGCAACATAGCAGCGATGTCGGAAGCGATTCCGCGGGTGCGCGCACACTTTCGACATCGCTGCCTTGTGGTCACACGCAGTGATGTTGCAAGCGACGCCACCGCGATGTTGCAGCACTGATCGCTGGGTTGAGTACAACCCAGCGAGCAATACGCCGCAATGTTATCAATAGGCGAAATCGCTGGCAACATCGCTATCGCGGTGTCACACGGCACGATCCAGCCAAATCGCTTGTGCGAGATCGCCAGGTTTTACAACATGTTGGTAAATCTGGCAACTCGCAACCAGTGATTTATCACAGTTGCATTGTGCTGTCACACAGCACAATGCACTTGCGATGTCGCCGCACCCGGGATTTTTTAGCAATGTTGCGGGCGATATCGTGCCATGTGACGGTACCTTATCTCTTCCCGTCTTCAGTTACAGGAGCAATCTACAAAATGCTAGCAGCAGCTGCAGCGCCAGTTCCTGTTGATTAACTCTTTTGTTTGAAGACAGGGAGCCAGAAGCCGATGGTGATTGGACGCAGGGCTCGCATGATGTCACAATGGCATGTGATCCCCGTGAATGGGATTACTGACACTGCTGGAACAGTGCCAGCTTGGGAGGTGAGTACAGGCTCTTTTATTTTAACTGGGGGGGGGGGGGGGGACATGTGGAATCAGAAGGAGTTGTCCTATAAGTGGACAACCCTTTAAGGAAGAGTATGAAGAGTTTGACAAAGAATACAAGGTGTTGACATAGCCTTTAAATTCCCTAGATCTCAAAATGAAGGAAAAAAGGATATAACCAATGACCCCCACATTTACAGGATTAGGTATCTTATAGGGGTTTTTACTTTTAGAAAAGTGGACACCAAACATTTCCTGTAATGTAGAAAAAATAAGAAAAAAAGATAATACTTGCTCTCCCTGTGCCTAGCACCATCTCTCTGATGACAGCTGCCACAAACCAAAATTCTGAGAGCAGAGCAGTGATGGGAGAGCTGGAAATGGACCCGGTGAGGGTGAGTAATGCCATTTTAGTTTACAGGAAACTTTCGGTGGCCACATTTCCATTGTACTGGTCTATAGCCCTAATCATATTCTCCAATATAAAGATGCCAACAATAGACTCCCGTCAGTATTATCGCTTCACTTCAATATCACAGTCACAGATAGACAGCAGCCCTTAAAAGGTTAAACCACAGCTATGGAAGCTAGCCCAAATTACTGCTGTTAGAGGCACGTACACCGATTGTATAGCACAGCGCCTAAGCCGCTTCAGGAATGATATATATACATTGTGCAGTAGAAAGAGAGAAAAACAATTACGGTAATCAATTATATAGAAACTTCTGACCAAAACAGATATACATCCATTTTAGCCAATAACTGTCTGCAATGATCAGGAGTTCTTCAATGTTGCGATCAGTGATTGGCGGCAGCGGTCACACACTGTCACCGCAGACTGTGGTTTGTCCTGATGAAGAAGTGTCACTTTGAAACGCGTTAACTAAAACAGTGGTTCAATATTCCCCATCTCCTGTTCATCACTGGATCAGATTTTAACCCATTCGTACCAGTCTAAACCAATATCACCACCGGGAGAGGAAGCAAGGAGACCTGTGAGGAAGCGGGCAGCGAAACGAGAGGAGCAATAGGAAAAGTAAAGTCCTCTTTTTTTGCAGTGACTAATAGACAACCCCTTTAAGGTAGAGTCACACAAAGCAGAATTGTTACAAGCTGTTTCTCAATGGAGCCTGCAAAGAATCCAAGCAGGTTACAAAAAAAGTACCTGACATTTCTACAACCAATCTGCCAAGTGGGACCAGGACCTCATGGTCTCATTCGGACGTCTGTGAGTCACGTACATCTATCCGTGTTTTTCATGGATAAACAGCGTACCCATTACTGTCTGTGCGGCAGTGCATGTCTAGACTTTCTGCAGACTGAATAGCGCTAAAAGTATCACAGACACAAATCCATATTGATACAAGTCATGGATTTATAAGGACAAGTTTAAGAGGCAATACATGTGTGAAATAGAGGAAGAGATCTATATGTAGTCCAAGGTATCCAGGAATCATAGAATGATAGTAAGGCGTGATTAACTGCGGCTACAAGTTCAGCTGTGTGGTAGAGAAGGTCTATTTTATGGAGTTTATTGGGGAGTGTGGGAGAGCGCCAGAATGTGGGGATCAGTGACTTCCCTGCTGCTAGAATGAAGCTCACCAGCCTAGATGCTTTTTTGTTCCTCGGCCAAAGTGGGAAATGTAGAAATACTACCTCCGGAGTGAGGCTGGTTTCACACTAGCGTTTCTGACCGCAGTGGAGGCTGCGTACTTCTTTTCTAAAATCTGTAAGCGACTTGCGCACCTATCTTTATCATTATGAACGCAGGGACATGCGGTGGCATTAGTATGTCTACGGATGCGAACAAGTGTGTGGTTTCTCGGCGCCCTTCAGAACGCAACATGTTGCATTTTTTTGAGCCCATAAATATGCGCAGCCATGCGCATGCGGACAAGTGCATACAAACCACACATTACTGTCTATGGGTGCGCATTGGTACGCAAGGTCTTGCGGATGGCTGCGTTAAGTGCGCATGCGGATTTCACACTGAGCATGCTCATAATTTTTTAGCACCTCCCAAAAACCTCCCCAATACCTCCCAATTCCCAGCTGTATAAAACGCCAGCGCTGGGAGCTGGTAACCAGGGTAAACATCAGGTAACAAAGCGCAGCACGTCATTTCCCATGTCACAAAACCCGTGATGTTTCAACTATATCGTTAACGATATGGTAGCGTGTGACGGGGCCTTAACTCAAATGTCACTCAAACTGTGTGTTTCCAACCTAAAATCTGCAAACGGATACCCTCACACGATGCAGGTGCATCCAGTTTCCTCATTGCGGGGGAATCCAGGCTTTTCCTGCAGGTCCTGGGATTCCAAAATCCGCTAGTGTGAAATCAGGCTCGGGAGACTTGTACAGTCGGTATCTCCTTCCACCTTAGTCGGATTAGCCCTTATCGTGGGTTTACATGTCGCGATATCGGCTTCCAACTCCGATCCAACTCCGACCAAAAGTCACGTGGTTCGGGAGTTGGACCCGATATCGCTCGCGCGTTGTACGGTTTGAACGTACAATGCGATGCTGGAACGATGCCAAAACGATATCGGGGTTGAATGAGCGTGCTATTCAACTGCCCGATATCGCATGGCCGTTGTAGCCGCATCGTCCCGTGTGACAGCCCAACTACGATGTGTACGCCCACGTCACCCATTCACTCCCATGTTAACTCGTTGTTCCTAGGTTGGGGGGCGTACACATCGGAGGGACGTTGTATCCCGGTATCGGGCTGTGTAAAACGGCGATGCGATAGCGGGAAAAGCGCGCTCCCGCGTCGTTGGTCCCGATATAGGGACGTGTAAACCCACCATCAAGGTACCGTCACACACAGCAATATTGCTAGGCTATTGCACTTGCAATTTGCTGGTTGCAGTGAAATCATGGACACATTCACATTACTCCATTTTGTGGCTGTGTACACATGGAACAATGTGTCCATGATTTCACTGCAACCAGCAAATTGCCTAGCAATATTGCCGCGTGTGAAGCCTCTGCCTCATATAATGGCTGTGCATTACTGATCACTATCTATATACAGTCACAGGCGGTCTCCGCTCTCGCAGCGTCCTGATACATGAGCTCATGTGCTGCCGAGAACGGTGATCTCTTCTGCAGCACAAAGGATCATTTCAGCGGGTGTTTTGCTCCTTCATTATCCGGTTTGCACCCTAGGAGCCCGTTCACACTAATCTGCAGGGTAACCGCACGGATTATCGCCCTCTGCAGGCTCCCCGCCACCTCTGGGCAGGGGTCAGTGATGACTGAGGGGCTCATTGCCCCAGCGGGCAGAGACCTGGAGCCTCACAGGGGCTTCTCACACATCGCGATCCTACCTCACTGACCAAAGAAACTCTCCGCTTCCGACACACAAGCCGCGACTTTCGCTTCTTCTAGCCAATCAAAATTCATCCTGTGCCGCGTCACTGCACATAGTTACAAAGGGCAAAACCTTCACAACTCTGAAGTCCGTTACTATGTAGCGTCAGGCAGAACACAATCATGTGTAACTCAACGGCCAGAGGACTACGACAAAATGGCCGCCAGGTGAAGGGGACGGAGACAAAAGAGACCGAGACAAACACGGAAGAGCGGAGATGACGTCACTCGTGCGACTCTCCTGGAAGTGTGATGTGGCTGAGAGGGGCTCACCATGGTAAGTTGTATGCTGTGTATTTAGTGTATGAGGTGTGCATATTGTATATGTGCTGTGTGTGTAGTATATGGAGAGTGCATAGTATATGGGGTGTGTGTGTAGTATATGGAGAGTGCATAGTATATGGGGTGTGTATGTGCTGTGTGTGTGTAGTATATGGGGTGGGCATGCTGTGTATATGGGGTGGGCATGCTGTGTATATGCTGTATGCGTAGTGTATGGGGTGGGCATGCTGTGTATGTGCTCTGTGTATAGTATATGGGGTGGGCATGCTGTGTATGTGCTGTGTGTGTAGTATATGGGGTGGGCATGCTGTGTGTGTAGTATATGGAGAGTGCATAGTATATGGGGTGTGTATGTGCTGTGTGTGTAGTATATGGAGAGTGCATGCTGTGTGTGTAGTATATGGGGTGTGTATGTGCTATGTGTGTAGTATATGGGGTGGCCATGCTGTGTATATGAGGTGGGCATGCTGTGTATATGCTGTATATGGGGTGGGCATGCTGTGTATATGCTGTATGTGTAGTGTATGGGGTGTGCATGCTGTGTATGTGCTATGTGTATAGTATATGGGGTGGGCATGCTGTGTTTGTAGTATATGAGGTGTGCATACTGTGTGTGTGCATGCTGTGCGTGGAGTATATGGGGTGTGCGTGGAGTATATGGGGTGTGCATGCTGCGTATATGCTGTAGTATATGGGGTGTGCATGCTGTGTATGTGCTGTGTGTGGAGTATATGGGGTGTGCATGCTGTGTTTGTAGTATATGGGGTGTGCATGCTGTGTTTGTAGTATATGGGGTGTGCATGCTGTGTATAGAGTATATGGGGTGTGCATGCTGTGTTTGTAGTATATGGGGTGTGCATGCTGTGTGTGGAGCATATGGGGTGTGCATGTGCTGTGTTTGTAGTATATGAGGTGTGCATGCTGTGTACGGGCAAAGTGTGTCATAGCCAAGAATAGAGAGACACAGTAGGGTGGGGTAACCTGTGAGAATAATCATGTCACCCACAGTGTGTGATACATTGTGCAGTATTGTGTGATTGTCATATTGTGTGTTATCCCACTAAATGTATTGTCACTGAGGGATCTGACTACTGGGATTGAGAATGGCGGTCATATTGTCCTCTCTGTAAGTGGACACTGCCCCACTCACTCCAGTGATGGCTCAATGTCTCCAGTGGGCGACGTTCTGTCCTCACCTCATTGTTGGGTTACACGTTGAGACATTTCCTTCATGCTGTATATATCTGACATGTGGACCTATGTGTGATAACCATGATGGAGGCCAGTGATAACATTGTGGAGACACGGAGCCCTGCTACATAGAAGACTGGCACTTGCTATACAATGGAAAGAAAGAAAGTATGTCAGCTTGTTGTACAAGACTGCAAAAGGTTGAGCGGGTGTGAGGAAAATGATGCAATAGGATTTGCAAAATTAGTGTTAATAATTTACTTTTATCAATTACAAAAATGCAAAGTGACTGAACCAAAGATAAATCACATCACATCGGTATCTGGTGTGATCACTAGGGATGAGCTAACCGGACTTTATAGTTCAGCATTTGTACCGAACACAGACTTCAAATTTGTTCAAAGTTCAGATGCTTTACATACAAAGTACTGAAGCGAGCATCGCTGTGCTTGGGTACACTCGGTGCTTGGCCCAGTGCGAGCCATTTGCAGTGTTTGAACATCTCACACTGGGGGTAAAATCAGTGTTATCGGGTGTAGCTTGTGAGGCAGTCAACAGGGTAAGGGGGTACTCGGATCCCGGGACAGGATGACTGCTTCGATGGGGGATCACGGCTGGTCGATTCCCAGTTCCGTGCCCTGGACCCTCAGTGGCAGGGATTAGGGGGAATGGTGATGAGGATGGGGATAGTAGTGTCATGACTCCACCAGTGGTTCCTGGTAACGGCAGATATACAGCGCTGCGGCCGGCCGCTGAGGTGATGGTGGTGCAGCTCACTGTAGTACAGCTCCCCACAGGTGGAGCTTTACCTCAGGGCAGCGACGGTGGATGAGGGGAGTCGTAGTAGTGGCTAGCGGGTGACACTGTGGGCAGCGGCGGAGAAGCGGACTCACACACACAATAGTCTTTGTTTCGGTACCTTTTACTGATGTCCGGTAACAGGTACAGTCCAAGAGGGGTACCAGGTTCTCAGTGCAATTTGGCATTTTCACCTTGAGAGTTGTGAGGCCTCCACTGCTATTGTGTACGGTGGTTTGGGGTAAGTCCTGCCTATAACTGAACTCGCCGCTTTCTCCCTCTCAGGGCTTTACTCTGTAACTGAAAATGAGGGCCTTCTTTGGGGTCCCTATACTCCACTTGGGCCCCTGGTCCTGTGCTTGGACAGGTTTGAGTGTCTCTATTAAGTAGTACCTCAGGGGATTCGACCCTCCTGGTTTCTCCGGGCTTTTCCTGTTTCAGTGTTTCTCCTGAAGGGTCGGACTTCGGTGTCCAAGTGAGCTAAAGGGATCCTAGATCTGGTCCCTTGTTATGACCTACTGCTCCTTCCACTGGCCTCCGTCCCTCTTTCTGGGGTGCTCCACAGCGGGTTCCTCAGGGAACCCAGAATCTACAGCCTGAGAGCTTCATGTAACCGCAAAAAGCAGGAGATGGTGTGTCGGGGATGTTGGGGGGCTGTAGTATCAGCGTACATTAATTCCCCCTCACAATTCTATTTAGTGAGGGGGCATGCAGAGATTTAGGTTCCCTGAGGTGGGGGCCAGAGTAGATGAGCAGGTATGATTTTATCGATTTATAAGAGATCTATAGATCCTAGATCTGCAGTGTACAGCTCTGCTTCATCATGTAGCAGGGCAGGGACTGTACTAAAAGTTTTCTCTCACTGGAGCTCCCCTTTAATGGGCAGAGCTAAGCAAACAAAATCATTAATGTCTATATAGACTTAGTTCTGCCTACTATAGTCACATGGTCCTATAGCATTTTCTGAAATTCGGCTGAACTCTTAACTATGAATGAAGTTGTTAAAATGCTTTTATGGGATGTATACATCATTTATAAAAAAAAAATAAATAAAAAGATTGTTAATGAACACTATATGATCTAAATAATAATGGTGGTGGTTTAATAAGAAAAAATGTTATGACCGGTTCCCTTTAAAAAAAAAAAAAAGTCCAGCTGAACTCGCTCATCTCTAATGATCGCTCCTGTGTCTTCAAAACAGAATCAGTTCTTCTAGGTACATTTGTAAACAGTCTTTGAAGGAACTCAGCAGGGAGATTGCTCCAGATATCTTGGGGAACTAACCACTAATCTTCTGTGGATGTAGCTTGTGTAAATCCTTCTGTGGCTTCATGTAATCCAAGACACACTCGATGTTAAGCTCAGGGCTCTGTGCGGCCAAATCATCACTTCTAGGACTCTTTATTCTTCTTTAGCCCCTTCCACATATTTTCTACTTAGAAAAATTGATGTTTTCAAGGCAAATGTGGTCATCCAACATATTGATTTGATTTTTTTTGGGGTTTATTCTCCTTCAGTTTTGTTAATCAAAATAAATTCTCGAAGTGCATCTGTCAGTAGGAGTAACTCTCCTAAGCCATCTATACAGGCATGTAGGTCATAGGGAATTGAATAAAATGATACCATGATATCTGTGATCTGAGGTCTTATTCCAGAGAAGGTCACATTATTCTTATATGTAAAAGAAATGTTTCAGGCTATGGGTTGGATACTGATCTGCATAAGTATCTGCCTCCAGAGCTTAATTTAAATGAAATGATGTGTTACCAGTGTGAGACATGTAGAGGAAGAGAGCAGACTATCAATCATTACATGCAGGAGTGGAGTCGATGTCCATTTTGGTGCAGTCTGAGTCGGATTAAAGGAAATTGAAGAGTGAGAGTCGAATGTTTGGCTTACTGACTCCACAGCTCTGCTTACATGTCTCATACTGGTAAATCCATCTTTCATTTAAAATAAGCTCTGGAGGCAGATTCTCAGGGAGATCTATATCCGGCCCATAGATGTTAACAATATGTTTATGTATTAGGAAAAATGCGGATGTCTCTGGAATGAAACATTGGATCGCAGACATCATGGTATCATTTTATTCATCTTTCTTTATTTTTAGGGTTGTAGCTGTTAAAAAAAATTTTCTGGTCATCATAATGGGAGACCCAGACAATGGGGTTTAGGGCACTGCCCTCCGGAGGTCACACTAGGTACTACAAGTTTGTAGACACCGCCCCCTCCGCTTATAAACCCCTACCGCAGGGAACATCCTCAGTTTTAAACTTAGTGTGCTCGGAGGATCACGCTTTGCTTGCACTTCACTGCATTCTCACTACTTTCGTGATGGCGTCTGAAGACAAGGTAATAAGGTCCCAGTCGGGACCGGTGACAGCCTCCCCGCTCACCCTTAGTGGCACACGCTGGTGGAGGTACCGGAGGGCCTAGGGCCTGGACACCTGGTGTTCTCCCGGTACGCTGTTACACTCCTCTCCATCCCTCTCTGGGGGGCTCTGGTGAGTGGGAGATGGGAGCCTTGCACAGCTCCGCTCCGTCCGAGGCCTCCCTAAATGGTGCTTACAGACCGGACTGGAGCCAGCCCAGTCCGAGGCCTCCCTAAATGGTGCTTACACTCCGGACTGGGCTGAGCGGCCCAGTCTGAGGCCTCCCTAAATGGTGCTTACACTCCAGACTGGTGCTGCACCCCCGTCCGAGGCCTCCCTGAATGGTGCTTACAGACCGGACCGGCACTGAGGCACTCTGTGTCTCCTGTGTGCCTGGGGGTAGTGTCTGGCACTTTATGTGTTTCATGACACTCAGACCGCGCGTTGCCCTCGGGCCCGCGGTTCTGCGGGTGTACCCTGTGCTGGGGTCACCCTGGCTGACCGCCCTGTGTGTCACAGGGGCTGAGGCCGTAGGCTGCGGATGTGGGATATGTATTTGCAGTCTGTGTACAATGTTTTTTACACTGTTTCCCGCCCTGCGGGCTCCAGCTCCCTCATGAGAAGGATGCTTGGAGGATGGGATGCAGCCCGTGCGGTGACGTCACCGCGGGGCGTGTGCGTGTGTTTCCCGCGTGTCTTCGGCGCCGCCCACAGTTTCTCTGTCGGCGGCCATCTTTACCCTCACTTCCCGGCTGGGAACTGTATGCAGCGTGCGTCTGCACTCCAAGAGGGGAGACCGGAAGACGGCGCGGAGGTCACACACACACACCGCTCCCTCATACCGCTTTACAGCGGTCGGTAAGCCACCGGGATCTCCGGTTTTATTGTCTGCAATTGGGCTTATCTACCCCTACTGTGGCCATGTCCTCAGCTGGGAAGCGTGCTGCTAAGGCGGCCGAGGCCACCGTTACATGTGCTACGTGCAATGGAACACTGGTGGAGGGGTCCTGCAATAACTGTGGACGCCCAGAGGCCCGGGCTGCAACTACTGGGTCAGCAACCCCGGTGCTATACCCCGAGGTTCAGGTGATCTCAGGGCCTTGGGAGACTCAGAACAGGATCAATGAATCTCTGTTGTCTCAGCTGTCCTCCATGTCGCAATCCCTGGAGGCACTTAATAGGAGACTGGATAGCCCAGCTACTTCTTCCAGTTACCCCCGGGTGTCTCCCTCTTCTGCTGTGAGACCCCTTAAGCGGGCTCGTCGTGAGGCTTCACCCGAGCTCCAGACTCTCTCTGAGGAGGAGCGTTCCTCTGATGGTGAGGAAGATGATGGGGGTTCGACTTTCGGGTCTGTATCTGTGTCTGAACCACCAGATGGGGTGGAGGATCTGGTGTCCTCTATCAACGAGACCTTACGTCTCGTGACACCCCTGAGGAGGTGACGGTGCACCCGAAGGAGGTCTATCAATGGCTGCGGCCGGAGGCTAGACCAAGTGGCTCCTTTATGGACCATACTAATTTTGGAAGGGTGATTAGAGCCCCCAGGTTACATCCTGGGCGGCGTTATGTCCGCAAACCCAAGGACAATCGCTTCCCTTTTCCCCAGGAGGTGCTTCAGGAGTGGTCGCAGTCCCCGAAGGTGGATGCTTCCATGACCAGGATTGCTGCACGCTCCCTTTTCTCTGCCTCTGATAGCTCCTCACTGAAGGATGCTACTGATAGACAGGTCGAGCAACTCGCCAAGTCTTCCTATGAGGCGGTGGGGTCGTCATTTGCCCCTAACTTTGCCACGGTCTGGACCTTACAAGCGATCACTACCTGCTTGGATGGTATCACTGACCTGGCAAGGTCCAGTCCAGAGGTCCTGGCACTTACCGAGAGGGCGAGGGCCTATGCGGACTACGCCAGAACGGCGACTCTGGAAACGGCCACTCGCTCAGCTGTGGCTTCGGCCAATGCTATAGCGATCCGCAGGTTGTTGTGGCTACGTCTTTGGGACTCAGATGCCACATCTAAGAAGATTCTGCAGAATCTTCCGTTCTCTGGTGACAGGCTTTTTGGCACAGAGCTGGACAAGCTAATTAAGGATTCTGCTGAGTCTAAAATACCGCAGAATAAACCTAAGCCACGGTATACCGTTAAGAGGAACCCAAAACAGTGGTCCTTTCGGTCCAGCTCACAGTCATCAGCACCGTCCGCTCGCACGGACCGAGGGGGCAAGCCCGCTTCTCAGTGGCGCTCTAAGAGTCGTCCAAAGAAGCCGGCGGGGGCAGCAGCTGCCACCCCCAAACCCGCCTCTACATGACTCGCTCTCTCTTCCTGCCTCCCCACAGGTGGGGGGCCGCTTGTCTCGCTTTCAGGACGAGTGGCTACTTCACGTTCCAGATCAGTGGGTTCGAGACGTGGTCTCGCGAGGTTACAGGATAGAGCTGACGTCAAAACCGATATCCCGATTCCATCGGTCGGTCCCCTCCCCAGAAAAAGCTCAGGCCTTTTCTTTGGTGTTGGAGGGACTCCGCAGAGACGGAGTGGTGGTCCCGGTGCCTTCCGGGGAGAGGTTCAGGGGTTTTCACTCCAACCTCTTTATCGTCCCAAAGAAGGACGGATCCTTCCGCCCGGTTCTGGACCTGAAGTTGTTCAACCGCCACGTGCTGGTTCGGAAGTTCCGTATGGAATCACTGCGCTCAGTGATCGCGGCTGTGTCACAGGGGGACTTCTTGGCGTCCATAGATATCAGAGACGCTTACCTTCACGTGCCCATTGCACCGGCTCACCAGCGATGGTTGAGATTTGCAGTGGGGGAGGAACACTTCCAATTTGTGGCGCTGCCGTTCGGCTTGGCCTCGGCACCACGGGTGTTCACAAAAGTGATGGCCTCCATGATGGCTCTCCTGCACGTGCAGGGCCATGCCGTCATTCCCTATTTGGACGACCTGCTGGTCAGGGCGCCATCGGAACACCTCTGTCAAGCGAGTCTGGATGTGACCATGCGGTCTCTGGAACAATTCGGTTGGCTCCTCAATGTTCAGAAGTCAACCTTGGTTCCGACCCAGTCCTTGACTTATTTGGGCATGGACTTCAACACGTCTTCAGCCCTGGTGTCTCTGCCACAATCCAAACAGGTGGCGATCCGATCGGGAGTACAAGCAGTGCTCCTGTCACCACAATCGTCCCTTCGTGGGTTGATGAAGCTGGTGGGTCGCATGGTGGCGGCGATAGAGGCGGTGCCGTTTGCACAATTTCGCCTCCGTCCTCTCCAGCTGGAGATACTACGCAGGTGGGACAAGAGGACGATCTCACTGAATCGGCTGGTGACACTGTCACAACCGACCCGAGATTCCCTGCAGTGGTGGCTTCAACCACATCACTTGTCGCGGGGCCGGTCCTTCATCAAACCGTCATGGTTAGTGGTGACCACCGACGCCAGTCTGAAGGGCTGGGGTGCGGTGTTCTTACACCACAGGGCCCAAGGCCTCTGGACTCTGTCGGAGTCGGCATTACAGATCAACGTGCTGGAGATCAAGGCGATCTATCTAGCACTCCTGGCCTTTCAGAGATTCCTCTCAGGACATCCCATCCGGGTTCAGTCCGACAACGCGACGGCCGTCGCTTATATAAATCATCAAGGAGGAACCAGGAGTGCAGAGGCTCTGGCCGCAGTCCACCGCATCCTATCCTGGGCGGAGGACAACAACTGCCTGATCTCCGCAGTTCACATCCCAGGGGTCGAAAACTGGGAGGCCGACTATCTGAGCAGGCAGGGGATGGACGCCGGAGAGTGGGCCCTTCATCCAGACGTCTTTCGGGACATCTGCAGCAGATGGGGCACTCCGGACGTGGATCTGATGGCCTCACGGCTGAATCATCAGGTTCCGCAATACATGGCGAGGTCATGGGACCCCAGTCGTTGGGAGCGGACGCCCTGATCTTGACTTGGTCCAGATTCAATCTACCATATGTGTTCCCTCCTATGGCTCTGATTCCCAGGGTGCTGTGGAAAATCAGGTCGGAATGCAGGGTAGCCATTCTAGTGGCTCCAGACTGGCCCAGGAGGTCCTGGTATCCGGACCTGTGGCAACTGTCAGGCGGACACAGGTGGGCTCTTCCAGAACGCGCAGATCTTCTCGCGCAAGGCCCATTCTTCCACCTCAATTCCAAGGCCCTCAGATTGACTGCATGGCTCTTGAGGCCTGGCTGCTGACATCCAGGGGGTTCTCCCCTACAGTGGTTGCCACTATGAATCGGGCTAGAAAGCCAGTTTCCAGGAAAATGTACCACAGGACGTGGAAAATCTTTTTTACCTGGTGTGCCTCTGGGGGCCGGTCCCCGTGGCCCTTGTCCATCCCGACATTGTTGGCATTCCTACAGTCGGGTTTGGAGTTGGGATTATCCCTTGGCTCCTTAAAGGGTCAGGTCTCAGCACTTTCTGTGCTGTTTGACAGACGATTGGCGCTTCTCCCGAAGGTCCGTCAATTTCTGCAGGGGGTGTCGCGGATGGTTCCACCCTACAAAAGACCTCTGGATCCGTGGGACCTTAACATGGTCCTGGCGGCATTGCAAAAACCGCCATTTGAGCCTCTGAGGGAGGTTTCCCTTTCTCGTCTGTCCCAGAAGGTGGCTTTTCTGGTGGCGATTACATCTCTGAGGAGGGTCTCAGAATTGGCTGCACTATCGTGCAAGTCTCCCTTTCTGGTGGTTCACCAAGACAAGGTGGTGTTGCGTCCACGGCCGGAATTCTTGCCAAAGGTGGTTTCAACGTTTCACCTGAACCAGGAGATTGTTCTCCCATCATTTTGCCCCGCTCCCGTTCATCAGGTTGAGCGCGACCTCCATACTCTGGATCTCGTGAGAGCTATACGCATTTATGTGTCCAGAACCGCCTCCTTTAGGAGTTCGGATTCTTTGTTTGTTCTTACGACAGGTCGCTGTAAGGGGTCCGCGGCTTCAAAGTCAACCTTAGCCAGGTGGATTAAGGCTTCCATTCAAGAGGCTTACCGGTCTTCTGGTTTGCCTCTCCCGGTGGGATTGAAGGCTCACTCTACCAGAGCCGTAGGTGCCTCATGGGCCTTGCGACATAGAGCATCTGCTCTACAGGTGTGTCAGGCGGCCACTTGGTCCAGCCTACACACTTTCTCTAAGCACTATATGGTGCATGCCCATGCCTCTGCGGATGCAAATTTGGGCAGGCGGGTTCTACAGGCGGCGGTTGCCCACCTTTAAAGGGGAACCATGTTATCCGTCTTGTTGAGGAACTCTTCCCGCCCTGGGGTATTGCTTTAGGACATCCCCATTGTCTGGGTCTCCCATTATGATGACCAGAAAAAAGAGAATTTTGTTTACGTACCGTAAATTCTTTTTTCTTTAATCATCAATGGGAGACCCAGTACCCACCCAGTTGTTCCTTTGCTTGTTTTGCATTGGCTCTGTTCTCTGTTGAGACAGTGTTTGCCGGGTTGTTGAACCGTTTGTGCACGGGGTTCTTCCCGATGTTTCGGGTGTGGTTTATTTTCCTCCTCGCAGCTTGTAGACCAAACTGAGGATGTTCCCTGCGGTAGGGGTTTATAAGCGGAGGGGGCGGTGTCTACAAACTTGTAGTACCTAGTGTGACCTCCGGAGGGCAGTGCCCTAAACCCCATTGTCTGGGTCTCCCATTGATGATTAAAGAAAAAAGAATTTACGGTACGTAAACAAAATTCTCTTTATACGGTAATCATTTAATGGCTATATCCATCATTTAGAAGTCAGGGTATGTGGAAGAGGCTCAAAGCTCAGCATTCTCTACACGTGCTCAGTGCCAATTGCTGCCGGTAATTTTTATGGCGGGTTTACACGTTGCGATATCGGAGTCCAATTTCAATCAAAAGTCACGTGGTTCAATCGTTGGAGCCGATATCGTTCCTGCGTTGTATGGTGTGAACGTCCAATGCGATGCAGGAACGATGTCAATGCGATATCGGGGATTGAATGAGCGTGCTATTCAATGCTCCGATATTGAATGGAGATTGGAGCCGGATCGTGCTGTGTGACAGCCCAATTCCGATGTGAAGTTCTACGTCACCCATTCACTCCCATGTTAAATGGTCGTTCCTGGGTTGGGGGGCGTAGACATCGCATGGACGTTGGATTCAGAAATCGCAACGTCTAAACCTCCGATGCGATGCGGGAGAAACTAGCACAAAATGCGCGCTCCCGCGCCATTGAATTGCGATATCGCAACGATATTGAAACGTGTAAACCCACCTTTAGATATACTGCCAATCTGTGACAGCACCGCTTAAAAGAAACAATTGCCAATGCACACAAGATGGGAAAACTGGGGAACCAATGATTTACCATGAGAGCCAGGGGATTCCTGACTCTTGGCACACCTGTGGACTGAGCTCCATAGATTACCTTGATTCACTCTATATATGGCAGCATATCGTATAAACAATTGAATGATTGCAGGTTCAGGTCACCGGAATTGACAAAAAAATTGTGTTTATAAAATTTAAGAGCACCGGCATCATAGTTTGTATTTGGGGCTGTAAATCATACCTGTAGATTTCCCATTCTCTGTTAATCCACTCTCGGCTCTGGCTCTACCACAACTGCATAGAAAACTTCCATGAAAACCGCACTTGTAACTCCAGAGTTATAAAGGCTGCGTCCACTCTCCTGATGTGTCCATTTTAGTAGATTCTTGTATTTCCCACAATATTACTATTCTGGAACTTCTTATTTTACACTGGTGTGTTATGGCAGTCTTTTGTTAATGGAAATGTGTGAAGGGGTTAAAACCTTTATTCAAGCATTTCTCATGTGTACATTTTCAATGTTGACTGCACAGAATAAGGCCGGCATTTTCATACAACTAACAGTCGTAGTCCGTAGCGGCCATAGTTCTGACCTGAACCTATATATATCTATGATCTATCTATGAGGCTGTTGAGTTTGGGTCAGGGGACCTACAGACAGTCCAGACATCAGTATTGAGACAGTGAATGTCGGACTTGTGAGTGGAGACAAGAACCCCTGTGAACAGGAAAGTATTTTAGCATTATCTATTCCTCCATCAGAAATGTTCTCATAGCAACACTGTTTTGGTGTGAAGTATAGAGAGGAACAGGGCTGTGGAGTTGGAGTCATGGAGTGGAGCCGGAGTCCATTTTTGTGGAGTCTGAGTCGGCTTATGAAAATCTGAGGAGTCCTTGTCGGAGGTTTGCCTTACTGACTCCACAGCCCAGGTGGGAAATGCAGTAAAGTGGCACAAACTCTGGTGCTCCTCTTCTTTTATTCCCGCGTCCGATAATGAGTGTCCCTGACCCTTATGACTGATATATTCACATCTGATTGTTTCCTTTTTTCATTGATCAGACTCGTAGGCAGTGATTGCATCAATTATTTCACTGTTGGAAAAGTCTCGTTCACGTCTCTTGCATAAGGGCACTGTGCTCCCAACAAATGGGCAATGACTTAGCAGTAGATTTATTGCTTGCATGCATGTTTACCTTTTATTAGTTTTTGACATCTCACAAAAGGAGGAAACAGAGGAAGGATGAGTGGGCAGAAATTGAAATATTTGCCAGATGTCAATATAAGTCCTGTTCACTAACCCCGGGTCAGCGGGTCTATGCTTTCGTTGAATTGAGGCTGGTGATGATTGATGAATTTTCTTTTGTTCATGAGTGGTCAGACATTATGTGGTAAACAACCTCCAAACATTATATCCAATGCATCCCGATGTGACATAAGGCTGGATGTATGTAATGCGAGTCCCAAAGAAGAAATGTCTCCTGCGCTCGCTGCTGCTTACCGGGCAGATGATGCCAAAAGGCGCATTAGTATATTAATTATCAACTATATATATATATATATATACTGTGTGCAGAATTATTAGGCAAGTTGTATTTTAGAGGATTATTTTTATTATTGATCAACAACTATGTTCTCAATCAACCCAAAACTGCTTGCAGCGTTTTTTTTCGCGGCCGCAAGTGCCGAAACCGCACCTGCCGCACCCTTACCGCAAGCCCCATAGACATTGCATGGGGCTTGCCGCAAGTGTCGCGGTTATGCGGTAATCGCGGCAAATGCGGTTTTTCACCGCATCTGCCGCGATTTGAAAATACCGCTGATGTGAAAGGGCCCTAAGGAGGATATCTGTTTGTGCAGGTAACTATTACTGTGCAGAATTATTAGGCAACTTACTAAAACCCAAATATATTCCCATCTCACTTGTTTATTTTCACCAGGTAAACCAATATAACTGCACAAAATTTAGAAATAAACATTTGTGACATGCAAAAACAAAACCTCAAAAAATGAGTGACCAATATAGCCACCTTTCTTTATGATGACACTCAACAGCCTTCCATCCATAGAATCTGTCAGTTGCTTGATCTGTTTACGATCAACATTGTGTGCAGCAGCCACCACAGCCTCCCAGACACTGTTCTGAGAGGTGTACTGTTTTCCCTCCCTGTAGATCTCACATTTTAGAAGGGACCACGGGTTCTCTATGGGGTTCAGATCAGGTGAACAAGGGGGCCATGTCATTATTTTTTCTTTTTTAGGCTTTACTGGCCAGCCACGCTGTGAAGTAGTTGGATGCATGTGATGGAGCATTGTCCTGTATGAAAATCATGTTTTTCTTGAATGATACCGACTTCTTCCTGTACCACTGCTTGAAGAAGTTGTCTTCCAGAAACTGGCAGTAGGTCCAGGAGTTGAGCTTCACTCCATCCTCAACCCGAAAATGTCCCACAAGTTCATGTTTAATGGTACTAGCCCATACCAGTACCCCACCTCCACCTTGCTGGCGTCTGAGTCGGAGTGGAACTCTCTGCCCTTTACTGATCCAGCCTCTGGCCCATCCATCTGGCCCATCAAGAGTCACTCTCATTTCATCAGTCCATAAAACCTTTGAAAAATCAGTCTTTAGATACTTCTTGGCCCAGTCTTGACGTTTTATCTTATGTTTCTTGTTCAAAGCTGGTCGTTTTTCAGCCTTTTTTACTTTGGCCATGTCCCTGAGTATAGCACACCTTGTGCTTTTTGATACTCCGGTAACATTGCAGCTCTGAAATATGTCAAAACTGGTGGCAAATGGCATCTTGGCAGTTTCACGCTTGAGTTTCCTCAATTCATGGGCAGTTACTTTGCGCTTTTTTTGCCCATCACGCTTCTTGCGACCCTGTTGGCTATTTGCCATGAAACGCTTGATTGTTCAGTGATCATGCTTCAAAAGTTTGGTAATTTCAGGACTCCTGCATCCCTCTGCAAGACATCTCACAATTTTGGACTTTTCAGAGCCCGTCAAATCTCTCTTCTGACCCATTTTGCCTAAGGAAAGGCACTTGCCCAATAATTAAGCACACCTTATATAGGGTGTTGAAGTCATTACACCACACCCCTCCTCATTACAGAGATGCACATCACCTGATTTACTTAAAGGGATCCTGTCACCCCCAAAACGCATGTAAACCTATTAAAACCTGTCCCTAGAGCATATTAACACTATCCCTACACTCTTTTTACCTCCTAAATGCAGTAAGTGACATTGTATAAAAACGTTTTATAAGTACCTGATTAGTGCTGATAATGAGTGACTATCTATTCATAGTCACTCATCAAGACTGCCCCTCTGCTTCATATCACGCCTATTCAGGCGTGATCGTCAGCCTAGATTCAAATTGCCGCCTCCCTGCCGTGCCCTGTCTCGTCCGAGGCTGCAGTGTGGCTGGTGACGCGATCCGCGTCATTCCCGGCGCCTGGTGACGTATTTAGACCGGCGCCGCGCTGTTAGCTTCAAAATGCGCACTGCGCATGCGCATGATCAAACATCAGATCGGATGGAGTTTTCCCAAACCCTCCATGTCCTTACCCTTCTGGGCACCCTCCCTGCCCCCCTCTGGGCGCCCCTCCCCCTCCTCACCCTTCAGGGCACCCCCCCTGCCCCCTGCTTCTCATACTCACCTGCCTTCAGTCCCGGCGTCCTGACTCTGCTTCTTCTCTCTGCCTCTGTCCCGGCGTCTCTGCTCTGTGGGCGTGCACCGGGACAGGGGCAGAGTTAACCCCTGAATCACCACACAGGGATATGCACTTAACCCCTGTGTGGACACTCAGGGGTTAACTATCTGCAGATCACCCCTGTATTGTAACACAGGGGTGAACTGCAGATGAATTAACCCCTGACTGACCACACAGGAATGAACATCTGCAATTAACCCTTGTGTGGACACTCAGGGGTTAACAGGGGCAGAGTTAACCCCTGAATCACCACACAGGGATAATGATATGCACTTAACCCCTGTGTGGACACTCAGGGGTTAACTATCTGCAGATCACCCCTGTATTGTAACACAGGGTGAACTGCAGATGAATTAACCCCTGACTGACCACACAGGAATGAACATCTGCAATTAACCCTTGTGTGGACACTCAGGGGTTAACAGGGGCAGAGTTAACCCCTGAATCACCACACAGGGATAATGATATGCACTTAACCCCTGTGTGGACACTCAGGGGTTAACTATCTGCAGATCACCCCTGTATTGTAACACAGGGGTTAACTGCAGATGAGTTAACCCCTGAGTGACCACACAAGGGTTAATTGCAGATCTTCATCCCTGTGTGGTCACTCAGGGGTTAACTGATCTGCAGTTAACCCCTGGGTGACAACACAGGGGTAATCTGCAGTTAACCCCTGAGCAACCACACAGGGGTTAACTGCAGATCATGCTAAATGAGAATCATCGCGGGACCTCCCACTGGACTACGTCGGACCTTCCCTTTGGACTACGTCGGACGTCACAGTAATAAAGATGGGGTCTAAAGATGTGTTTGTGTTTTTTTTTCCAATAAAAATATTTTTCTCTGTGTTGTGCCTTCTTTACAATTTACTAGAGATTCCTAATGGTCCAGTCTAATATTGGCCAGACGTTATGAATCTCGGGCTTAGTGCCAGCTGCCAAAAAGCTGGCATTAACCCCTTATTACCCAGTCTGCCACCGCTACACGGCAGCTGGAAGAGCTGGATACAGCGCCAGAAAATGGCGCTTCTATGAATGCGCCATTTTCTGGGGCGGCTGCGGGCTGCAATTCACAGCGGGGGGGGCCCAGAAAGCTTGGGCCTCCTTATGCTGAGGATTCCAGTCCCCAGCTGCCTAGTTGTACCTGGCTGGCCCAAAAATGAGGCGAAGCCCACGCCATTTTTTTTAAAATTATTTCAAGAAATAATTTTTTAAAAAAAGGGCTTTCCTATATTTTTGGTTTCCAGCCTGGTAAAACTAGGCAGAAGGGGTTGGTGGCAGCCCGTAGCTGCCTGCTGTACCTGGCTGGACCAAAAATATGGCGAAGCCCCACGTCGTTTTTTTTAAAATTTAATAAAGAAATACTAAAAAAATGCAGGAGAGGAGACGCCCAGGACACGGTGTCTCCATATCTTGTGCACATGCTCTAAAAGTGAGAAATTGTGTGAAAAAAAGAAAAATGTTCAATATGACGTTATCAAATTCTGTGAAGTAGCTGTAGGGTCCAAATACTCACTATACCCCTAGATATAATCCTTGAGGCGTCTAGTTTCCAAAATGGGGTCACTTGTGCGGGAGCGCTAATGTTTAGGCACACATGGGCTCTCCATACGCGACATGGTGTCCGCTAACTATTGGAGCTAATTTTCCATTCAAATTGTTAGCGGACACCATGTCGCATATGGAGAGCCCCTGTGTGCCTAAACATTGGAGCTCCCCCACAAGTGACCCCATTTTGGAAACCAGAACCCCCAGGGAACATATCTACATGCATAGTGAGCAGTTTTTACCCCCAGGTGCTTCACAAATTAGTCCGTAAAAAGGGAAAAAAAGAAGATTTTTGTGAAAAAAAGTACTTTTTCATTTTTACGGATCAGTTTGTGAAGCACCTGGGGGCTCAAAGTGCTCTCTATGCATCTAGATACGTTCATTGGGGCGTCTAGTTTACAAAATGGGGTCACTTGTGGGGGAGCTCCAATGATTAGGAACATAGGGGCTCTCCATACGTGACATGGTGTCCACTAACAATTGGAATAGTAAGTGGATACCATGTCGTGTATGGCGAGCCCCTGTGTGCCTAAACATTGGAGCTCCCCCACAAGTGACCCCATTTTGCAAACTAGACCCCCCAAGGAATTTATTTAGATGCATAGTGAGCACTTTGAAAACCCAGGTGCTTCACAAATTGATCCGTAAAAATGAAAAAGTACTTTTTTCTGATCATCATAATGGGAGACCCAGACAATGGGGTTTAGGGCGCTGCCCTCCGGAGGTCACACTAGGTACTACAAGTTTGTAGCACCGCCTCCTCCGCTTATAAACCCCCACCGTAGGAGACATCCTCAGTTTTAAACTTAGTGTGCTCGGAGGATCACGCTTTGCTTGCACTTCACTGCATTCTCACAACTTACGTGATGGCGTATGAAGACAAGGTAAAATGGTCCCATTCGGGACCCTCGACAGCCTCCCCGCTCACCCTCTGCGGAACACGCTGGTGGAGGTACCGGAGGGCTTTTAGCCTGGACACTTTAGTGTTCTCCCGGTACGCTGTCGTGCTCCTTTCCTTTCCATCCCTCCATGGAGGCTCTGGATAGGGGGAGCCTGGAGCCTTGCACAGCTCCGCTCCGTCCGAGGCCTCCCTAAATGGTGCTTACAGACCGGACGGAGCCAGCCCAGTCCGAGGCCTCCCTAAATGGTGCTTACACTCCGGACTGGTGCTGTACCCCCGTCCGAGGCCTCCCTAAAGGTGCTTACAGACCGGACCGGCACTGAGGCACCTGGTGTGTCTCCTGTGTGCCTGGGGGTAGTGTCTGTCACTGTGGTGTCATGACACTCAGACCGCGCGGTTACCCTCGGGTCCGCGGTTCTGGCGGTGTACCCTGTGCTGGGGTCACCCTGGCTGACCGCCCTGTGTGTCACAGGGGCTGAGGCTGTAGACTGCGGGTGTTTTATGTGTACATGCAGTCTGAGAGTGTGTGTGGTGATATTCACTCTCGTTTTCCCGCGCTGCGGGCTCCGGCACCTCCATTACTGAGGCAGCCTGGAGGAGGAGGAGGCAGCCCTTATGGTGACATCACCGCTGGGCGTGTTGTGTGTTCTTCCCGCGTGTTCCTGGCTCCGCCCACATCTTCACTGTCGGCGGCCATCTTCTCCCTCACTCCCCGGCTGGGATCTGAACTACAGCGCGTGTCTGCACTTGCAAGGGAGACCGGAACTCGCGGAGGTCACACACACACACCGCTTCCTCCTACCGCTTTACTGCGGTCGGTAAGCCACCGGGATTCCCGGTTTGTTTGTGAACTTTGGCTTATATTCCCCACACTGTGGAGATGTCCTCAGCTGGGAAGCATGCTGCTAAGGCGGCGGTGGCCACCATTGTCTGTACTACATGCAACGGGACACTGGTGGAGGGGTCCTGCAATAACTGCGGACGCCCAGAGGCCCGATCTGCTACTATTGAGTCTGCAAATCCGGGATTATACCCTGAGGTTCAGGTGATCCCAGGGCCATGGGAAACGCAGAATAAGATCAATGAATCTCTGCTGTCCCAGATGTCCTCCATGTCGCAAACCCTGGAGGCACTGCATAGGAGACTGGAGAACCCAGCTACTCCTCCTAGTTACCCCGGGTGTCTCTTACTTCTGCTGTAAGACCCCCTAAGCGAGCCCGTGAGGCTTCTCCTGAGCTCCAGACTCTCTCTGAGGAGGAGCGTTCCTCTGATGGTGAGGAAGATGATGGGGGTTCTACTCTTGGGTCTATGTCTGAACCTCCAGATGGGGTGGAGGATCTGGTGTCCTCCATCAATGAGACATTGCGTCTTGTCACTCCTCCTGAGGAGGTGACTGTACACCCCAAGGAGATCTATCAATGGCTGCGGCCAGAGGCTAGACCAAGTGGCTCCTTCATGGACCACACTAATTTCGGAAGGGTGATTAAAGCTCCCAGGTTGCATCCTGGGCGGCGTTATGTCCGTAGAACTAAGGACAATCGCTTTCCCTTTCCCCAGGAGGCGCTCCAGGAATGGTCGCAGTCTCCCAAGGTGGATGCTTCCATGACTAGGATTGCTGCGCGCTCCTTGTTTTCTGCCTCTGATAGCTCCTCGTTGAAGGATGCTACTGATAGACAGGTCGAGCAACTCGCCAAGTCTTCCTATGAGGCTGTGGGGTCTTCGTTTGCCCCTAATTTTGCCGCAGTCTGGACCCTACAAGCGATCACTATCTGTTTGGATGGTATCACTGATCTAGCTAGGTCCAGTCCAGAGGTCCTGGCTCTCACCGAGAGAGCAAGGGCCTATGCGGACTATGCCAGGACGGCATCTTTGGAAACTGCCACTCGCTCTGCTGTGGCCTCGGCCAATGCAATTGCGATCCGCAGGCTATTGTGGCTGCGTCTCTGGGACTCAGATGCCACATCTAAGAAGATTTTACAAAATCTTCCGTTCGCTGGTGACAGGCTTTTTGGCACCGAACTGGACAAATTGATAAAGGATTCTGCTGAGTCTAAGATACCGCAGAATAAGCCTAAGCCACGGTACACCGTGAAAAGGAACCCTAAGCAGTGGTCCTTTCGCTCCGGTTCACAGTCATCAACGGCGTCCACTCGCTCAGACCGAGGGGGCAAGCCTGCTACTCAGTGGCGTTCCAAGAGTCGTCAGAAGAAGCCGGCGGGGGCAGCGGCTGCCACCCCCAAGCCCGCCTCGACATGACTCGCTATCTCATCCTGCCTCCCCACAGGTGGGGGGCCGCCTGTCCCGCTTTCAGGACAAGTGGCTTCTTCACATTCAAGATCAGTGGGTTCGAGACGTAGTCTCAAGAGGTTACAGGATAGAGCTGACGTCACAACCAATACACCGATTCCATCGGTCGGTTCCTTCTCCAGAAAAGGCTCAGGCTTTTTACCTGGTGTTGGAGGGACTCCGCAGAGACGGAGTGGTGGTCCCTGTGCCCACGGAGGAGAGGTTCAGGGGTTTTTACTCCAACCTCTTTATTGTCCCAAAGAAGGACGGCTCTTTTCGCCCGGTTTTGGACCTCAAGTTGTTCAACCGTCACGTGTTGGTTCGGAAGTTCCGCATGGAATCCCTGCGCTCAGTGATCGCGGCTGTGTCACAGGGAGACTTCCTAGCGTCCATCGATATCAGGGACGCTTACCTTCACGTCCCCATTGCACCAGCTCATCAGCGCTGGTTGAGATTCGCAGTGGGGGAAGAGCACTTCCAATTTGTGGCACTGCCATTCGGGCTAGCCTCAGCACCACGGGTGTTCACAAAGGTGATGGCCTCTATGATGGCTCTCCTGCATGCGCAGGGACACGCCGTCATACCCTATTTGGACGACCTGTTGGTCAGGGCGCCATCGGAAGACCTTTGTCGGGTAAGCCTGGAAGTGACCATGAAGTCCCTGGAACGGTTCGGGTGGCTTATCAACATTCAGAAGTCGACCCTGGTTCCGACCCAGTCATTGACATATCTGGGCATGGACTTCCACACGGACTCGGCCCTGGTGTCCCTACCTCAAGCCAAGCAGCTTGCGATCCAATCAGGAGTGCAGAATGTCCTCCTGTCTCCGCAGTCATCCCTACGGGTATTGATGAGACTGGTGGGTCGCATGGTAGCGGCGATAGAGGCGGTGCCGTTCGCACAGTTTCGCCTCCGTCCTCTCCAGCTGGAGATTCTTCGCAGATGGGACAAGAGGACGATCTCTCTGAATCGGCTGGTGACACTGTCACAACCAACCAGGGACTCTCTACAGTGGTGGCTCCAGCCACTTCACCTGTCACAGGGCCGGTCCTTCCTAAAACCGTCATGGTTAGTGGTGACCACCGACGCCAGTCTGAAGGGCTGGGGGGCGGTGTTCTTGCATCACAGGGCTCAAGGCCTCTGGACTCAGTCGGAGTCGGCGTTGCAGATCAACGTGCTGGAGATCAAGGCGGTCTATCTGGCGCTACTGGCGTTTCAGAAATTCCTGTCAGGACAGCCCATTCGGGTACAGTCCGACAATGCGACGGCCGTCGCCTACATAAATCATCAGGGAGGGACCAGAAGTGCTCAGGCCCTCGCCGAAGTCCACCGCATTCTACTCTGGGTGGAGGAAAACGGCTGCCTGATCTCCGCAGTTCACATCCCAGGGGTCGAGAACTGGGAGGCCGACTATCTGAGCAGACAGGGGATGGACGCCGGAGAGTGGTCTCTACATCCAGACGTCTTCCGGGACATCTGCGGCAGGTGGGGCACTCCGGACGTGGATCTGATGGCCTCACGGCTGAATCATCAGGTGCCCCAATACATGGCAAGATCTTGGGATCCCCAGTCTCTGGGGGCGGACGCCCTGATTCTGAGCTGGTCCAGATTCCAGCTGCCATATGTGTTTCCGCCTCTGGCTCTGATTCCCAGGGTCCTGTGGAAGATCAGGACAGAATGCAGAGTGGCCATTCTAGTGGCTCCAGATTGGCCCAGGAGGTCTTGGTACCCGGACCTGTGGCAACTGTCAGGCGGACACAGGTGGGCTCTTCCAGAACGCGCAGATCTTCTCGCGCAAGGGCCATTCTTCCACCTCAATTCCAGGGCCCTCAGATTGACTGCATGGCTCTTGAGGCCTGGCTGCTGACATCCAGAGGTTTCTCTCCTACAGTGGTTGCCACTATGAATCGGGCAAGGAAACCTGTTTCCAGGAAGATATACCACAGAACGTGGAAAATCTTTTTTACCTGGTGTGCCTCTGGTGGCCGCTCACCGTGGCCTTTGTCTATCCCGACATTGCTGGCCTTCCTACAGTCGGGGTTGGAGTTGGGATTATCCCTTGGCTCTCTGAAAGGTCAAGTATCAGCACTTTCAGTGTTGTTTGACAGGCGCTTGGCGCTCCTCCCGAAGGTACGTCAATTTCTGCAGGGGGTGTCTCGGGTGGTCCCGCCCTATAGACGACCTCTGGACCCTTGGGACCTAAACATGGTCCTGACGACATTGCAGAAACCGCCGTTTGAGCCACTGAGAGACGTCTCTCTCTCTCGTCTGTCCCAGAAAGTGGTCTTTCTGGTGGCGATTACGTCTCTGAGAAGGGTCTCAGAATTGGCTGCACTCTCGTGCAAGTCACCCTTTCTGGTGGTTCACCAGGACAAGGTGGTGTTGCGCCCACGGCCTGAATTTTTGCCGAAGGTGGTTTCAACATTCCACTTGAACCAGGAGATTGTTCTCCCATCATTTTGCCCCGCTCCCGTTCATCAGGTTGAGCGCGACCTCCATACTCTGGATCTCGTGAGAGCTGTACGCATTTATGTGTCCAGGACCGCCTCCTTTAGGAGCTCGGATTCCTTATTTGTCCTCACGATGGGTCGCTGTAAGGGGTCCGCGGCTTCAAAGTCGACCTTGGCCAGATGGATCAAGGCTCCCATTCAGGAGGCTTACCGGTCTTCTGGTTTGCCTCTCCCGGTGGGTTTGAAGGCACACTCTACTAGAGCTGTAGGTGCCTCTTGGGCCTTGCGACATCGAGCTTCTGCTCTACAGGTGTGTCAGGCGGCCACTTGGTCCAGCCTGCACACTTTCTCTAAGCACTATATGGTGCATGCCCATGCCTCTGCGGATGCGAGTTTGGGCAGGCGGGTTCTCCAGGCGGCGGTTGCCCACCTTTAAAAGGGAACCATGTGTTATCCGTCTTGTTGAGGAACTCTTCCCGCCCTGGGGTATTGCTTTAGGACATCCCCATTGTCTGGGTCTCCCATTATGATGATCAGAAAAAAGAGAATTTTGTTTACGTACCGTAAATTCTTTTTTCTTGAATCATCAATGGGAGACCCAGCACCCACCCAGTTGTTCCGTTGCATGTTTGCATTTGATCTGTTCTCTGTTGAGACAGTGTTTCCGGGTTGTTACACCGTCTGTGCACGGCATTCTTCCCGATGTTTCGGGTGTGGTTTATTTCTCCTCGCAGCTTATGGACTAAACTGAGGATGTCTCCTACGGTGGGGGTTTATAAGCGGAGGAGGCGGTGCTACAAACTTGTAGTACCTAGTGTGACCTCCGGAGGGCAGCGCCCTAAACCCCATTGTCTGGGTCTCCCATTGATGATTCAAGAAAAAAGAATTTACGGTACGTAAACAAAATTCTCTTTTTTTCACAAAAATCTTTTTTTTACTTTTTACAGACAAATTTGTGAAGCACCTAGGGGTTGAAAGTGCTCACTATGCATCTAGATGTGTTCCTTGGGGGGTCTAATTTCCAAAATGGGGTCACTTGTGGGGGAGCTCCAATGTTTAGGCACACAGGGGCTTTCCATATGCGACATTGTGCACTAACAATTTGAATGGAAAATTAGCTCCAATAGTTAGCGCACACCATGTTGCGTATGGAGAGCCCCTGTGTGCCTAAACATTGGAGCTTCCCCACAAGTGACCCCATTTTGGAAACTAGACACCCCATGGAATTTATTTAGATGCATAGTGAGCTCTTTGAACCCCCAGGTGCTTCACAAATTGATCCGTAAAAATGAAAAAGTACTTTCTTTTCCACAAAAATTTTCTTTTTTCATTTTTATGGTTTGATTTGTGAAGCACCTGGGGGTTCAAAGTGCTCATCACCCATCAAGATAAGTTCCTTGGGTGGTCTAGTTTCCAAAATGGGGTCACTTGTGAGGGAGCTCCAATGTTTAGGCACACAGGGGCTCTCCATACGCAACATGGTCTCCGCTAACAATTGGAGCTAATTTTCCGTTCAAATTGTTAGCAGACACCATGTCGCGTATGGAGATCCCCTGTGTGCCTAAACATTGGAGCTCCCCACAAGTGACCCCATTTTGGAAACTAGACTCCCCAAGGAATTTATTTAGATGCATAGTGAGCACTTTGAACCCTCTGGTGCTTCACAAATTGATCCGTACAAATGAAAAAGTACTTTTTTTTTCACAAAAACTTTCTTTTGTCCTCAATTTTTTAATTTTCACATGAGCAACAGGATAAAATGCATCCTAAAATTTGTTGGGCAATTTCTCCTGAGTACACCGATACCTCATATGTGGTCATAAACCACTGTTTGGGAGCACGGCAGGGCTCGAAAGGGAAGGAGCGACATTTGACTTTTTGAATGGAAAATTAGCTCCAAATATCAAATTGCGCTCCTTCCCTTCTGAGCCCTGCTGTGCGCCCAAACAGTGGTTTATGACCACATATGAGGTATCGGTGTACTCAGGAGAAATTGCCCAACACATTTTAGGATGCATTTTATCCTGTTGCCCATGTGAAAATTAAAAAATTGAGGCTAAAAGAACATTTTTGTTGGAAAAATTAAAATGTCCATTTTTTGTTTCCACTTTGCTTTAGTTCCTGTAAAGCACTTGAAGGGTTAATAATCTTTTTGAATGTAGTTTTGAGTAGCTTGAGGGGTGCAGTTTTTGGAATGGTGTCACTTTTGGGTGTTTTCTGTCGTGTACACCCCTCAAAGGGACTTCAAATGTGATGTGGTCACTAAAAAATGGTTTTGTAAATTTTGCTGGAAAAATGAGAAATTGCTGATGAACTTTGAACCCTTATAACGTCCTAACCCCAAAAAATTTTTTTACCAAAATTGCGCTGATGTAAAGTAGACATGTGGACTAGTTTGTGTCACATAATGCTCCGGTTTAATAGAATAAAAATTCAAAATTTGAAAATTGTGAAATTTTCAAAATTTTTGCCAATTTTTTAATATTTTCACAAATAAACGCAAAAATGATCGACCTAAATTTACTACCAACATGAAGCCCAATATGTCACGAAAAAACAATCTCAGAATCGCTCGGATCCAATGAAGCGTTCCAGAGATATTACCTCATAAAGGGAGAGTGGTCAGAATTACAAAAAACGGTCTGGTCATTAAGGTGGAAATTGGCTCCGTCACTAAGGGGTTAAAACATTCTTTTTACTGTTTTTAACTTCAAGCTGCGATCATCTGATTGCTTGTGGTATATACAGTAATTTTCTGGTCATCATAATGGGAGACCCAGACAATGGGGTTTAGGGCACTGCCCTCCGGAGGTCACACTAGGTACTACAAGTTTGTAGACACCGCCTCCTCCGCTTATAAACCCCTACCGCAGGGAACATCCTCAGTTTTAAACTTAGTGTGCTCGGAGGATCACGCTTTGCTTGCACTTCACTGCATCCTCACTACTTAACTCGCCGAAGTCCACCGCATTCTAGCCTGGGTGGAGGAAAACGGCTGCCTGATCTCCGCAGTTCACATCCCAGGGGTCGAGAACTGGGAGGCCGACTACCTGAGCCGACAGGGCATGGACGCCGGAGAGTGGTCTCTTCATCCAGACGTCTTCCGGGACATCTGCGGCAGATGGGGCACTCCGGACGTGGATCTGATGGCCTCACGGCTGAATCATCAGGTGCCCCAATACATGGCAAGATCGTGGGATCCTCAGTCTCTGGGGGCGGATGCCCTGATCCTGAGTTGGTCCAGCTTCCAGCTGCCATATGTGTTCCCGCCTCTGGCTCTGATTCCCAGGGTCCTGTGGAAAATCAGGATGGAATGCAGAGTAGCCATTCTAGTGGCTCCAGATTGGCCCAGGAGGTCCTGGTACCCGGACCTGTGGCAACTGTCAGGCGGACACCGGTGGGCTCTTCCAGAACGCGCAGATCTACTCGCGCAAGGCCCATTCTTCCACCTCAATTCCAGGGCCCTCAGATTGACTGCATGGCTCTTGAGGCCTGGCTGCTGACGTCCAGAGGATTCTCTCCTACAGTGGTTGCCACTATGAATAGGGCTAGGAAACCTGTCTCCAGGAAGATATACCACAGAACGTGGAAAATCTTTTTCTCCTGGTGTGCCTCTGGTGGACGCTCACCGTGGCCATTGTCCATCCCGACATTGTTGGCTTTCCTACAGTCGGGGTTGGAGTTGGGATTATCCCTTGGCTCTCTGAAAGGTCAAGTATCAGCACTTTCAGTGCTGTTTGACAAGCGCTTGGCGCTCCTGCCGAAGGTCCGCCAATTTCTGCAGGGGGTAGCTCGGGTGGTTCCGCCTTACAGGCGACCTCTGGACCCTTGGGACCTCAACATGGTCCTGGCGGCTCTGCAGAAACCGCCGTTTGAGCCACTGAGAGACATCTCTCTCTCTCGTCTGTCCCAGAAAGTGGTCTTTCTGGTGGCAATTACGTCCCTGAGAAGGGTCTCAGAATTGGCTGCACTTTCGTGCAAGTCACCCTTTCTGGTGGTTCACCAAGACAAGGTGGTGTTGCGCCCACGGCCAGAATTCTTGCCGAAGGTGGTTTCAACGTTTCACCTAAACCAGGAGATTGTTCTCCCATCATTTTGCCCCGCTCCCGTTCATCAGGTTGAGCGCGACCTCCATACTCTGGATCTCGTGAGGGCTGTACGCATTTATGTGTCCAGGACCGCCTCCTTCAGGAGTTCGGATTCCTTATTTGTCCTCACGATGGGTCGCTGTAAGGGGTCCGCGGCTTCGAAGTCGACCTTGGCCAGATGGATCAAGGCTCCCATTCAGGAGGCTTACCGGTCTTCTGGTTTGCCTCTCCCGGTGGGTTTGAAGGCACACTCTACTAGAGCTGTAGGTGCCTCCTGGGCCTTGCGACATAGAGCGTCTGCTCTACAGGTGTGTCAGGCGGCCACTTGGTCCAGCCTGCACACTTTTTCTAAGCACTATATGGTGCATGCCCATGCCTCTGCGGATGCGAGTTTGGGCAGGCGGGTTCTCCAGGCGGCGGTTGCCCACCTTTAAAGGGAACCATGTGTTTTCCGTCTTGTTGAGGAACTCTTCCCGCCCTGGGGTATTGCTTTAGGACATCCCCATTGTCTGGGTCTCCCATTATGATGACCAGAAAAAAGAGAATTTTGTTTACGTACCGTAAATTCTTTTTTCTTTAATCATCAATGGGAGACCCAGCACCCACCCAGTTGTTCCTTTGCATGTTTTGCATTTGCTCTGTTCTCTGTTGAGACAGTGTTTGCCGGGTTGTTGAACCGTTTTGTGTACGGCATTCTTCCCGATGTTTCGGGTGTGGTTTATTTCCTCCTCGCAGCTTGTAGACCAAACTGAGGATGTTCCCTGCGGTAGGGGTTTATAAGCGGAGGAGGCGGTGTCTACAAACTTGTAGTACCTAGTGTGACCTCCGGAGGGCAGTGCCCTAAACCCCATTGTCTGGGTCTCCCATTGATGATTAAAGAAAAAAGAATTTACGGTACGTAAACAAAATTCTCTTTTTCACAGCATTGTTGTATATAGTAAAAATGTTTCTTCTTTGAAGCCACTGGCAGGTTTCAGAGGAGCGCTGTGATGACAAGTACGGAGGTCCTCAGCAGACCCGATACTGTCATAGCAATCCATCTGCGACCCACAATCACATCACGGGCATGGCGATGGGTATTTAGAATGGCCCCATGCTGGTGTGTGTTAAATGCCTCTGTCATAGTTTGACGGGGATTTAACAAGTTAAGATTCTCGAATATTAGAGGCAGGTCCTGGCTGTAATACACCCGCTTACAACGTACCTGTCATCACATCGACACGGTTTACACCGCTCTCCACCCTAGAGGACTCATTTCAGATCGACTTTGTGCTCACTCTCCGCACTGTTGCAAGGTTCCTTTACTTTATCGGCCAATGTGTTTTTGCGCCCTTTTACACCTGTTAAGCTGCATCTTCTTTAAAGTTGTGTCCTATTGGCCTACTTTTTTTTAGATTGACCTTGTAAAAGGCTATATAAGTCGAAAAGTCAGTTATCTTCAGGGCTGTGAAGTTGGAGTCATGGAGTCTGCGGCCATGTTGTCCGTGTCCAGTACTCTATTCCATGTACGGCAGAGATGGTGAAGAGGTTAAAAAAATGAATGTTCACTGATTTGTTGATCCTTTATTTGCTCATATCAATTAAGGTATTTTAGAGTAGCATGTGGGAAAATGGAGGCGACTTGCAGCACCGCATAGACAGTTCACTACAGACCTAGGATCTAGCGTGACATTTTTTATTAGTTGCCAGGCAACAAGGACTTCAGTAATAAAACAAAACTAAACTGTTGGCACGTGCAGCAATTTTCGGGGCACGCTGCCTACCTTGCATCTGTGAGTTGTCCAGCTTTGACTTGTATATCAGGAATGACAACTATTTGTGAATTGTGTATCCCGTGCCGGGAGACCTGTGGTCTCTGTCACTGTGGCCTCTTTGGAATCCATTTCCTCTCCATTTATTTTTCAGGTGGTCTTTGCTCTGCCCTCTCATTGTTTCGTTGTGTCCATAGAAGTGACAACCTATGAATAGAATTTTTTATGTAATCTTTCAGTGACTTTATTGTCTGTGATGACAGATACAGTGTAACACGTCCATCTGTTGTGCCGCATCTCATGGGATTTACAGAACAAAGACTTTTTCTTCACTTAACAACATTGTAAAAATGTAAAAATAAATATTTTGTTGTATGGAGCTCAGATTAACATGGCATTTTGGGGGGAAAATATATTTTTTTTATAACTCCCTAGGGCTATGTTCACACTGGAAGTTTTTGATCCGTTTTTGGTTATGCATTTTTCTTTTTTTTTTATTGCACCAAAAACAGATCAGTCACTGTGTCTGCAGCAAAGTGAATGGGATTTTCAGTTTGTTGTGCAGCCGATGCGTTTTTGACTGCTGCGTTAGTGGTGCAGAAAGCGCATCCAGAAAATAATGAGCGTCAAATTAGTGTTGCATTTTTCTGCTGCGCTTTCCAGACCACAAACACTCACATTAATTACAGTCCCACGGTGAGCCCCGACAAATTGTTCCTTCCAGGCATCGGCAGGACCTGCACGTACAGTACTGACAGGACCTGTGCATGTGACTCAGCCTGAGAGTCACATGGTGCCAAGGTCCTGTAAGTAGTAGTACTACCCGCAGGTCCTGCCTGTGCCCAGAATGAACAGTTTGTCGCGTCTGCCGTGGGATCATAGGGAGGGTAACAAAGTGTGTGTGTGTCTTTGTCTGTGTCTCTGTCTCTCTGTGTCCCCCAAAACAGAGCAAAAAAACAATACAAACAGATGCTGCGTTTATGATGGGGTTTTTTTACAAAAAAAAAAAAGGATCCATTTTTGCTGCATAAACTGCACCAAAAACAGAGCACAAACGCTGTGTGAATGGGCTAACTGTGATTTATCACTGCTTCTATCTCTTCTTTTTCCAGTCGATAATCACTCTTCTGTAGTGAATCAAAGCATCTTCAATGCCGCTGCCTTGTTTTGGCTCATCAGTCACATGATCACTGAGGACCCCAACAGCTTTGGAAGTGGGGTCCCAGAGCCCCAGATCAGCTTTGTTAATAATTTATGTAAGGACTGTAGTTTCTTATAATTCTGGCTGCTATACGAGCCCCAAGTATAGGGAAAAATTGGTGATTTTTTTATTTATTTTTTTTAATTAAAATACATTTTCTTGATCAAAGATAGCTTAAAACCCTACATATATTTGGTATCCATATGACCATAATAACTTGCAAAATTAATCTAACAAGATAAATTTAGTCTGAATCTATGAACAGTATAAATAATGGACAGAGAAGCTATTTTCTTTATCTTCTTTTTACAATTAATGTATAGAAAGATGCATTGAAAGCCGAGCACATTAACCCTTGTATTTACAATTGCAGTCAGTTATTCAAACCCACCTGGCAAATTAATTTATTAGCAAAATATACAATTTTCTGTTGGCAATAAACCAAACCAGAACAATTTTAATAGCACAATATAATAAATATCACAAGTGGTTTCTTCAAATTCAACACAGTATTGTTACTGCAGTCTAAGAATAATTCAACCCGTTCATGGCAAGAATATTTACCGTATATACTCGTGTATAAGCCGACCCGTGTATAAGCCGACCCCCCTACTTTTGCCCCCAAAACCTGGGAAAACCTATTGACTCGTGTATAAGCCGAGGGTGGACCCCAGCACAGGTGTACAGCCCCCAGCAGTGTGGTATACAGGCCCCCCAATGGTAGTATACAGCAGCCTCCCCAGTGGCATATACAGGCCCCAGTAGTATATACAGCAACCCCAGTGGTATACAGCAGCCTCCCCAGTGGTATATACAGACCCCACCAGTATATACAGCAGCCCCAGTGGTATATACAGCCTCCCCAGTGGTATACAGGCCTCAGCAGTATATACAGCAGCCCCCAGGGGTTATACAGCAGCCCCCAGGGGTTATACAGCAGCCCCCAGGGGTTATACAGCGGCCCCCAGGGGTTACACAGCGGCCCCCAGGGGGTACCCAGCAGCCCCCAGGGGGTACCCAGCAGCCCCCAGGGGGTGCCCAGCAGCCCCCAGGGGGTACCCAGCAGCCCCCAGGGGGTACCCAGCAGCCCCCAGGGGGTACCCAGCAGCCCCCTGGGGGTACCAACTGCCCCCAAAAGCTGGCACTGTCCCCCCTTGTAAGGGCCCCCCCCCCCCCCCTGCTGCTTATACATTACCATCCCAGTGTTCTTATCAGCGCGGCTCCTCGGTGCTTCTTCTTCATCCTCCCATCCTCGCTGGCTGCATCCGGGATCTCCGGCCGTCGCACGATGACGCCATATCGCTGCGACGGCCGGAGATCCCGGATGCAGCCAGCGAGGACGGGAGGATGAAGAAGAAGCACAGAGGAGCGGCGCCGATCAGAACACCGGGATGGTAATGTATAAGCAGCGGGGGGGGGGCCCTTACAAGGGGGGACAGTGCCAGCTTTTGGGGGGCATATATGCACTGCTTCCCCCTGCCGCTGATTGACAGGGGGAAGCAGTGCATATATAATGAGCGGCCCCACGTGACGGGGCCGCTCATACAGCAGCCTCCCCCCGCCTCCTCCAGCCTGAGGTACCGTATTGACCCGTGTATAAGCCGAGGGGGGGACTTTTCAGCCCAGATTTTGGGCTGAAAAACTCGGCTTATACACGAGTATATACGGTAATACTTAGTTGAGCACTTTGGACTGTTATAACTTACTGCAAACCAGAGCTGTGGAGTCGAAGACAGTGTCCATTTTGGTAGAGTTGGATTCAGGGAAATTAAGGAGTTTGAGGTTTGGCTTCCTTACTTCATAGGTAGGGCTGTGGAGTCGGAGTCTGTGTGCATTTTGGTGGAGTTGGAGTCGAATTCAGGGAAATTGCGAGTCGGAGGTTTGGCTTACCGACTCCACAGCCCTGCTGTAAACATTATGCAACTATCCAGCTTCTAGCAGTGTTTCTGAGGAATTTTAGTCCATTTCCCGTAGATGATGCATTCGCAAGGTGAATTCAGTCAAGAATTATGAAATCTTAGGAGTGCCTTTTGTGAGCATTCTGAAGCTTGGGTATCCAACAAGATAGTAGGCCCAATCATAACTCAAAAGTCCACAAAGATTTTGTTTCAGAGCTGCTGGAAATTCTGGTGTGGTTATCACAGTTGACTTAACCTCAGCTGGACTTCAACACCATAGGAAATCTTTTATGGGGTTTGAAGAAGGCAGTTGCCGCAAGTAAACCCAAGAATATTAGTTAACGTGAGCCATTGTCCATCATAACTGGGCTAAGATTCCTCATCAATGCCATATGAAGCTGGTGTCTGGCTATCCATCAGGTCATAACAGTCAGAGGTGCTCTACTAAGTAGTTCAGACGTTTGCCATGAAGGGTCTGAATAATTCTGAGACTACACTAGACAGTAAAAGTGGCTTTTTGTGTGGAATTTGGGAAACCAATACTCATATTAGTTATCCAACTACGGTATGTAAAATTTTCTTGTATGATTGGTTTCAATTATTGAAAACTGTAGAAAGTTTGTACATTTTCTAATAAACCTCATTTGAAATTGGGGTTGAATTATTTTGATTGCAGCTATTGCTGTTATCGCTGCCAGTTCTCAGAAAATGTGTCTGAGAAAACCTTTTAAAATACCATCTTCACTGCTGTGTGTCCCAGAAAGTATACCAGTAACTTCTCATGTCTTGAGAAACATGGGGTCTATCTTGGAACTTAACATACAAACTTACAGAAGGCAGAAAGATGGAGACAAGCAAAAAAAATGCAAGGAAAAACACATCATGATCTTCTATGTCTGTACCATAACATTTGTAATAAAAGCTATAAAGTAACTGTTCAGGAGAATTTTCTACAGAAGCTATTACCGGTATATGTATCCTGAGCTTTAAAGATGCTTCGAACCGTGAGAGACATCTCTTCTGGAAACACCTTCGGCTGTTGACTCCGCTGACCTTCCTATGATAAGAGCTGAAATGTTTCCTGGACAGAGACGTTCAGATCTTAAGTGGAAGAAGATTTTGTGAGAAGAGCTGAATAGTTGGGGCAGTGACTGTCTGCAGCTAAGAGACTCGACAATGCTTTGTGTACTGAAAATTGGATATGGGAAACGGAAAAACTTAGCATAAGAGGTGGTAATTGATTATTGTATTCATCATCAAACCAACAAACAAGAAACTGGTGTGTTATGGATCTGTGTTGTAAGGATCCCTGAAGTGAAGCATATACTGTTGGTCTTTACCAACACGTACCTCAGATATTGCACTGAAAATTGTTTTTACCTCCTATTCAGTGAGAGAGAAAAAAGTTACGCAATCACTGCATCCTATGCCATGTTAGGCCATGTTCACATGTTGAGTATATGGTCAGTATTTACATCAGTATTTGTAAGGCCACGGTCACACATTGAGTATTTGGTGAGTTTTTTACCTCAGTATTTGTAAGGCCACGGTCACACATTGAGTACCGTATATACTCGTGTATAAGCGAGTTTTTCAGCCCAAAATTTGGGCTGAAAAGTCTCCCCTCGGCTTATACACGGGTCATATACGGCATGGAGTGGTGGGGTCTGTGTCCCGGGGCTGTGGAGGCGGGGGGAGGCTGCTGTATGAGCGGCCCCGTCACGTGGGGCCGCTCATTAAATATGCACTGCTTCCCCCTGTCAATCAGCGGCAGGGGGAAGCAGTGCATATAGCCCCCAAATTCTGGCAGTCACCCCCCCTTGTATGGGCCCCCCCCGCTGGTTATATTACCATCCCGGTCTTCTGATCAGCGCCGCTCCTCGGTGCTCCGTCCGTCCGTCCTGCTACATCCGGGATCTCCGGCCATCGCAGGCATATGACGTCATCGCGCGACGGCCGGGGATCCCGGATGTAGCAGGACGGGAGCAGCGAGGACGGAGCGCCGAGGACCGGCGCTGATCAGAAGACCGGGATGGTAAGAGAAGCGGGGGGGCCCTTGCAAGGGGGGGCGAGTGCCAGCATTTGGGGGCTGCTGGGTACCCCCTGGGGGCTGCTGGGTACCCCCTGGGGGCTGCTGGGTACCCCCTGGGGGCTGCTATATGTACCCCTGGGGGCCTGCTGTATACCACTGGGGCTGCTGTATACTACCACTGGGGCTGCTGTATACTACCACTGGGGCTGCTGTATACTACCACTGGGGCTGCTGTATACTACCACTGGGGCTGCTGTATAACACCACTGGGGAGGCCTGTATACCACACTGCTGGGGGCTGTATACCTGTGCTGGGGTCCACCCTCGGCTTATACACGAGTCAATAGGTTTTTCCAGATTTTTGGGGCAAAAGTAGGGGGGTCGGCTTATACACGGGTCGGCTTATACACGAGTATATACGGTATTTGGTGAGTTTTTTACCTCAGTATTTGTAACTAGCTGTGAGCCCGATTCTAAAGAATCGGGAGTCTAGAATCTGTATATAATTTTTTTAAGAGTTTTAAATAATAGACTTAAACACCAGATATATGACTAAGTAGGCGATGTAGGCAAAACTGTGAGGGTAGCAATATAGTGGAGGTGTAGAAAGAGTTAATGTCCGACTAACAGGACTATAACAGAGTAGGAACTTATAATGATATCAAAAATGTTATTGAAGGAGTTAATGTCCCACAGGCACTCCCACAACAGGGGTTAATGTACCAGTGGCAGGAGTTATAAACACTACCAAATATGCAGTTAATGCTGAACTGGTATATAATGGGTTAATTTCGCAGTGTCATTACAACTATACACTGTGTAATAGAAATAACTGGCGCCAACCAATGAGAATAGCGCCTCACTTACAGCGCTAAATTTGAAACTCAAAGTCCTCCATTATATCTCAATGGGAATTGAGGCGCTATTCTCATTGGTCGGCGCCAGCACACAGCGACCAATGAGAATAGCGCCTCACTTCCCATTGAGATTTAATGGAGGACTTTGAGTTTCAAATTTACCGCTGTAAGAGAGGCGCTATTCTCATTGGTCGGCGCTAGCACACAGCGACCAATGAGAATAGCGCCTCACTTCCCATTGAGATACACAGCGGTCTTTAGAGCTGTGCATGGCCGGGCCCTTGGTTCTATTTTCGGCCACGGCGCTCGGCTCTCGTCGGTCGTTGCCGGGGCGGGAGACTCGCAATGGACCTACGTGCCGGAGTTACCGTGGCTGCAACGACTCGCCACCCGGGAGACGACCGGCTAACGCCGGTCGTCTCCCGGCTGGCTCGCCGCGATCCTCCCGCATAGGGCGGCCATCTTGGTCCACCCTGTGTGGGTGGAGCTGGCCGAATATCCAACCACAACACTACGGAAGTGGCTTCGGGTTTGGCCAGAAGTGGCTTCGGGCTTTATATAATAGATGCCACATGCACACGCTGAGTATTTGGTGAGTTTTTTTCCTCAGTGTTTGTAACCATAACCAGGATAGGCACAACCAGAGGAAAAGTGTAATAGAAACATGTCACCACTTCTGGATTTATCACCCACTGTTGTGTTTGGCTACAAATACTGAGGTAAAAAACTCATCAAATACTGAATATGCGCACGTGGCTTTATGAGGTTATTCCTTTGTAGAAGCATACTAGGGCTGTCTGGTGCTGCTTGTGAGGTTGTGTGTGACATAACCACTCAATAGCATGAGGCTGCAGCGAACCACCCGAAGTATCGAGGGACCACATGTAGAGTGCAGGAATGGATGGATTGAAATTGCGCTGCCCGCGGACAATTATGGATCGATCAGTCAGTCCAAAGAGAGTACAGCTCATTCCATGACGAAGTGTGTGGTGGTCACACGAAACAGATTGGAATAAAGGAACTTTAAAACTTTAGACTGACTGATCGATCCATAATTGTCCATGGGCAGCGCTATTTCAATACATCCATCCCTGCACTCTACATGTGGACCTACCTACATTACAAGAGATAAACCTTCATAAATTAACACCAATGTTGAAAAAAATTGTTGTGATGAAGTAAATAACTGTTGAGCATTGGTCTGCTCAGAGGGGGAGGCCTTGAGCAACAAACCCTCTGACATCTATATTTACTAATAAGGCTTAGGCTGCTTTCACACTGCATTATTTAGCTGTCCGAGGGGATCCGACTTTTTGCAGGACCCCTCGGACAGCAACAGATCCAAACTGATGCCTGCAATCGGATGCCAAATTGGCATCCAATTCTGATATTTTGCAGGATCAGTTTGGATCCTCTAGCTCTCTCCTCCTCTCGCCTGGCTCCTCCTCCTCTCTCCCTCCTGTCTCCTCGCTTCTCTCTGTCTCCTTTCATCTCTTTCCCCCCTCCTCTTCCTGCTCCCTCAGTCTCTCCCTCTTTCTCTCCTCTTTTCCCATGACGCGGTAACCGGTCGTGACTAACGTCACGCTAGGTACTATAAACATCGAGCGCTGCTGGAGGCATCGGTGGATCGCGGGACAGGTGAGAATAAAGATTTCTTTATTTTTAACCCCCTTTTTTTTTTTTTACAAAATTTCACTTCTGCAATGTGTGCATATACATTGCAGAAGTGAAATTAGATGGCACAGAGCGATTTTAATGTACTGAGCATACTCCGTACACTAAAATAGGGTCCGAGGAACGATCAGCTGTTTCCTCGGACCCGTGCTCCATAGGCCCCATGTCATTTGGCGTGGATCATGTTGGATCCGATTCGGTCCGATTTGATCCGCTGTGCCCAAAATTGCAGCAGTCTGCGATTTTAGGCACAGCAAAAAATCGGACAGAATCTGATCCAACAAAAATCGGATGCCTTTAAGGGCAAATCTGATCCAATCCGTGCCCATAGGATAACATGGGGGCCAAATCGGATCCGTGGCTGTCTGTTTTTCAACGGACAGCCACGGATCACATAAAAACGCAGTGTGAAAGCACCCTTACAGGGAAGAATTGGTTATGAGACAGCACTTAGGGCCCTTTCACATCAGCCGTAATCGCTGCTCACGGCAGTTGCGGTGAAAAAACCGCAACTGCCGCTGTTACCGCGTAATGGACGCATTTGCGGTTCACCTGCGGTAAGCCCCATGCAATGTCTATGGGGCTTGCGGCAAGTGCGGTATAGTTGCGGTTTCGGCACTTGCCGCACACTTACCACAAGCCCCATAGACATTGCATGGGGCTTGCTGCAAGTGAACCGCAAGTGCGGCCGTTATGCGCTAACCGCAGCAGTTGCGGTTTTTTCACTGCAACTGCCGCGATCAGCGATTACCGCTGATGTGAAAAGGTCCTTAAAGGTGTTTTTTTGTTTTTGAAAATGAGATTATTTTTCTCAGGCTGCAGTTTTTAGTTAAACAAATAAAAAAAATGTTACTCTATCCTTGCTTTTGGTCTCTGTTATTTTCTGTACCTATAACCGAACATTCACAGTACTGCCATCAATCACTTAGCTCAACCATTTGTGCCATGTATATGTGCAGAACTGCTGAGTCCAGTTATTGGCAGCAGCGCTGTTGATGTGGAGTTAGCACTGCCGGTAACAGCAAACATCGGGAGTATTATCAGAGACTCAGCGCTGGACCTAAGGAGAGTCAATAAAGCACAAGTATTAAAATATTTACATTTTTAAAACCGGAAAACGCCTCTGAACATATTTCCCCTGAAGCCTGTTTGGACCTTTCTGACAGAGCCCCCTTTTTTTAAATCTGTCTTTTCACCTTGTGTAGTAACAACTCTGCAATACTTCTTCCAATCCTAGTGATTCTGAAATATTTTTTATGACACTTTGTTCTCCATGATACTGTTATATTTAGGTGAAGATTTGTATTTATTAATGAAAACATCAGAAATATGTCAAAAACTTTCAAAAATTTGCCATTTACGCACTTAAGGTAGCGTCACACACAGCAATTTTGCTAGCAATTTCACTAGCAATTTGCTGGTTGCAGTGAAATCATGGACACATTGTTCTATTTTGTTGCTGTGTACAAATGGAACAATGTGTCCATGATTTCACTGCAACCAGCAAATTGCCCGTGAAATTGCTAGTGTGACGGTACCTTTAGATTTATTATGCCTTCTTCTTGATATGGTGTTGATCCAAGGAACTAGTCTGATTGCCATATCTGGAGTCAGAAAGGATTTTTTTCCCCCAATGTGGAGCTTAGTGTTGCCACATGGGGTTGTTTTTTTTTTGCCTTCCTCTGGATCAACATGTTAGGCTATTGGTTGAACTAGATGGACTTAAGGTGGGGTCACACGCGGCGATCTCGCCCGCGACATCGCCGCAAAGTGACGTCACAGCGATGTCGCGGGCGATATTGCAAGTGCGTCGCGCTGTGTGACAGCGCGACGCAACTGCAAATTATCGCTGGTCGCAGGTTGACAGGTTTATGAACATGTTCATAAACCTGTCAACCTGTGACCAGCGATTAGGCTGGATCGCGCCGTCTGACACTGTTGGCGGCGTGATCCAGCCTATATCGCAGCGTTACTGAGCCATCGCTCGCTGGGCTGAGCCCAGCCCAGCGAGCGATGGCTCCGCCCACATCGCCGCGTCACCGGCAACGTCGTGCCGTGTGACAGCTGGCCTGCGATGTCGGAAGCGAGCGGGCACCCGCGCATCGCTTCCGACATCGCAGGCCAGATCGCCGCGTGTGACCCCACCTTTAAAGTCTTCCTTCAACCTTAAAAACTATGTTACTATGTTACTATGCCCTTACACCACTTAAAATGGTGTTAGATGGTCACTGATGAAAGGCTGGATAGCAGATGTGATTCACTGAGGTTATTAGCCTCAGTAATGTGAACCTGGAGGAAACATGACTCCAGCATGTTAGATGTTGAGAGGGTTAATCGGCCATTATAAGGGCCAGGTTTGTGAACATCTAAAGAGTGGGTGGGACAGCTATTCACATATCTCCACCCTAGGGTGTGATCCTGGAGGTAATATGAAGGGCTCTGGATTCACTTAGTGCTAAGGCTCACTTTTTTTTCCCTTTAATTATGGGGGAAAGTGGGGTGCATCTTATAATATGAACAGTAGCATAGCAGTTTACGGAATTAGGTGTGTGGTGTTCGTAGAGGGAGGTCACAAGTGTCAGGGTTGTGGTGGTAATGGTCAGTGGTAGCACAGGGGGGGCTATGCTGCTGGGAGCCCAAGGCTGTGGGGTTGGGTTGTCATGGCAGATTATCAACGCCATTAATCTCCCGGCAGTTGACACGATGGACGAAAGGTAAATGGTTTCGGAGGCAGTGCATGCGCAGATGAAAATTTTGGACAGCTGGGATCTTTATCTGCGCCCGCACTGCCTACACAGCCATTTTTCTTTCGTTCATAGCGTCAACTGCCGGGAGATTAATGGCGCCCGGTGATAATATGACGGGACAACCCAGCCACACAGCCTCGGGCCCACTGTGCCATTGCCGACCCTCACCACCATGACCCTGCCTCCTGTGGCCCAGCTAAGCCCCTTTCCCCCCCCCCATTTCCCATCACAGTTTACAGGGCAGTTCCCCCTGTTGTACATTTTTTTTTTTTTTCTTGATTTCTTCCTCTAAACTTAGTATGCATTTTATAATCTGCAAAATATGGGACTCTGCTCAGACAGTTTTATTATAGGCTTTTGGCTGGTAAATGTTGTTTTGGCTGTTTGGCCTTTTTAAATGTTTTTAATTGTGTGTTTGACATTGTCTGTTGTATCAATTGCCATAGTTTATGGTCATTTATGGTGTGATCCTCTGGCATCTTATGCTTCACATCCAAGCCCTCGCCACCTCCTGCCGACTCCGGCTCAAAAACATTTCCCGGATCCGCACCTTCCTTGACCCTTGTCATGCTCTCATCATCTCCCGACTTGATTATTGCAACCTCCTGCTCACCGGCATCCCTGCTTTCTCCCTCGCACCAATCTATCCTAAACTCCGCCGCCCGACTAATCCACCTGTCTCCCCACTACTCCCCAGTCTCTCCCCTCTTCCAAGCCCTTCACTGGCTCCCCACCTCTGTGGTCCAGATTCTAAACCCTAACCATGTGACATACAAAGCCATCCACAACCTGTCCCCTCCATACATCTCTGATATGGCTTCCCGATACCTACCTGCACGCAACCTGCAATCCTCTCAAGAACTCCTTCTTTACTCCCCTCTTCTCTCTTCCTCTCACTACCGCATACAAGACTTCCCCCGTGCATCCGCTTTACTCTGGAACTCTCACCCCCAACACATCAGACAATCACCTCCCCTGGGAACGTTCAGAAGAAATCTGAAGACTCACCTCTTCCGACAAGCCTACTGTGAGATTTGGGCCACTGCACCAGCGTACAATCGGCACTACCCTCTCCTTCTGTATCCCACCCGCCCCTCGTAGACTGTGAGCCCTTGCGGGCAGGGTCTCTTCCCTCCTGTACCTGTACGTCTTGACTGTCAATAAATATTGTGTTTGTCCTCCTCTGCCCTTCCATATCTAAAGCGCCATGGAAACTAATGGCGCTATATAAATAATAATAAAAGTTAGTTAACTTAGTTTTAGTTATGGATCACAGTTGGTCTTCTGCAGATCTAGCAGACCTTAGAATATTGAGCCGTGTGTAACCCCGTTCACACGACTGATTGGCAACTTTGGGTACACTGTAAATTGACACCAGTGCGGGCATGATTGGATTAGGAGGCACAAGATAATGAGTCCTTTGTAATAATCTCCTGCTGAAACTCTAATTGTATTGAAAAAGCAAAACACAGTCCCAAAAGTGACACATCACTGGAATCAGGGTTTCTTTCCCTGCATTATTTTGTTCTCGGATTACATTGGTAAAAAATGTTGACAGATGCCAATTTAAAGTAGACCATTTAAATTTAAAATGTATATGTTCTCAGATTTGGCAAAAGTCATGGAAATACTGCATGAGTTACATTCTGCCATAGATTTTGTCACATATTTCACCCTGTGGATAAAATCTGCAGGGAAAGTTCACAGTTTAACATACGGCGAAATTAACACTTTGTCCGGCCATGTCAGTTGCTCCTCTGAAAATATATTTTTATGACTTGTAAAATCTCATCCACATATCCGGAACTGAATCTAGTTTATGATTTAGTGTGCACAAATTTACCAAGAAAATCCACAGCAGATCTACCAGTGTGCATTTCATTTCTTGAGATTCAGTGGCCGTCAGAACGACACAGACTGGCTGTCGGACTTCCACTTTACATCTACCGATTCATTCTTCAGTTTCCAGCGCCATATTTAGAATTTCAGTTTTCCTGTGATATCTCTGGTTCATTAATTTTAGACATCCAGAGGTTTCCTTTCCTGTTAATTCTTGTATTAAATGTGCAGAGGTGTAAGTATTGATGACCTCCATACTGTGCACATTCCTATGCTTCGTGTTGAAAGATACATTCGTACATGAAGATGGAAGCCAGAAGTCTCCTTCTCCTTCATCAGATAAGACATAAGGTTAGGCCCAGGAGAGATGGTTCTGATAGCCGGGCTCTGGTATCCATTGCCTTGACAGCTATCCAACTGGTGCCTGAGGCAATGCTAATGTTTTGTCTTTAGAGCATATCAAATAGTTAAATTCAATTTCTAGTTTCCAGTGCGGTCTATGTGAGGTCAAACAAAGTCAGAATGAAAGCGATCCTCATCCCCCTGAGTCCTTCACTTTAACCAGGAATTGCACTATGGCACACAGCCTGCCGGTGGATGAACGTGCCCCATCTTGTATTTCTATATCTTTGACCTCGTGGGTGCTTCACAGGAGGACACCCAGTACATTATTTGTGCTATGCCATATAAATCGCATTTGTTCGCCATTTTATTCTAAGACCTGTTTACAACGTAATTGTTCTCCCTACACCCTGGATTGCTGCCAGCGTACAACATCCTTCAGAGGGGTCGATGCACAAATGATCTCCAGATGTTCAAATTAGCCACTATTTCTCAATTAATCTTTAGTAAAGTGGTGGTCCGGCACCTAAAATGTCCTTTCTAAATATCTATCCTTACACCCTAAGCACTTTTGTAATTATCTTTATTACACGAAACCCTTCACTTCTCCCTAGCCTACTAATCCCTAATTGGGTTTGTATTTAGTTCTCTTCCTGTGACATTTCATTTTGAAAGCAGTCTCCGATGTGACTTAACAGGAGGCCGGGGCTGCACTCTCTTCCCTATAGCCAGGAGTCTTAGATGTGACATCACAGGAGGCCAGGGCTGCACTCTCTTCCCTGCACCGAGGAGTCTCAAACTTGATGTCACAGGAGCCTGGGCTTGCACTCTCTTCCCTGCAGCCAGGAGTCTCCAATGTGACTTCACAGGAGGCCGGGGCTACACTCTCTTCTCTACAGCCAGGAGTCTCAGATGTGATGTAACAGCAGGCCGGTGCTGCACTCTCTTCCCTGCAGTCTTTCACCCTGTCTGAGACAGGACGTCATGGGGGGGGTCGCGCTGCTGTTATTTACTAGAGTTTCTTGCATTGCCAACCCCTCATATTGCTGTTAACAGAAAAAAATGTTATGGCTCTTGAAAGAAGGTGAGGATTTAACAAAAGCGCAAAAACAAGAGAATGACCTTATAGGGGTTTTCCCACAAGCAAAGTTAATTTTAATCAATTGATCTTGGAATAATAATTTCCACAATAGTGTGTGATTACTGTTCCTGTGCTTAGATAATCTTGTATATGTGTCCCTGCTATGTACTGTGTAATGGATGTGTCTGACCATACAGGGACATGGTCTGATCATACCACATCTCCTGTGCTTAGATAATCTTATATATGTGTCCCTGCTATGTACTGTGTAATGGATGTGTCTGACCATACAGGGACATGATCTGATCATACCTCATCTCCTGTGCTGAGATAATCTTATATATGTGCCCCTGCTATGTACTGTGTAATGGATGTGTCTGACCATACAGGGACATGGTCTGATCATATCACTTCTCCTGTGCTGAGATAATCTTATATATGTGCCCCTGCTATGTACTGTGTAATGGATGTGTCTGACTGTACAGGGACATGATCTGATCATACCTCATCTCCTGGACAGGGGAGGAAGTAAAAGAAAGTCTTCAAACTTTTCTGCACACGAAAGAGAAATTATTCTTTCTTTGAGGTAAAACTTTTTTACAAACAGGCAGGGAAATGTTTTGCCTCACAAAAAGAATCACCTGTGATTCCGTGCTGGAATATCTGTATACTCTTTTGCATCCCTCCCTTGCCCAGGAGCTGTGATATGATTAGACCAACGGTCAGACACATCCATTACACAGACATGGATGGACGCATATATAAGATTATCTCAGCACAGGAACATTTTCTAACACTTCCAATTGTGGAAATTATTATTCCAAGATCTATTGATTAAAATTAATTTACTTTGTGTTAAAACCATTTTAATGAGGTAAGTAAAGGCTTTCAGTGCATCTTGGCTGGATGTCATAGCTGTCATGGATCCGAGAAAAGTGCATGAGCTCCTGTAGTACATAAAAGCTGTAAGGACCTGTGTTCCTAATTATTTTTTTTCTAGAAAGTCTGAATGTACATTCTGTGCCTACGCTTATCTCTTTGGCAGTGGTAACAATGTGATTTTTACATTTTGTGGGTGGCCATATAAACCTGTAGCTTCCCACAGAAATGTAATGAGTAGCCCTAAGGCTGAGGACACACAAGTTCAGTACATGCTCAGTACAATAAAACTGCTCTCTACTGTCTAATTTCACTTCCGCAATATATATACATACATTGCGGAAGTGAAATTAAGTAAAAGCAAGTGTTAAAACTGAAAAAAAATATATACCGTATATATGCTCACCTCTCCGGCGTGTCCCCCGATGTTGGCATCTATCTTCCACGGTTTGATGACCTAACTGGGTGGGGCTAACCGATCCGCTGATCGGTCACATGACGGTAACTGCGGTCATGTGACAGATCAGCTGATCAGGTAGCCTTCCCAGGTCCTTCAACCCTCGGGAGCTAGATGGAGCGCATCGGGGGACTCGTTAGAGAGGTGAGCATATATATTTTTTATGTTTAACATTTGCTTTTACTTAAGTTCACTCCCGCAATGAATATACCGTATATACATTGTGGGAGTGAAAGTGCCCGGCTTTTATGCACTTTGCAGGCTCGGGCTTTATGTGTCCAGATCCGTGGAAATCACGGACCCGGATACAGAAATGGCATCCGGAGGTAACCTCCGATGCAATCTTTTTCCTGTCCATGGGATCCCCATGGACAGGAAGAAATTGCAATGTGAAACCAGCCTGATACAGGTGTTTCTGGTCACTGTAATCCTGCTTCTAATGATAAGAAACCTGCTGAAAAATCATACTGAAAGGGGAGAAAGTATTAATCTAATAAAGCCCCCAGTGGTCAGTGCAGAAATTGCAAGATATTATTATTACTACTATTCTTTTTGTAATATAAGATGTGAAAAAATGCCAAAATAATAGTTTATGTAACATAAGCACCTGCTTTAAACAGTAGGTCATATTCTGTTGCTGGCTCCCTTTGAAGATATTGTCCCGTGAATTAATGATTTATGATACATAATACAAATTTAAGTTTTATACTGCAACATGATTTTTCTGACGCGTCCTCCTAGTTTGTCCAGTATTGATGGTCACACATCCAGCCGGTGTCGTGATCCCGGCATCTTTTTGTACATAGGTGGTAGAGTGATCTCTTATGTAGATCTCGAAGTTTTAAAAATCCAAAGAACCAATAACCAGTTTATAGGTTATGTATTCTGTGATTGAGTCCTTCTTACTCCAGGGATTGTGTGTTTGGTCTTTTTGGTCCCATCAGTCTTTGTCTATCCAAAATGAAATAGGTCTGTAAGTTCACGTTTCTTGTAAGTGTCTTATTTCTGTAGTTGGGTAGATATATAGAGAAGATTGTCGGTTGTATATGCTATGTTAATATGGTATGTTTTCCCTCAGTCTGCCATTTTTAACTTCCAAAGCCTGCTGACGGTGATCCTCCTGCTAATCTGCACGTGTGCGTATCTCCGAGCCATGGTTCCCAATCTTCTTGATAAAAACAAAACTGGGTATGTAACCTTCGCACTTGCTATGTTATTAATTATAATGCCCCATGCATGTATGGAGGAAATTTCCATAACTTTATAATTCTACTTACTACATGATATTACTAAATTAAAATCAGTGAACACATTAAAGAAGTATACTCTGCTCAAAAACATAAAGGGAACCCTTCAAATTTGTATTTAATAATAATGTGAAGAAAGTGATTTTAATAAACTTTCAAATATACTTCATTAGACAATTCTGGTTGAAAACCATTCTTAAACCTTCCATAAGGTGTCCCCACTAGACTGTGTGTGAAACAGACCTATGTTCATTATCCATCGGATCCGTCTTCAGTGAATATAGGCCATGCAACCATTTAAGATAAAGGGGGCATTACCTACACTGCTGACTGCAGCTGGTGAGGAAACAATGTATCAGATTACAGCACAGTTGCTGAGCAATATCCAAATGAGGATCACTGCAAACTGCTCTTTCCTTGGCACAAGCTTGTTATCTGTCATCTGGCTCCACACAGCTCAGTCATAAGCTTTGTTAACCCGTTATTTGCTATCACATTGTGCTGCTCCCTATCCGCTCCTGGCCATGCCCACACAGCCATAAAATACAGTTTTTAAAAGAGCACAGAAATGTGTGAGAAACTAAGTCATAAGGCACAATAAAGCATTATCTTAGCTGCTATGTGGCCCATAATTAACCACCAGTGCAGTATTGTTATTTTCTTCTTCAATGAAACGACATTTACACTGTAAACAACACAATCTCCGAGTCGATCACACTTCTGTGAAATCAGCCTGTACAGTTATAAAGCAACACCGATTGTGAATCAGTTTCTTCTGCTGTTGTGTAAATGGAACAGACAATATGTAGAAATGATTGGCGATTAGCAAGACAACTCCTATAAAGGGGTTTCTCTGTTCTCATCATTTTTAGTTTTGGTGTTCTCTGGTAAATGCCAGTCTCCCTGCCCGGTGTTGTGCTGTAAGCACATCAGCCACTTGTGGATGTTGGGCCCTCATACTTCCTTCATGGAGACTGTTTCTGACAGTTTGAGCAAATACATGAAGTAGAGTGCTGGAGGTCATTTTGCAGGACCCTAGATAACTTTAATATCTATGGTATTAAAAGACAAAAAGGCGCATAGGATTTTATCTGAATGAGGAGGGGGGCAATTCGCCCATTTGAAAGGTGCTCACCTGATGAGGGTGTGAGACCCACAACCAGTATCTGTGTTTGTACAGCTGCCGCTGGATCCACACTTCCACGTGCAATGTGGTATACGACTGGAAAGCAGAGGGACAGAAGTCCTTCCGGTCTTTCTTCACAGCAGCGCAGATCACCAGCACTCTTGTCCCTCTGCTTTCCGTTTTGCAGGACCCTGGCACTGCTCTTCCTGTTCCTCTTTGCACAAAGGTGGGGGTAGCAGTCCTGCTGCTGGGTTTTTGCCTTCCTATGGCCCCCTCCATGTCTCCTGGTGTACTGGCCTGTCTCTTGGTATCTGCTCCATGTTCCAGACACTGTACTGACATACACAGCTACCTGTCTTTTTAAAGCTCACATTAATGTGCCATCCTGGATGAACTGGGCTACCTGAACAATGTCTGTGGGTTGTAGACACCGCCTCATGCTACCTCTAGGGGTGAGAGCAATGACAAAATGCAAAAGTGACCAAAACAGCAGCCAAAAAGTATGAGAACAGAGAAATGGTCTGTGGTCACCGCCTGCAGAACCGCTCCTTTATAGGGGTGCCTTGCTCCTATCATTTCTAGCTGTTCTCTGTTCCATTTTCATAACAGCAGGAGACATTGATTCACAATCAGTTACTTCATAACTGGACAGGATGATCTCACAGAAAAGTGATTACCTTGGAGTTACATTGTGTTAAATGTTCTCTTTATTTTTTGAGCATCTATTCACAAGTAATGACGGTGGGGGGTGAGCAATGTGACTTTCATTGATCACTAGGGGTCCTGTCTCTGTGTGGAGCATTATGGTTGCATATGATTACTGCCATTTCATCCAGTGTCCATGGGACAATCTGAGATAGTCGAGTAGGATTTAATCCAAGATGGTATATGGTGCAGGAGAAGTCTGACGCGACCAAGCTCTAGCACTCAATACCCATCTCACTGAGGACAATGCGACTCGCATACATCAATCGCACATTTACTACTTATCCTCTTATGTCCTTTCTGAAAACAAAAAACTAATATTAAAATCCTCCTGAATATTAAAAAAGTAAAAATGCACATTGTGGGTGATGACTACATTTGTTTCTGTTTATTGCAGAGTACTTGGCATTTTTTGGAAGTGTGCAAGAATTGGTAAGTCATTGTGCTCCTGTTCTTCCTCCATAATGCCTTCACTGTATTATTGGTTAAGACGCTGTTCACACTAAATGATTGATGACTTTCACCTGACAGTTATTTTTACAAAAGGAAATTTTAAAATATCAGATAGGGTCATCATAATCAGCTGGAAGTGATTTTATTGGTGAGAGGGGGAAAGTCTCCTACATTGTCTTATCTCACATGGAAGCAAAGCAGGTTCAGGTGTAGCTCACACATTAGATCAGTGGGCAAAACTGGCAGGTTTGGTCAAAGGAAAGGTGCCATGAACAAAAATGTTTGTGCAACATTTGATCAATTAAGGTATTAATGTTTGTTAGTTTTTTTAAATTATCATTTGTTTGAATAAAATAAAATCTGAAAATAATTTAAAAAGGTTTGATATTTTCCACTTTTAAACACCAGGTGGAGCAGCTGCTGAAATTTGGCATGAAAACGTAGTGTACTGCAAGCTCACATTACGACTGCTGTAAATGTGGCGGCATCTACTCCATGTGTGATGTCTCCTCTCCTGCCCTTCTGGGTGTTTACAAAAGGTTAAGAGAGGATGCAGTTTAGGATCACAGTGTGGAGCCATTTTGTGGGTGATTGCAAAGTGATACTGACAACTAGGCTGTGTCACCAAGGTGCTGCTCACCATGTCATAAGCTGGGGTTAGATACACTTAGAGTAACACATGCGATCACACAAAATGGAATTAGATGCACAGTACCTAATTTGTGTAACTGACCTCATTTTATCTACTACATTACTACTCCCATAGAAATGGACAGAGCCGGGTCACACATTACACTCCTGCTGCCTTAATAATGTGTTACCCCGCTGTGTCCACATAAGTGCACCAGACAGTGTAATGGCTCCACATGGTGCAACATACAGTGTAATCGCCCCACGTAGTACACAATACAGTCTAACAGCACCACAGTGCACTATACAGTATAATGCGCCCCCCATAGTGTACTATATATATTAATGCACCCCACATAGTGTACCATGCGTATAATGTGCCACAAATAGTGCACCATGCTGTATAATGGTCCCGCATAGTGCACCATGCTGTATAATGTTCCCGCATAGTGCACCATGCTGTATAATGGACCCACACAGTGCACTATGATCAGCTTTAGGTACATGGCTCTGGGACGTATAACAGATGGTATTCATTAAATATTCCCATAAAGCCTTGTATCACATGATAGGCATTATGTACCCAGCTATACTATGTCAGTGTATCCTTCTGCAGAGGCTGTACAGTGATATAGCAGAGCTGAGTCAGTGTTCACAACTGCATGATGATTACTCCTGCACTCTGAACTGCAGGCTGACAGCTGTGGTGAGGGGTGATCAGCAGCCGTGTACTCCACTACAGATCTTAGGCTGTTGATCACCGTTCGTCACCACCACAAATACTCACCTCATCCTGGACCTCCACTATCCGTGGCACCCCGTCTCTTCCTGTCACCACACACACAGAACACTGTACTGTGACAGGGGGAAGGTGACGCTCTCAGAGCAGCTGTGGGCTTCACAGAGATAGCGCCAATCCCCTCCTCCAGCTGTGACCTGAACAGTCCAGGGGGCGCACCCACTTCACAGCAGGAGGCAACATCAGTGCAGGAAATGGGTCCGGACAGTGACCGAACTCTACCATGTACAGGGGCTGCCATATTTGAGGTGTTTAAGTGTCGTTATCAATAAATGCAATTGGCAACCCCCAGTGGCTGCAAAAAAAAATTCTGAAAAAAAAATTAACTTTTAAAGTAGTGTATTTAATTTAAAAATAATCTGTAATTTAAAAAAAAATAGTGACACCTTCTTTTTTAAGTGTTGTCTAAAGCCTTCTCTCCTTAATGGGTCTCGGTAATATTAGGGTATTGGAATAATCTAGAGCTTTCCATAAACTATTAATTTTCATCAGGCAATAGATGAAGTCCTTTCCCCAAAAAATGTGCTTAGGTGATGACATGAACTATGAAAATCCCAGCAGTCCGAGGCTTTAAAGTGTCTTTTCTGTCTCAGGAATTTAAGACATATGTACAAAATATGGCGTAAATAATAAATCCACAGATCTGAGTGGAGAGCTGGAGCACTAACTGTCTAACCCGTGAAACAGAACAAACCTATTGAATTCCCCAGTCACATTATTAGATACAGGTGGGGAAAATAAGTATTTGATAAACTGCTGATTTGCAAGTTTTCCCACCTACAAAGAATTGAGGTCTGTAATTTTTATCATAGGTACAATTCAACTGAGAGAGACAGAATAAAAAAAAATCCAGAAAATCACATTGTATGATTTTTACATAATTCATTTGCATTTTATTGCATGAAAAATTATTTGATACAATAGAAAAACAGAACCTAATATTTGATATAGAAACCTTTGTTTGTAATTATAGAGGTCAGACGTTTCCTGTATTTCTTGACCAAGTTTGCACATACTGCAGCAGGAATTTTGACCCATTCCTCCATACAGATCTTCTCCAGATCTTTCAGGTTTCGGGGCTGTCGCAGAGAAACATTGAGTTTCAGCTCCCTCCAAACATTTCTTCGGGTCTGGAGACTGGATAGGCAATTCCAGGATCTTGACTTGCTTCTTATGGAGCCACTCCTTAGTTACCCTGTGCGTGTTTTGACTCATTGTCATGCTGGAAGACCCAGCCACGACCCATCTTCAGTGCTCTTACTGCATACATCCTCCCTTCAGTACGGTGCACTAATTTTGTCAACTTTCCAGGAAAGCACCCCCAAAGTATGAAGTTTCCATCTCCATGCTTCAGGGCTGAGATGATGTGTTTGGGGTTGTTCTCATCCTTCTTCATCCATCACTAACACTGAGTGGAGTTGATACCAAAATGTTCTATTTTGGTCTCATCTGACCACATAGCCCTCTCCAGTGCCTCCTCTGGATCATCCGATGGTCATTTGTAAATTTCATACAGGCTGGGCATGTGTTGACATAAGCAGGGACATTGGGTGCACTGCAAGACTTTAATCCTGGGCTGCTTAGTGTTTTACTAATGGTAATCTTTGAGATTGTGGTCCCAGCTCTCTTCAGGTCATTGACCAGGTCCTCCTGTGCAGTTCTGGGCTGATTCTTGACCTTTCTCAGAATCGTCCTTATCCCAAGAGGCGAGATCTTGTATGAAGTCCCAGACCGAGGAAGATTGACAGTAATCTTGTGTTTCTTACATTTTCTAATAATTGCGCCAACACTTGCCTTCTCACCCAGCTGCTTTTATATTTTCCTGTAACCCATCCCAGCCTTGTTCAGGTCTACAGTTTTGTCCATGGTGTCCTTAGACAGCTCTTTGATCTTGGCCATGGTGGACATGGAGTGTGATTGATTGAGTGTGTGGACAGGTGTCTTTTATACAGGTAACGAGTTAATACAGGTGCAATTAATACACATAGTGAGTACAGAGTAGGAGGCTTCAAACTAAAGCTAGCTTCACACCACGGTTTTTGAGATATTGTTCTGTGCGGTTTGAGCAGGACAGAACAGGATCCGGTTTTGCTTCCTATGTATCCCTATGGTGCTGGATTGGTCCTATTTAGCCATCCGTTTTTTGTTTGTTTTGTGCTGGATTCGTTTTTGTCCGCTTTTTCATTGTCCCCAAAAACGGAGCCTACAGAATTTTTGGGCTCCTTTGAAAAAATTGGACAAAATTGGACAGAAATGCATCGGGCAATCCGGCGCCTATAACACGGGAGTCTATAGGCGCCGGATCCTTGAAAAAATCAGATCGTTTCCCGGATCCGATTTTAAGCACAGAGCATGCTCAGAAATCCTGCCGTGCAAACGTCAGCACCATGGACAGCACTACTTCTAGAACAGGCTGTGGATTCAGCACCAAGGACAGCGGCAGAGCAGACACAGGCAGACTTCAGGACCATGGACAGTGGCAGAAAACCGAATCCTGCAAAAAAAACAGGATCCGGGACCATTATTTGGCCACAATTTCTGCACATCCTGTCCTGTCGGGGTGCTCCTGCAAAAAACAGGATCCACCCTGACAGCCAAAAACCGTGGTGTGAAGCTAGTCTAACAGGTCTGAGAGAGCCAGAATTCTTGCTGGCTGGTAGCGGGTCAAATACTTATTTCGTACAATAATATGCAAATTATTAATGTAAAGATCATTTAGGGGTCTTTCACATCAGCGTTTTTGCTGATGTGCAGCAGATCCGGCAGATTTACCACATCTGCCAGATCCGCCGCCTAACGGCCGCACTTGCGGTTCCGGTCCGGCAAGCCCCATGCATTGTCTATGCTGCAAGCGGCGTTTTTTTCTGCAGCCACTAGTGCTGGATCTGCCTCATCCAGCAGAACCGCACTTGCTGCACTGGACCGCAAGCCCCATAGACAATGCATAGAGCTTGCCAGATCTGGGTCGTCAGGCGGCCAATGTGACGCCACCTGGCGGATCGGCCGCAAACCTCAGCAAAACACTGATGTGAAAGGGGGCTTACTGTGATTTCTGGATTTCTTTTTATATTCTGCCTCTCACAGTTGAAGTGTACCTACTATAAAAATTACAGACCTGTCTATTCTTTGTAGGTTGGAAAACTTTCAAAATCAGCAGAGTATCAAATTCTTATTTTCAGCACTGTAGTTGGACATAAGTTTAGATAGCTATTATCTGATGGATGTGAGCACATTGAGGGGTGATAAAAGATTAGGAAAGTTTTTACTAAATACAGAACCGCCCCTGTGAGCTGACTGAGCTGAGTCTGGTATGGCCGCTCTGGAGATACTGTAAAAAGAAAAGTAAACCCAGTAAACTAACCCTATTAGAGGAGAAAGAAAACTGACAAAAAAATGGTGTTGCTCATCTAAGGCTAGATTCGCACTGGCGTTATTCGTCATCCATGTGTATCCAGCTTAAACTACATCAGTTTTTGGTCCAATTGACTTTCCGGAGACACATGCGGGTTCATCCAGTTGTGTCCAGTTTGCCCCGGGTGGTTGCAGGTGATGACAGATTTTACATGGAGACAAAATCTGCATCTTTGTGTGGTTTTGGTGTCCATGAAAAAAAACTTGAAGCTGTGCATCAACCCAGATCCAGGGCTTCACATGTGAAATTTAAATGGGGGCCTATGTTCACGGAATCAACCAGACGGCCGGATCTCGGTGGATCTGTACGTCCGGTTCGTGTTATATGCACTGTGCATGTGCTAAGCATGCGCAGGACACAGGTCTAGGGGGTGTATCATTTACCATCCTACCGATCCTGGTAAAATATGCAAACGTATAATCCCGCACAGGGTGCAAGTGCATCCAGTTTGTTATTGCGGGGGAATCTGAGGGCGTGTAGAATTTTCCTGCATGCCCTCGGATTCAAAAATACGCCAGTGTGAAACCTGCCTAAGCGGTTATGGGGTAACCTCCATAAAGACGCGATCACTGCTGCCTCATGGCTGAGGAAGATCCCCAGATAAATGTCACCAGGACAAATGACAGCAGCAAGAACTATTTTCTTCCTGCTCCACAGACTAATCTTAGTGATTTTTTTTCCTATTGATGGCATTACAGCTTAGCTCTATTAATGTAAATAACACTGCAATACCACACACAGCCTGTGGAGAGATATGGCGCTGTTTTGGAAGGAAATGGCCACATTTTTGTAATCTTGCACAGTCCCCTCAGCTCTTCAAACTTATGTTGGAATCAGACCTAGAGGAATATTCATACTGTGGTTTTTTTTGTTTTTTTTTTTTACAGTTGTCAAAAACATCTATTTTCAATCAGAAGACACTTCAGGAACCCTTTTCTCTATAGTGTAGTAAACATAACGCAAATTTTTTAGCATCTTTAGATTGCTTCTTGAATGCTTTCTGAACGTTTTATTTTTTTACATGTTGATTTCCAGATTTTTTTTTTTTAAATCAGTTAAACAATACAGAAGATGCTGGTGTTGTTTGAAGCAGAAATTATGACAAAACACTCTGAAAGAGCCCCTTTCATATCAGCGTGTTTTGTTGAATGCAGCAGATCCAGCAGATTTACCGCATCTCCCAGATCTGCCGCCTAACGGCAGACTTGCGCTACACCTACGGCAAGCCTCCATTCATTCTGTATGGGGCGTGCGGCAAGTGCGTTTTGCTGCAATCCGCAAATCTGGCAGTTGCGGCCGGGCAAAAAACACGGTTAGCTGCGTTTTTTTTTTGCGTGGCCTCAAGTGCCTGATCGCGGCAAAGCCACACATGCCGCACCTGCCGCAAGCCCCATAGAGAATGAGGCTTGCCACAGGTGTACCGCAAGTCGGCCGTTAGGTGTCAGATGCGATAAATCTGCCGGATCTGCCACATTCAGCGAGAAACGCTGATGTATCGGTATCCTGCCCCAAATAATGCAAATAGGTCCAAAGTCGCAAATTGTTTAACTTTCTTAAAGCCGACTTTGATGATTTTGGGGCCAATATGTACATTTTTGGTGCTATAGGGAGCACAATGTTCTTTTGTTTTAGGAACATTTTTTTCTCTGAAGTGCTTGCTTTTGTGGGTACCCATATATACTCGAGTATTAGCCAACCCGAATGTAAGCTGAGGCACCCAATTTTACCACAATAAAACTGGGGAAACTTATTGATTTGAGTATAAGCTTAGTGTGGAAAATGCAGCAGCTCCCCATCCTGGTATATAGCCCCTCCCCATCCTGGTATATAAACCCTCCCATCCTGGTATATAGCGCACCCATCCTTGTATATAGCCCCCCTTCTTTATATATAGTCCCCCTGTTCTGGTATATCATCACCCAGCAAAGTATATCACCCCCCCATCCTGTTACATAGCCGCTCATCCTGGTATATAGCCCCCCTTCCTGTTATATAACTCCCCATCCCGGCACACACAAAAAAAGAATAAAGGATGTATTTCCTCTCCCCATTGCTCCCCAGCAGCATCCTCCTGTCTTGTCTGATCGTGTGAGCATGAAGCGCAGTGATGACATCACTGTCTTGCGCCGCTCACATGATCAGCCGCCGGCACAGGACACGGGGATGCCACAGTGCTGCGAAAGCTGCTCCACCACTACAAAAAGTAAGTGTCAGGACCCCCAATCATGTATAAGCCAAAGGAGGCTTTTTCAGCATAAAAAAATGTGTTGAAAAAGTTGGCTTATACTCGAGTATATACGGTAATATCACATTTTGCCTCAAACCAAGAAGTCACACACAATCTTGATCTATACACTCGAATTGTTGTTTTTTCTTACTTCTACTCCTTTATCTTCAGAACATTTTGCTGCCAACTCATACGAGTATTAACAAATGTGCTCACATCCAGCGCAGGCTCATCCCATCCCCACACTTGTCTAAATTCATCACAGATTGTTTAGTTCTTCACGAGACATTATAGCAATGTACCATAATGTTTATGGCCGTGATTGACAGGTCGCCATGTGCACGAGATCAATGCTTCACTGACATCTATTTCAAGGTGACTTTTGATGCCAAAAACGTGTTGCTCTTGGATTGCGTCCATCAGTTTTCCACATTTTGAAATTTTTATCACCGATACAAAATGCGAAATATTTGCTATCATATAAAAAGTGTGAATATCACGATTTTGTTTAACAATTTAAAGAAAGCCGTAAGACGTTAATACCTTTAAAAGTATTTATTGTAATAATTTATTTTGTAGGGGAAAGGAAAAGTCCGTACGTGGCCGTGTGCTGTGTGGTGATGGCTTTCAGTATACTCTTCATGCAATAACCTGCCCAGGATTCCAGCCAGCTCCATTTAGTGTCTTGTGGGATAAATATCTTTGTGATCATTAATATGTTCATGAATAATTTCTTTGATACGTTAAGTACCTGACAGATTAGACTTCACATTATGGGTCCAAGAGAAGTCAGGGGATCCTGAGGATGTAAGAGATCGGAAGACAAGACGGGCAGCGCCATGTTTTTTGTTTTGAAAATGTCATTTTATTCTGAAAGTGATATTTATTGGGAGGGGAAATCAATCTTTTTGAAACAGTCTGGTTAATGATCTCCAAATGTCTTGTTTCATCACCATGTTTTGAATTGGTAAATAAAATTGATGACCTGTTTTTCAGAAACAATTTTTTTTTTATTTTTCTTTTTGTCACAATGTTACCTTAGTGCGTTTAAAGAAAGACCGATGTACATCAAATTCAGCCAAGAGAGGGGAAATATTAGAACCTTGCTTTATCCAAATACAAGCCCTGTAAGGTTATGTGTACACATGGCATCTTTAAGTTTTATTTGTTTCTGCGTTGTATAGTACCAGACAGGTGGAAGAGATTTCAAAAATCTCATGATCATACTTTTATTTTTTTCCTTGCTTTTTTCCCACTGGTGGATGGTTTTGTAAAATCCATTGCACATCACATCAACCGTTAGCATTTTTGTTGCATTTTTCTCCCATTCTAATGAGTTTGAATAAACATAAAAAATATAGCAAAATACATGCGTTTTTCCTGCAGCGTTTTTCCTGCCAACACTCTAGTTTTTGCTGCAGAAAAAGTTTTTACAAAGATGCCTCATGGGCATACCCTAAAGCCACGTGCACACATTGACTATTTGGTGAGATTTTTTTGTACTTCCATACTTGTAAGGCTACTTTCACATAACGATTTATGAGGGAGCCGATGCTGTCCGATAAATTCGGACAGCATCGGCTCCCTTCCAATGCCTGGAATCGGATGCCAAATAGGCATCCGATTCCGGCATTAAATCGTAGCCTCCGGGCAAGAAAAAAAAAAAAATATGCTCACCTCACCCCGAGCCCCCGCCGTCTTCCTGCAGGCTCCCGGTGGCTCACGCAGGCTCCCGGTGTCTGCAGAGGTCTTCCTCTGCTGTATAGGACCTGCGGTGATGTCAAAGTCACGTGACAGCAGGTTCCACCATGGTAACCTGCGGTCACATGACTGTGACATCACCGCAGGTCCTATACAGCAGAGGAAGACCTCTGCAGACACCGGGAGCCTGCAGGAAGACGGCGGGGGCTCAGGGGGAGGTGAGCATAAACTTTTTTTTTTTTTTTTTTTTTTTTTTTTTTTAACCCCTGCGTTCCCAGTTGAGCATTTTTTCTGTACTGAGCATGCTCAGTACAGTAAAATCGGGTCCGAGGAGACATGAAAGGGGGCGTGGCTAAATCGCGGCATGCCAGAGCCCCCGCCCCCTTTCATGACGCGACCAGGCTTTTAGCAAGGCATCAAGCAGAGAGGGGCGTGCATAATTACAAGGGAGCAGCAGACAGGCCCCGCCTATTGTGGCTCAATAAGAATCGGAGAACTCACACAGGACAAAGTAATATAACTTTTTCTCTACTTTACAAAAGCGGTTTTTTTCTGCAAAAGGGATGGCTAGGAATGATAAGAGGGGGTGCAGGGACAGGTCTAAAGATAAGGGGGGGTCAGTTTCTGGGTTTAGGATCACTTTAAAGTCTTTGATGGGTGCATAATTTTATACTCTCACCTTATAGAAGACTAATATAGCCTTGGAATGTGTATCCTCAAAAATCCCTCTGGGATACTTCTCAATTGACAGGGCTTGCAGCTTGCCTTGGGTGGATCTAATTGAAAGAGCCAGATAGGCTCAGACAGGTTGAATAAATCAAGAAGAGTGTATCTAGCCGATGAACAGACTGTGTGCGCCATATCCAGGAATTTTCAGACCGCAAAGACAAAGCCATTTCACAGCAGGATTATCACGCTTGGGAGGCCAGGGTAGCAAAGGGGTCAGGAAAGCCTCCTCTGGCCATGATACTGGGGTCCCTGCCTCGCCCTGATCTCAGAGGTACCTCTAAATATGAGTAGGTCCGAGCCACCAGCCCTAGTCCCTAAAGCTCCTGAGAAGCCCTAGGCATAAGCCCCTACCTCCACCACGGACCATGGAACCTAGCAACTTCCAATGGAAGCTGACCCATGTATGGCCGATTGGTGGGGAGCAGCTCACCTAAGCATGAGTCCTATCCATCACACACATCTGCAGCAATCTCACCTGCAGTGCCACACACTGAATAGGGAAAAAAGGCTCAATTCAACAACAGCAACAGCAGAAGCGATGAGCATAGGCAGCCCATACGTAAGAAGGATGATGTTGATTCTTGAAAAAGTGATTTTATTGTACACATTTTATTTCCTGATGAAGTGGTATCAACTCCGAAATGCATAGAATCAAATAATTTTCTCAAGAATCGACATCATCCTTCTGCAGAACAGCAGCGTGGGTTTTAACCCTTTGTCTTTCCTGTCTGCATCTACACTACTTGGGAATTGCTGCAGCTGTTATCATTAACTTTTCCAGTGGTTGTCTATCACGCAACCCACCCAGGTGAGCAAGCATTTGCTTTTGGTCTCTTTTTTTTTTTTTTTTTTCTTTTTTTTTTTTTTGTTTTGTTTTTATCCCCCCATCTTCATAAAGACCCTCTTGCGCTTGACAGTATCTAGACGTCCAGGAATTTGCTGCAAAGCGGGAATGAATAATACAAGACAAAAAATTAGAGTGACTGAAAAAAAAAAGACAAATGCAAATAAGGCGTCCATTTTCTTCACAACACTTTGACTGTGTCATATGTCACTTGTAGAGATGAGCGATTTTCGATTCGAAATGTTCGTCAATCTCAAATTCAAACTGTTTTGGGCGGTGTTCGAGTCAATCGAAGAATGTGAACAATTAGCTTCAAATTCGGCAGTTCCAGGTTATGTTCGATAACAGTTCGTTCACCAAAAGGACGCTATTAAGTGGTCTGGGGGCAAAGGAAAAGGTTGAAATGGGGGCATGATTGTTTAAAAGCTGGCGGTAAAAAGCCACCAGCTTTTAAACAATCATTCAGCCTGACCCTCTACCCCCTCCCCGCAGCCTCCCATCCTGATCCTCCGCTCCCCCCACCGCCTCCCATCCCGATCCTGAGTTAGGACCAGGCGGGGAGCGCAGCACCAGGGAGCGAGGAGCAAAGGACCAGGGCGGGGAAGCCGACGGCGGTGAGAAGACTTCACCACCGGCTTTCCTGCTCTGTGCTGCACTCAGCGCTCCCTGATGCCCGCTCCCTGGAGCTGCTCCGGTACTAACTTAGGATCAGGTGGGGGGGGAGCGATGAGGGGGCATCAGGGAGCGCAGCACAGAGCTGGAAAGTCTTCTCACCACTGGCTTTCCTGCTGGTTATTTCAAATGATCAGCTGATGCAGATCAGCTGTTCATTTGAAGTAGCCGCGGTACTGTCAGGGCTCATGTGAGTTCATGCAGCATGAACTCACATGAACTTTCCCACTGCCTCTGCACCCAATCCTAAGTTAGGATCGAGCGGGGGGAGCGGGGAGCGCAACACAGAGCAGGAAAGCCGGCTGTGAAGTCTTCTCACCGCCGGGTTCCCTGCCTGGGTCTTTCGCTCCCCACTCCCAGGTGCTGCGCTCACTGGAGCTGCTCCCCCCTGCCGGTCCTAAGTTAGAAGAAGCTGTTTTATATGTGTTCGACGTTATTCGATGAACACACACCCTATTCGACAAATTGAATTCGAACACCAGGGTGGTGGCTCATCTCTAGTCAGTTGATTAAAATCATGCTAAATAATGATGGCCAAGAGTTTTAATATATTGGTTTAGAAATTAGTGTGTGAGAAATGGGTATGAGGAATGTGTGTATTTTTTATGTGCATGTAGCACTACGTTGATATGTGCGGCTTTGATAATTGCCTGTAAATATAAGGCACCCCCGAAAATAAGGCATATCTCTATTTTACAATATTTTACCACAGCATGTAGTTGTGACTCCTCCAGCCCGCCCCCGCTTCCAGCTCATCCCCTGATCGTGTCCCGGTGCCCGTCGCTGTGAGCTGTGCCGCAGATGCATGTAGACCGGCACCGCTCTAATTTTCAAGCCCCCGCCACTGTCCTGGCCAATCACAAGCCAGGAACTGCCCAGCAGCCAATCACAGGCCATTCGTTGCATGACTTAGGCTTTTGGCCTGTGATTGGCTGCCCAGTTGGCTCCTGGCCTGTGAATGGCTGGGCCAGTGGCACCGTACACCTACGGCACCTGCGGCAAGGAGATGAGTGGTGCCGTCCCCCTTACAGCGGCGGGCAGCTGAGAGCGGCGCCGGAATGCAGCAGGGACCGGTGAGAAGTGTCCCTGTCTGTGTATGTGCTCCTTTTTGCGTGCCCCTGTGTTTGTGTGTCTCTGTGTGTGCCCCTGTGTGTGTGTGTGCCCCTGCTTGTGTGTCTCCGTGTGTGCCCCAATGTGTGTTTGTGCGTCCGCGTGTGTGCCCCTGTATGTGTGTGTCCCTGATACCATATTGGGGGAAGATGGGGTTACTTTATTGGGGGCCACAAGGGGATTATAAAAGTAAGACACCCCTTGAAAATAAGACATGGCGCATCTTTAGGAGCAAAAATTAATATAAGTCGCTGTCTTATTTTCGGGGAAACATGGTAGGACAACCCGTTCTGTTTCCACATTTTCCACAGTTGGAAAATAATAGACCTTGTACTTATCGCCTGTGCTGCCACCATTCCAGATATGTCGGTAACCGGATTGCAATGTCACAAGAAATCCATTTCCAATCACTGCTGGCTTCTCTCTCACCACATTCGGACCAAATGAATAATTAACAGGAAGTAAGCGGAAGTCGGCAGTAATTGGATGTGGGGCTCATGTGATATTGCAAAGTCACGTGTGCGCTAAACCACAATTGCCAAGAACATTGGAATATTACCAGTATGGGAGGTGAGTACAGGGACTGTTATTTTCACTGAGGGGAACTAGTTGAAGTCACAAGAGATTGTCCTAGTAGTGGAAAACTTCTTAATGAACTTGGTTATGATAAGTAATTTATATACAATGCTGTGCAAATTAATTGGGACAAAGCATTTTTTAACTAAAATCATAAGTTGGGGTTAACAGTCAGTGATTGAAACCAGTTTTAACTGCTTTGAACAGGTGTAAGTGTACAACCTTGAGTAACAAAATGTGGTTTGATTGGTTTTAGTCAGAAAATAACAGCTAGCTGCCCTCTCAGCTTCAGTTGAGAGCTTGTAACATAAAAACTATGTTACTATGTTTCTGTGAGGAGTGGTTTAGTGCTTTTTCTCTGTGTGATTTGTGCCTGTAAAAATGGATGTTACTCCACGAAAGAGGTCTAGAATTATTACTCTTCATGAACACACAAGTCTGACTGTAAGAGAAATCGCTTCCACCTTTGGTATTGAAAAATCTACCGTCTACCGAACTCACTCAAACACACATACAGACACACAACTCACACACATTTTACAGATACCTCACACATACACTTCTTTCTGCTGCAGGAAGGGGGTACATATCCAGCCTCCCCTGCACCCAGCAGCCGTCCCCAGGCAGCTCCTCCCCCACTCCCTCCTTCTCTCTGCCTGGACTGTGCACAGCACAGGCACAGCAGGAGGTCTGTCACCTTCTTACCCGGAGGCTGGAGCTGCTTCTCCTCATCCTCCAGGCTCCAGCACGTCGCTCCTCTAATCCTCTTCGTTCGTCGGCTCTCACTTCTTCCTGCGCAGTGCAGGAGGGCAAGAGCACGGGCCAATGAGAGGGCCTGATGACGACGAGGTAGGGGGGGTGCCGGGGGGGGGGGGGGGGAGTGCATGAGGGGGCGGGGCTTATGACCCGGCCAACACAGGCAGGAAAAAAAAAAAGGAAAAGACGTTGAGACGCCGCCCCCTATGAATGACGCTGCCCTAGGCACATGCCTACGAGTGCCTAATGGCAAATACGGCCCTGGCAACAGGACATGGGATTGACAAGACAAAGTATACTACGGGATCCGCTGAATGACCTTGCAACCCTCTGTGACTACCCGACCAGCTACCTGATCATAGACTGTGCTGTAACCTGAACTGGTTTACAGAGTAAAGTACCCGTGTAGAGTGACAAAGCCTCTGTGTGTCTGTTCATATGCTGCACTGCTCCACGGATCATCTCCACATTCTGCACCACCATTACAGGTGCATCTCTGCCGCAGGGAACTCAGCTCCACCTGCAGGGAGCTGCTCCATCCAAGCTGCAGTACCATCTCCCCCGGAGCTCTGAAGCGGCGCTGGTGCCCATCACCAGAATCTGCAGGTGGCGTCACGACAAACTTTTATTATCTCTACTACAATTCCCTAACTCCTTTACAAGTTGACCTCCAGGGCCATGGGTCTGGGCAGGCCACCAGTGACATCCCTACCACAGCAGGGCCCAGACACTAGAGTCCCCAGCCAACCCTGGGTGCGTCAATTGGTTCTGGCTAGAGTTCTGCTTTGTCAATCTGTTACTTTATTTTGAAAATTCAATAAAAATTAATAAAAAAAAATATCCATGTTGTTTAATTTGTAAGAACATTTTGGAAAGAGGCCTGGAATATTTTCCATTCAGGCTGCCTGTCATGGGACAATACTCCCTATGACCTAGACTATATAGGCAACTTCTAGTCATCACCTCGGGCAGTTCAGCACATTTTCTAGAAACACTATTAATACTTTATTGCTCAGCTACAGTAGTGGTCATGGGCAGTAAGACATAGACATAACCAATCTGTGATTGTGCATAAAAATATTATTATTTAATAATCTGAATTCACAGCAAATTCCTCTGTATCCTCTTCCCTATGATCTCTGGTTATTGGTCGACATTCCTCCATTACACGTTACATAAAGAGTGGATTCATTTTCATAGCATGGGACCAACTGCACCAGCAGGTGGTCAGACCCCCCCAGGTTTTTGGTGTCAGAATTTTTAGAAGGCCATTATGGTTAATGATGGTGATTAAAATGTTAAAAGGATGTCCTCAGAAAATATTCCATACATAGTTAAAAGAAAGGTTGGAGCAGTGGCGAAAGTGTAACTCAGATAATGCTTTTTATTATTGTGAAAGTGGAAGTAAACTTTCATTTTTCTATTATTTTGCCCAACATATAGTTAGATTTTTCTTCAATCCTATAAAACAAATTGCATGTAAGTGGCTTCTATGCTTTTTCCCTCGTCTATTTGACTCTCTTCAGCTGCATTAATATCAGGACATATTCATTTGGAGTACAGATGGTTGCAGTGAAAGAGTCAAAAAAATAAGTTTACTTGCAGTTCCTACTCTTGCAAAAATAGAAACAGTAAGTGCAATCGTATTTATTCAAAGATGACAACCAATATGATTGAACCTGTCCTCTCTCTTGACATGTCTGTTGAAAATTCTTTTCTTAGAACTGTGTTATGACATTCTTCTTATTCTAAGGACTAATGTTGAACTATGGACTGTTGCAGCACACAGTCATACACGGAGTTGTATGCAATATTTGTGGACTGCAGCAATCATTTTATAGTTAGAGGAGCTGCCGCTTAAAAATAAAAAAAAGTGTTCAAAATCTTGTAAAAGAAATCCCTTAGCTCTCCTGAATTTGCTTCTTTTCTGTTTTGCACTTTATCACTCCTTAGAGATATTCACATCTGTTGACTTTAAAGTGCACTATGTGAAATCTCTGCTTGCAGTTCAGTGGTGTGTTTCTACAGAGGTTTCTATGGGACATGGACTTTCACTCCTGCTCTTAGACACTACCAATCACAGTTCGACAGCTGATCTGGCAGTCTATGACTGTCAAACTTTGATTGTAAGTATCTGGGATGAGGGGGTGAAAGCGCACTCTCTAGGGAAGACTGAAGAAATGCCCAGTTTAACTACAAGCAGAGATTTCACATATCGCACTCCAAAAGCAACAATGTGAATATATGCAATGCCGGGGCGCAGCACGACATAAAATAAATCTTCAGAATCAAAAGTACTCGGGAATTATTACAAAGTATTTGACTTAATTCTTTGAACAAGTGTTAGGTTTTCATTAATATCAATAAGAAGGGATTGTCTGAATAGTGAATAACCACTTTAAGGGAGTACCGAGATGCATGATTAGATAGAGCTACATTTTCTGTAGTGTTTGCTGTGCTCCACTATTTATGTGATAGTTGAACAGAATTATTATTAGAAGTAGGTTGTTAATGGCCTGGGATATATCTCCTATATACATTTTACATATAGCTCTGTCTCTTACATTACACATTTTTATTTGAAAGAATTAACTGTATATGCTGTGTTACCAGCAAATGGTATTGGTCTTCTCACCTCCACCTTCAAATTCTTGGCTACTTTCCTTATGAAACTGACCGGAAGTAAGAGCGTGCAGCTGCTTCTGGGTGTTTTGTCGAAAGTAAGTGAGAGGGATGTGGCCACTGTCACATGAACCCCGGGAGAGCAGGCACCGATATCGCTGGAATAGTCCTAGCATGGGAGATGTGTACAGCTGCTATTATTTTACATGGGTAAACTAGGGTGATTGAGAAGGGATTATCCAAGTAGTGGACAACCCCTTTAAGCCCCTTCTTGAAATACATGAACAACCATTCATCTGAATGTCTACATGGCTTGCTCTGGCAAAATCAGTTTGCAAGAAGAGATTACTGATCATCAGGGCTTCAGCATTTTGACAGATAACGATACAACTTTAATATTAATACTTTACTGTAAAAGTAATTATTATGACGGCATTTCCTGATGTTACTTTTAGAAAACTGGCGGCCACAACTGTGTAACAAACATAGAAATATTTATGTCAAATAAAAGCACAACCTCTGATTGACATGTATCTAATATATTACATTTTGGCTAACCACCACTTTGTAGGGTTTGCAGGACATAGAAGCACAGACGTGTGATGTTTCAATTTGACATTAGGTCAGCCTGTCCTTACCTGTCATGTTGACCTGTGGTCATTAGGACAAGAATGAAGATTTTATATACAACAGAGACAACTCATTTATTTCTTTTACCTTGTCCAAAGAGTATGTCAGTTATCTTACAAGGAAACATTAAGGAAGTTAATGGAGACTGAAGATTATAACATTTCTGTGCCCAGGACCTTGGTCTGTTTCACTTATATTTAGTAACAAACATTACATGTGCAGGTCATTGGAAATACTGTTGTCACGATGGTCTCCCTTACCTGGCAGACTTGGGAACTCTGTCTCATTTCTTTATTGAGAGTCTATTTTAAACGTGTTTCTTTCCTTTGGCAGTTTAGGATTTAATGTAAGTTTTCTGCTGCTTTCAGAATCCTCAGTTTTCTTACCAGGTGTGGATACTTTGTGATTACTCCCATCCCCTTTACATGGTCACATATTTTCAGAATGCTTTGCAAGAGATTGAACATTCCTAGCCAAACTTCCTGAGGAGATAGAGGTTTTCTGCAGAGCTGACTTACCACTAAGCCATCTGCTGCCAAGGAGCTAGGCAGCTGGTGTGAAAGCTGCCTTGTTATTCCCCTGTCTGTCTCCCCTTCCCTCTTGTATTATTGCAGCGGCTGGGACTAGTGCTCCCATCAGTCATTTCCTATTGAGGTATCCTTTTTTTTTTAAACAATTTTTTTATTCAAATAAATCTAATAACAACAGATAGAACATGTTTACACCATTGTATCAAATAACAGTCATGTCCAAATAATCACCACCAGTGTAAACCAATTCCAAACTGGATATTATAGGAGAGAGGAGGGAAATAAGGGTCCACACAGAAAGGAAGGGGCAGCCAGGATTGGATACAAAAAGTAAATTAATGGATAGTGGGGGGGGAGCTTTAGGAGCTTTGTTTTAAACATTTCTGTATACCAATCTAATTATGAGAAGATCAGAATCAACCAGGAAAAATATTAAAGCCATCCTAAGTGTCAGATAACGCCAATCCAGAAGTCTCCCAAATCTCCCACTGGCAACTGACTCGTTCTATTTGCTTTATCGAGTGAACCAAACAACGTTCATGTAGATAATGGGAATTTATCCCAATGAGTTCCTTCTGTGTGAAGGTAGTGGCTTCCCACCAGTGCCTTGCCAAGCTCTGATGGGTTGCTATCAAAACATGGGTTATTACTCAAACTAAGTTTGGGGGTAGAAGATCTAATCCAATACTTAGGACTGCCAGGGGCCCCTCTAGAGTTAAATGGAAACCTATCAGGGTCCTGATTAAGTCTGCCACTCGATTCCAGAATTCCTCTATCTTTCTCTAAGCCCCTTCCACGACAGCATAGGAGGTTGCCTCTCCACGCCCTATTAGGAACAGGAAGCACAAGAGAGGTTGAAAGGACCCTCCCACTAACCAGTGTCTTTCCTGTCCCCATGGGGCATGGAGAGGTTGTTGCTTCTATGCTGTGGTGGCCGGCATCCTGCAGCATACTTGTATTGGCCGGGCAGTTTTGGTTGGGCTCTGCTCCTTCTCTGCTGCTCCCCTGGCTGGGCTGCTGAGGGACCACTGCCTGGCCCTCTGGATCCCTGGTGGGGGTGATGCGGGCCAAGGGGTCCCCGGTCGGTGGCCTCCTTGAGGGGAGCCCGCCGGCTGCTTCCCGCGTGCTGCCCGCTGCCCTTGTGACCGGAAGTGACATCGGGTAGCCGGGACATCCGGTCACGCGCTCCTCCGGTGGGAGAGCAGCGCTTACGGACCCGACTGCGGGATTCGGGCGGCAGTGGGCAGGCACGTTACTTGCGGACCTGCCCAGGACCTGCCGTGGGAGGCGGGGAATTCTGTTGGGACGCTGGGTGGGGCAGGCCTTTCAGGATTAAAGGCTACCCTGAAGACAGCAGAGCCACGGTAAGCTGTATGGTGGTGTGCTGACATGTCTTCCCCTGCATCTGCAGAGCCCAGTGTTCCCCCTGCCTCAGTAAGCTGGGGAAAATGGAGGGGGGTCCTTTATATCTTATTAGGGGCTGTTCTGATGGTCCCTTATCCTATGTGTTTTTTCTAGGATAAGGCTGTCCCTAAGAAGGCTCCTAAATGCCCGGTGTGCGTGAAGAAACAGCCGACAACTTACAGAGATAACACATTTATTGTCAGAGTGTAATACCTCTCCGTGGTGCCTAGCCAGAGGGGCGCCACACATACATGACGAAGGTTCATGGTGTGAAAAGTTCTTGATTTTGCATTTGTTTCATCTACCATAAAGATCACACACCTTAATAAACTGCCTTTATAGGAAATACAGGAAGGACGTCTGTCTCCAATATGCCCTCGTCAGGGAAAAGGAAAGTAATACAAATTAAAAAGAGCTGCAAAAAATAGTGAACATTATTGGCATATACTTAAAATTTGATGAAAGAAACAAATTTTACATAAATTATTCCCTTTAACTATAGCCACTAGTGTGTTCTATTTAAGAATATGGACACCCTAATGGCCACTTTACACGCGGCAACAGGAAGATAGAAAACGGCAGGTGTCGGAGACAATTGTACCTTTTACCTTCAAAACACCTTGCAGATACCTGAATTACACGCAGCCACTTCAAGGTGTTTTGAAAGTAAAAGGTACAATTGTCTCCGACACCTGCCGTTTTCTATCTTCCTGTTGCCACGTGTAAAGTGGCCATAAGGGTTTACTTCTTTGTTACTTAAATGTCGGAATATTAGCTAAAAATCATTTTTGCATTTGGGTTTTATTATCGGGATTCAACCTTCTAATGTTATACTGTGAAGTAGTGTATCTACACTTCAACGTTATGATTTGGGCTTGTCTTAGGGACGCTACTTTTTATTCATAATGAGAAGTTAAAAGCTAATTTTGTCAGATAATATTTCACAAGAAGTTTACCATATCTTTAAATTAAGGAAGACCTTGAATCTATACTATGATATTTAACATCGGCAAATTGTCATTTTTTTTGTCCGAATGAAATTGTGCACATTCAGCATAAAATAATTGTTTTGAAACATGGCATAAATATCATTAGTGCTCAGCTTTTGGTTTAAGTGTGATTTTCATGTGTTCAGCCAACAGCTATCCACATCATCTTGTCTACAAACTGTGTCAATTAAAAACATTGGTCATCGCCAAGGGCTGAGCAGCATGGAAAGTTTGTATTGATATTGTCCAAGAACAGAATATATAACACTGAGAACATGCAGGCCTCACTGTATGAGGGAAAATTGGAGAACGTTTCTCATGGATTACGTGCTGAGCTGAAATCTAAAATGCCGATATAAACAACATATATTCTGTAAGAGTTTCGATCTGTAACGCTCTATTATGCTTTGTTTTCTGGAAATATGAAATTACCTCCATTCTCTTCATGGTAGGCTTCTTTTTGGCTCATTTATAGTTTGGGTTTTACCTTTATTTGTGCAAAGTTGGAAAAGGATAAAGTGATTGAAGCTGGTATATGACTCCAAATACACTGCTCCCCCTGAAAAACAAGGGAAATTTGCACATCACAGTACGACCCTCGGTCAGTTAAACTTCTGGGGTAACATTTTAGTCAAATTAGGAAGCAGAACTTATTATGAATCAATGACACCAGCTTTGGTGCAATTAGAAACAATAGCAGGTGCACTGGGTAACAACACAGCCCCCAAAATGGAATAATTTGGCAGTTGTTGACAACAATTACTCTCTCCTTACCCTTCTTGATTGATTCTTCTCACGCTTGAGCATTTACGAAGAGATGGGTCTTTATCCTACGTGAGCCATAAATGATTGTAAACAAACAGAAGGGCAGAGTATATGCTAAAGATGGGTGAATCCTTACATAATGCACTGTACAATGGGGAGCTATGGAGGCCGGTTAGTTGAGTGGGGAAGGGTTTAGGAGACCCCAGGGCATAATAATGAACATTTGATTTGAATTAACTTCAATTTCAAATTTCCTGGCCAAATTTGAGCAAACTGCTCAATTCAAATATTATCAGATTTACTCATCAACAGTGTTTACTCCTTTATGACAGTAGAAACAGGAGCAATGCCAAAGCCCTACAAAATAGAATCCAGTGGACTACTAGTGTCAATGTTTATGATCAAAATTTCAGAAACCAGCTGCATGAGGTTGCCATGAGGGCCTCATGTCCTTTAGTGGGACCCATTCTCACAACTCAGCCCTGTGCAGCTCGATTTACAATCTCTATGAAACAGCAGAATTAACAAGCCCTCCAGTGATGCGCTGTTCTGTTCCCTACTGAAAGCGGGTTCACACTTAATGCATGAAAGAATCTGAAGATGTGATGTGTATTAAGCTGCCTATGACATTATCCAGCATGACTGGTCTAGTGGAGGGTCAGTGATAATCTGAAGAAGTATCTCAAAAGAATGTTATGACTCGCCACCAAGGGATTGGGTACACAGAGATCGGGCGTATTAGTACGGGTAGTCAGGTGGTCGATGCCTGAGTCCGTACCCTTGAGCGGACACCAAAAAGGGGAATAAAAATAATAAAGTTTATGTTTGTGACGCCACCTGTAGGTCCGGTGATGGCACAGCCGCTGCCGGAACCTCTGGGGGATGGGCGACAGCAAGGTGTTGTAGCCCTCTACAGGCAGCTTTCATCGGGGTCTTGGAAGTAGGAATAGTGGAAAAGGGCAGTGTAGTTGTGGTGATGTGTAGATGGAATGATGGACACACACAGAAAAGTCTCTTTCGGTACCTTTACTGATGGAAACCATTACTCGTCCAGGGATGAAGGCTGCTCTCTGGGACTTCCACGTTGAGTGAGGTGTAGGCCTCCCTTGGCCTGTGCTTTGCCCTGAAGCCTTCTCTGGCGTGAAACCAGTCCTGACCTCCCATGTCTCCACACCTGTGTTGCTGCACTGAGGGCTCTCTCTCTGGGCTACCGCTATCTCTCCTGCGGTCCCTGGCTCTGGGTGGGTGCTGCGGGTGTCCGGGAAGCTCAACCTCCACGGTATTCTGGATTCTATGTTGGTTGGTTTCTCTCTCCCTGTGTGCAGACTCGGTCTCTAGTGACCAGTGTTCTGGTGGGGTGAGCCGGTATAGCTCCTCTGCCCTTGTCTGGAGTGTTCCTCGCCTCTGCCTGTTGTCCTCACTCTCTGGACCTCACACTGGCTTTGGCGTGCACTGGTGTCAGGCCTAGCACGGCTCTGGTAACCAGTTCTGCTCACTAGCTCTGAGCTGAACTTCACAGTCCTTCTAGTGACTACACACTCTGGCGAATTCTGCCCCCAGCACCTGTATTTATAGGAGATCTGGCTTAACAGCAACCAGTGGGTTTCCCCCTACAGGCCTGGAGTGGAAGGTGTTGTGTGTATGTGTGAGTCTCAGCTGTGGAAATCTCATTGTGAACTAGTTGGTTCTGTGGCTTACCTGTCACAGGGCGCCACAGTTACTCTTATACAAGCCTCCAAATGGTAAAATGTCCGCTGTTTAGGTATCTGGAAAAAATCTCCAGAGCCATTGTTATAACTAACGTTGGTACAGAGGGTCATGAGTTCCTCCTGTTGCAGTACAATGCCCGCCATCGTGTGACCAGATTGTGCTGCCAATTTCTGGTTAATAAAAACATTGATATAATTGATGTTTTCTCCTTTTCCACTGACTGAACCCAACTGAGAACCAGGATATTAGGACATTATGCATCAGTGCATCTGAAACGTCCAACTAATGCCATAGTCTGCCTAGGAGCTCACTAAATGCAGTTATCCATCTTGTGGGAAGCTCTCTCTGGAAATTCTCCACTTTGGAGCATGCTCAAATGTTGTTAGGCAGGTACACAGGAACCATATATACTACTAGCTGTGAGCCCGATGCAAATGCATCGGGTGTCTAGAATACTATACTTTGTATGAGGATTACCGCAAGCGCGCCGCAAGTGTAACGACTCGCTGGCGCCGACCAATTAGAAGCGCGGCTCAGGCAGCGACTCGCAATGGCCTCACGGCCATTGCTCGCGCTACCTGACCGGTAAATCGTTAACTTTGAGGCCGAGCCTCTGGTTCGATTTTCGGCCAGCGGCCATTGCTCGTACTCAGCCTGCGCGAGCAATGGCCTCGCGGCCATTGCTCGCGCAGGGCAGCGACTCGCATTGCTCGTACTCAGCCTGCGCGAGCAATGGCCTCGCGGCCATTGCTCGCGCAGGCCAGCGACTCGCATTGGCCGCTAGGCGGCCAATGCTTCGCCGTGCTGACGTCACAGAGTGACATAGCCACGGTCTTTTCGGGGACCGACACGGAAGTGCCTACGGCAATTATATAGTAGATACTGTACATTGCATATGGAGGGGTGAGGAGAGCGGAGGCTGGAGGGGAGAGCGGAGGCTGGAGGGGAGAGCGGAGGCTGGAGGGCAGAGCGGAGGCTGGAGGGCAGAGCGGAGGCTGGAGGGCAGAGCGGAGGCTGGAGGGGAGAGCGGAGGCTGGAGGGGAGAGCGGAGGCTGGAAAGGAGAGCGGAGGCTGGAGGGGAGAGCGGAGGCTGGAGGGGAGAGCGGAGGCTGGAGGGCAGAGGCTGGAGGGGAGAGCGGAGGCTGGAGGGGAGAGCGGAGGCTGGAGGGAAGAGGGGAGGCTGGAGGGGAGAGCGGAGGCTGGAGGGCAGAGGCTGGAGGGGAGAGGCTGGAGGGGAGAGCGGAGGCTGGAGGGCAGAGGCTGGAGGGCAGAGGGGAGAGCGGAGGCTGGAGGGGAGAGCAGAGGCTGGAGGGGAGGCTGGAGGGGAGAGCAGAGGCTGGAGGTCAGAGGCTGGAGGGGAGAGCGGAGGCTGGAGGGGAGAGCGGAGGCTGGAGGGAGAGCGGAGGCTGGAGGGGAGAGCACAGGCTGGAGGGGAGAGTGGAGGCTGGAAAGGAGAGCGGAGGCTGGAGGGGAGAGCGGAGGCTGGAGGGCAGAGGCTGGAGCGCAGAGGCGTAGCTGGCATGCTCCGGGCCCTGGGGCAAGATCAGCAGCCAGGACCCCCATGTGAGGACCGTGGGGGGGGTGCTGTCAGACAGATGTGAGGGCCGGGGGAGTGCAGACTCACCGCGGCCGGCGTGCGTGAGCTGTAGGAGGAGAGGAGGGGCGGGCAGAGCTGCCGGACAGGAAGTTCCGTCCTCCCTCCTCTCCGGGCGCACGGCGGGCGGCTGGTGTCAGCACGGGGCCCCCCAGGGGGTGGAGGCAATGGGCCCCTCATGCCGGGTGGCACGATGCGCTAGGCCCCCCTGCCCACCCGCTAGCTACGGTACTGGCTAGCGGGCAGACGGAACTTCCGACCCAGGGGGGCGCGGGCATGACACGGGCACAGGGCCACAGGCTCCGGAGCACTGTGTCAGCATGTGCTGACAGCAGCTGCTCCGGAGCGGGATGACAGTGGCGAGGGGTCGCAATGCCCGCTACGTGGGCAATGCCTCGCACGTGGTGACGTCACAGTGTGACATAGCCACGGCGTGCCGGGGGCCGACACAAACGTGCCTACGGCAATTATATAGTGGATTCTGCTTATGTATCAAGACAAATAATGGGAAAGTAAATATAAGGCTTAGCTGGGCCAAGTGTGAGGACTGGTGCACAGAGCAGGACATGGCTGCTGCAGAACCTCTTGTGATGGGGGAATAATCCAGGCATGGCACCATTGTACACTGCAGATGAGTGGAGTGATTCTTTCTATAAGGTGTGGGTTGGGGAAGATGAAGGAGCTGGGGGTGAGCTCTGCACAGTCTGTAGTGAAGCACCTTTGCGACCACCTGCAGAATGCGCAGCCTCACTCCATCTCACTGCAGCTGGCTAATTTATGGCACTGCACACCAGGCTGGATATAAACAAACCCACTGGCAGCATGAAAGCAAGGGGGATGGCTGCAAATAAAAGAAAGTCTGCTCCTAGCAGCAGCACCCTGCAAGGATCCCATTGTCACAGCTGGCCAGACATGACAGGAGCACACCATGCCATCTCCTACCTCCAGGGTCCTGATCTCCTTCTGTGTCAGGTCGTTGGAGGTGGCACACTTGGTCCGGAGCCCCTCCAGGTTGGAGATGCTGATGTCTATCATGTTCTGGACCAACTCGCACTGCTGCAGGGCTTTCTGCAAACTCAGAGGCTGATCGTCGCTGCTGGGCACATTTTCTTCATCCATTTCTGTCCCCTTGGCTCTGCGATCACCCTCTTCTTCCCACCCTCCCTCCCTCCCCCCCGAAATAATCTTAATAAAGAGAAAACTGAGGCTTGTATCTTCGTGCTGTGTAACCTTCTCCCACTGGTGCACCCCACCCTCCCCAGTGCTGCCTCCCTCTACCCCAGGCTCTGCTCAGCACAGGTGCATGGAGAGGGCAGCAGCCTCCATTACAGCCTCCAGCCCACAGATCACAGGGGCACAGGCTCCGGAGCACCAGCAGCTGCTCCGGAGCGGGGGCACAGGGGCACAGGCTCCGGAGCACCAGCAGCTGCTCCGGAGCGGGGGCACAGGGGCACAGGCTCCGGAGCACTGTGTCAGCATGTGCTGACAGCAGCTGCTCCGGAGCGGGATGACAGCGGCGAGGGGTCGCAATGCCCGCTACGCGGGCAATGCCTCGCACGGCGTGGTGACGTCACAGTGTGACATAGCCACGACGTGCCGGGGTCCGACACAAAACGTGCTACGGCAATTATATAGTAGATGGCATCTCGTTATGACTACTGTAATGAGATTCACATAGATTGGATGGGACTGTAATTTGAATTATTCCACTGTGCTACTCCATGCTGGGTTATTGTAATAGCCCATAAAACGCCTCTGTCATCATCAACCAAGGCCTGTTACCTTTAGTGGCTGGGCATTGCGTTCAGGAATTAGGGCATACTGGCAACACATGCTCAACCAGCAGTTAGCCTCATATTCCACACTACTCCAGCCATGTGTCTATCTTCTCATCTACTTGACTCCAGTCCAGCACCCAGCTAATATTTACAAGCTCAGTCCAACTAGTCTTTGTTCAACGTACCTGATACTCTATTTATTTCTCCAATACTCATATCTTACATTACACTTACATTTCTGCTGTTCCTATGTGTAACCATACATGTGCTGCAAGATACCATATTGCACATACATTTAAGTTATTATTTGGTGTAATTGTACTTCAGCTAGCAAGACAGCAGTTTACTTATACATCGCTGCTATTTTTGAGTGTAACTGCACTTCTGCTAGCAAGATACCAGTTCACCTATTTATCTCCACCACACTCTTGCAGCAAGATACAAGTTGTCTATACACTTCTGCTGCTAGAGTACAATATGGAGCTGTATCTTGGGTTGTCAGATGCCATTTCCCATATTGCAATCATGCATACCATTCTGTATTGGTCTGCCATCTGGCATATTCTGCTGTACTCTGATTCATGTGCCATCTGGTAGGTCCAGCTCAATTGCATCATAACCTATGTACCATGATCCTCACTCTTAGAGAATACAAGTCAACAGGGACAGGGAAGCTCATAAAAGAATACTCAGGCATAAAGTAGCTTCAATCTCATTACCACTGAATATGGCAGACTTGTTTGTTCTGCTTATGCAACCTGCTTTAAATCAATGGTAGATTGTCATAGCTGTGTAAGACCTTTTCAATCCGTACGGATGCTCAGACTCAAGTATCTGCTGTTTCATTCCTGGCCCTTCCACATTTGCCTATTGTAGCTCACTTTGATTGAGATATTAAGGCCTGCAAGGGCTTTGTTGCACAATGCAACATACATTTTTAAGCTATATCCCTATCTGGTTTCTTCTAACCAGTTGAAAGTGGCTTATAGTTTATCTTTGTTCTCTGGGTTGGGCTGCACCATTATGGTACATCTCCTGTCATCCTTTGGTGCATTCTCTTCCTTTCTTCCTGACAGCATTCCATATATTGTTTGATGAATGAAGTTGTGTCCATTCCTCTGCTGACTCTGTAGCTTAGACAAGATGCTAACTCTATGGGTCATGCCATTTAGTTCTGAACCTGGTCATCAGAATTGGTCTGAAACAATGACAATCTAATGGTAATTTACTTTGCAGGTCTCTCTAGCGAGATAAAAGACAAGTTTGCTGTCTTCCTATGACGATATGTATTTTCTTGCAACCTCAATGTTCTTACAATTTGAAGAAATATCAAATAAGAAAGCTCAAGATTCTCAGATTCTACATACTAGAGTATAAAACATCCTAGACCACAAGATCCCGTTGCCTGACTGTGGGAGATTGTTTATATTGTGGTGAGAGGATCAGTCTTGCATTCACTGTTCCAAACTCAAGACCAAACAGAAAAAAATCATATCCTATGTGAAAGAGGAGCAATTCCTAAGGGGTTGACACTGAAACAATGTCGTTTTATATTATAGAAAATCTATAAAAGTATATAAAGGGAATCTGTCAGCAGAATGTAATCCCCAAGTGCTCATGTAGCTCTTTCAAAGACGTGTTCTGCAATACTTTTACATGACCAGTCAGTTCCTACATTACTGAGAAATAAGATTTGAATTGATATGCAAAAAAGAGTGAAGAGCTCATGAAAAGTAAGACTTCTACTAAATAAATACACTTGTTTGATCAACGTAAATTTATCCAGAGGTAGCATAAGGGAAAAGTAAGGCCCTTTTCAAAAAACGATTTTTCCACCTCTCATAGAACCATATTCATAAAGGTTGATAATATGGAAATCTTTCTTAGCAGCCATTATTGGTTCATTCTGCTCTTGTTCTTGTGTCGTATTTGCACATACGAGAGGGTTTTTGAACCTGGTAGATCTTTTTATTTCTTCCTGTCATGGACACCTCTCCTCGCCCTCCTTCTAGGTAGCTGGTGCATGTGGATAAAAAAAATCGCTACAGGTACAAAAATTTGGCAAAACCTTCTAAAATTTTGCAGTTTTCAAACTTTAAATTTTTATATTCTTAAACTAATTAGTCATGCTGTACAAAATAATTCATAAATAACATTTCACATCTATCTACTTTATATCAGTACATCATTCAAATGTTATTTTATTTGTCTAGGATGTTAAAAGGATTGAGGTGTGTGCTCATGATCTGGATTAGCAGTGTTTTGGACGCAGCGTCTTACTACTGCGTCCAAAACGCTGCATGTACAGTCCCAGCATAGTGGATGGGATTCCTAAAAATATCATGCCCACTATGCTTCTCCACACCGCAGCATTATTTCAGCTACGGTACGGGTTGCCGCACTTTCATGTTTCTGCAGCATGTTAATTTATCTTTTTTCAGTATTATAGATATAAGGACTACCACTTCCGGATAACATTAAAAGAATAAATTTTATTGATTCTTTTTATAAAAAATGACTGGTCTAGTCTACAAAGTGTACAAAAGTGAAAACAAGGGGTGTGTATTTACAAATTCACTGAAGGAAAAAGCACATTTACAGTATGGATATACCTATTCTGTCCCTAAATCTGTAGGGCTACCTGACCGTGGAGGTATAAACACCCTAATGTTCCGGGTGCCCCCACTCCGCGATGGCTTGCCCTATGATATCCCTAGATAGGTCATCACAATTATAACCAACATTTTATATGTAGGGGTATCAAAATCCAAAGGATAATGACAGAATTGAATCCGGATCAGGATCAACTTAACTCAGATGTAACGTTAGAGTTCACTGATAACACGGCAATCCAATGTGCGGTCAAATTTTTCCTTCAGTCGTGACTTAAAAACAGTGGAAAATCTCCATCATTTATTCGTCTAACGCGTTTCGCCTTATAGAATATCATAAGGCTCATCAGAGACCGTTCAGGGAGTATTCGCACAGTTGCCTGTCATTTTTCTCTCTTTGAGACACAATAGGGTAAAGATAGTTGTCTCTTGTTCAAGAAAATTCCACAGTGAGGATCACTAGGGTATATTTACAAATCCCCAGGAGACAGGATACATACAATGATTAACATCCAGTCCCTTTATATTTTTTGGACACACACTTCCACAGCGACCATAATATCATGGAGTCTTGCTTATGATGTCCCCTTGTAATAGGAAATACCAGAGTAAGGGTTGTCTCAGGCTTTAAATGCCCCCAACATAGAGTCAAACACACTCCATGTAGTCTGGTTCCAGGGTGCTGTGTCCAGGCTGAAGGCAAGCAGCTAGAAGCTCCAGACAGACTGTAATCCCAGCATCCACGATGAGGGAATTCCCCAGAGTGTCCCGCAAGGACTTTACACCATTCAATGAGGCTGTAGGTGGCATTGAGGACTTCTTCCAGGACTTTGAGCATCAATGCCGATTAATGGAAGTCCCAGAGAGGGAGCGAGTCTGACATCTGGTGTGGCTCTTAGAGGGTGGAGCTGCCGAAGCCTATAGAGTTATGGACCCTCAGTGGAACTGTGAGTATGCAGACATTCTGCATATGAGACTATCTTGGAACATTATGCAGATGTTATAGATGTGGGCAGCCTGGTCAACTGCAAGCCTCCTGCCCAGCTGGTCACATGAGGAATCATCTTGCACCAAACCGGATTATTAATTATGCACAGCCAAGTGCCATGGAGGAACAGGTGTCACCACTACATGAGGACTGGCCTAGTGACTCAGGCACCCATGTTGCACAACTAGGAGTTTATGGGGTGCAGCCCACAGCAACAAAGACTTCTGTTCATCGAGTTAAGCACTTGTAGGATGTCGTGCTGGATGGATAGAGATTTATTAGGTTTTGTGACTTGGTGGCTTTCCTCACGCTGGCTGATCCCCGAGTGGTTCGGCCTGAAACAATTCAGAAAAGATCTGGAATTGTAATTGAACTGGCTGGTGGTAAATGTAGGACTATTCCCAAAGCCACCGTGGATCTGAACTTTGGCTTTGGGGTCAGGCGATGTGTGGTTGGGGTAATGAGCGGCCTTCTTCAGATGTCATCCTGGGCAATGATGCAGGAGAGCTACAATGCCAATTTGTGGCTGCATGAAGCCAAGTGTAATTCTCACTATGCCTATGTACTTGACAAGTGACCTTTAGAGGTCCCTAGTCCGTACTGAAATTGAGAGAAGAAGGGGTTGTAATGGTGGATTCCTTTCTCTGTCCTGTATTCATGCAATCTAATGTATTGTAATGTAACCTGTCTCCCTCCCCGCCTGTGCTCATTGTGTAACAAACTTGTCCATCCCCCATGTACTACTTCTAGTGGCAGATTGTGTCATTGTTCCTCTGAGCAGGAGGTGACTCCAATAAACAAACCTGTAAGAGACAGAATGGAGCCACGAGGTTTCTAGAATCTTCTACATAGACTTCTCCATGTAGCCACATACTCAAATGTGGATGTGAACCCTTCCCCTCTAGGGGTGAATCCACAGGCATAGGACAACACATTCATGTTATGGGATCAGTTAGTTAGTTGGATGCGGAGGTGGAAGAAGCTGAGATCGTAGCAGAGGCAAGATCTTGATGTTCGTGTGATTGTGCAGTGTCCTTCCTCGGTTGGATCCAGTGGACTCTATCTGGACTATTTCTTCCGTTAACCTGGCGTCAGGATTGCCAGGTGATGCTTCAGATATTTGCCTTTGTGTGGACTCATGGTGGACTCGGCAGAATTGTCTTAATTTGTGCAGTTCCATTTTCCCTGTTCAATAAAACTGTTTGGATTGATCATCAGCCTGGTGTCCCTTACTGCTCTGTCGCACACCCCATCACAGGGCGTGCAATATTATTTGGCCCCCTTGTGTTAATACTTTGTAGTGCCACCTTTTGCTGCGATTACAGCTGCAAATCGCTTGGGGTAAGTCTCTATCAGTTTTGCACATCGAGAGACTGAAATTCTTGCCCATTCTTCTTGCAAAACAGCTGGAGCTTTGTGAGGTTGGATGGAGAGCTTTTGTGAACAGCAGTTTTCAGCTCATTCCACAGATTCTCAATTGGATTCAGGTCTTTGACTTGGCCATTCTAACACCTGGATATGTTTATTTTTGAACCATTCCATTGTAGATTTTGCTTTATGTTTGGGATCATTGTCTTTTTGGAAGATAACTCTCCGTCTCAGTCTCAGGTCTTTTGCAGACTCCAACAGGTTTTCTTCCAGAATGGTCCTGTATTTGGCTCCATCCATCTTCCCATCAATTTTAACCATCTTCCCTGTCCCTGCTGAAGAAAAGCAGCCCCAAACCATGATGCTGCCACCACCATGTTTGACAGTGGGAATGGTGTTTCGAGGGTGATGAGCTGTGTTGCTTTTACGTCAAAAATTGTGGCCAAAAAGTTTGATTTTGGTGTCATCTGACCAGAGTACCTTTTTCCACATGCTTGGTGTGTCTCCCAGGAGGCTTGTGGCAAATTTCAAACGAGACTTTTTATGCATATCTTTGAGAAATGGCTTTCTTCTTGCCACTCTTCCATAAAGGCCAGATTTGTGCAGTGTACGGATGATTGTTGTCCTATGGACAGACTCTCCCATCTCAGCTGTAGATCTCTGCAGTTCATCCAGAGAGATCATGGGCCTTTTGGGTGCATCTCTGATCAGTCTTCTCCTTGTTTGAGATGAAAGTTTAGAGGGACGGCCAGGTCTTGGTAGATTTGCAGTGGTCTGATACTCCTTCCATTTCAATATGATTGCTTACACAGTGCTCCTTGAGATGTTTAAAACTTGAGAGATCTTTTTGTATCCAAATCCGGCTTTAAAGTTCACCACAACAGTATCTCGGACCTGCCTGGTGTGTTCCTTGGTCTTCATGATGCTCTCTGCACTTGAAACAGAACCCTGAGATCACAGAGAAGGTGCATTTATACGGAGACTTGATTACACACAGGTGGATTCTATTTATCATTATGGGTCATTCCATGTCAAGTGATCCAAAAATGAATATTTTTTTCCCTGACGTCTTCAGATTTTTTTTAATTTTTTTTCTATATGAAGTACAACTTTAGTTAATTACAAAAAAAAAGTTTTGAATTTTTTTCTTCATCAGTTAATTTTTTACAGATTTTTAAAGTTTTAAAAAAGTGTGAATTTTGGCCTGGTATGACTTTACATTTTCTATCATATCTCGGGCTAGAAATAAGATGGACAGACAAAATAAACACCATTGTACTCAGAATTGTACAGAATTTCACCAGATATGTCACAAGAGGATCTTTGTTAATATTTTACCCATGCGATCGCAAACGCAAAATTTTAAAACGCATTTACGAACAATCGGCATCATTTAAATATTTCAAAAACTGCCCATATGTCTGCTGTGCTCTTAGCCATATCTTTACCAAATTTCAAGTTGGGATCGCGATGGGATCATATTTTAAAATATTTTACTATTAATAGCGTCAATGGGTCATTCCATATCAAGTGATCTAAATATGAATATTTTTTTTTTACCTGACGTCTTTAGATTTTTTTAATTTTTTTTCTATTTGAAGTACTACTTTAGTTAATTATAAATTAAAAGTTTTGAATTTTTTTCTTAAGCAGTTAATTTTTTACAGATATTTAAAGTTTTAATAAAGTGTGAATTTTGGTCTGGTATGGCTTTACATTTTTTTTTATCTCGGGCTAGAAATAAGATAATGAAGCGGGAGAGGCATCATTTTACTCAGAACGGTAACAGCTTTCATTTGATATGTCATAAGACTATATTTTTTTATATTTTGTTTGGGAAAAATCAAATTCAAAATTTTGATGTGCAATTGTGAAATAAATGTTAGTTTGAAAATTGTGAAAAAATGCCTGTGTGTTACTTGTTCTTGGTTATATTTGTGCAGGGATTCAACTTGGGACCTGTCAAATTTATATATTTTTTATTTTATGTTTGTATGAGTTATTACAACTTATTGAATAAAACATTTATATGCAACAAAAAAGAAACACAAAAAACAAATCCCATAAGTGCCAGGATAAATCCATCTTAATCATCAGAACACAACGCTCAGCATTTTCAACCTGAATGCATTGGACAAACCAAAAGAAAAAAGGTGATCATATCCTCAAGTTTGATTAAACAAGATTAAAAGAACCAAAAATGTTAACCCCTATTTATACATGAAAATTTGTTTTCTATTATGTCACTAAACATGTAATTTATGAAGTGTTCTATATGAAGTACAACTTTAGTTAATAATTACTAATAAAAAGTTTGGAATTTTTTTCTTTATCAGTTAATTTTTTACAGATTTTTAAAGGTTTAAAAAAGCGTGAATTTTGGCCTGGTATGGCTTTACATTTTCTATCATATCTCGGGCTAGAAATAAGATAGAGAAACAAAATAAACACCATTCTACTCAGAACTGTTTCCGAAAAATTGGCATAATTTAAAATTTTCCAAAACTGCCCATGTGTCTGCTATGCTCTTTGCCTCATCTGTACCAAATTTCAAGTTGGGATCGAGATGGGATCATATTTTAAAATATTTAACTATCATAGTGTCAACTCGAAAATCTTGAATTCAGATCTGTTCAGCCTGTGGTCTAAAAGTGTGGGGTCTATATTCACCAAATAATCCATGATTTTAATAATAATAATAATAATAATAATAATAATAATAATAAAGCTTTATTTATATAGCACCAACATATTCCGCAGCGCTTTACAATGTAGGGGTTAGAGTACAGATAATATACAGTAAGTAATTACAGTAGAGAACAAATAAAGTACAATAATCGGATACAAAACAATAGGAATAGAATCAATGTAAAAAAGAAAATACAATAAATAAAGCAAGAAATGAAGGTGACCCTGCTCAAAAGAGCTTACAATCTACAACGGGATAGGGGTTGCACAAGGTACAGGGGCTTATTGCACTGATGGTCCAGGCATCTTGAGGAAATGGGGCATAGGACTAAGCTTACATGGATAGTCATTATACAATCTGTGTAGACCTTTTTGGTTTGGTGGAGTTTGTAGAAGAGTAATGTCCAGAGGGATAGCCCATTCACTGTCTACAGTGCAATGGACTTCTATTAGGGAGTATGATAGGCCGCCTTAAAAAGATGCGTTTTTAGGGATCATCTGAAGCCATGCAAGTTGTGGATAGTCCTGATTTCTTGGGGTAAAGCATTCCAGAGGTTTGGTGCAGCTCTGGAGAAGTCTTGGAGCCGGGAGTGGGAGGATCGGATTAGTACAGATGTTAGTCGAAAGTCATTTAAGGAATGTAGAGAGCGGGTGGGGTGATAGACAGAGATGAGGGAGGAGAGGTAGGGGGGTGCTGCACTGTGAAGAGCTTTGTGGGTGAGAACAAGCAAATTGAATTTGATCCTGTAGTATACGGGCAGCCAGTGCAATGACTGGCACAGAGCAGAGGCATCTGAGTAACGATTGGCTAGATGGGTGATCCTGGCTGCTGCATTAAGGATGGACTGAAGAGGAGAAAGTCTGGTGAGGGGGAGGCCGCTTAATAGAGAATTGCAATAGTCAAGGCGGGAATGGATTAGGGCCACGGTGAGGGTTTTTGTTGTTTCCAGGGTGAGAAAGGGGCAGACTCTAGAGATATTCTTCAGGTGTAAGCGACAGGAGCGGACGTGACATTGTGTGTGGGAGGAGAAGGAGAGATCGGTGTCAAACATAACACCCAGACAACGAGCCTGCTGCCTAGGCGTTATCGTGGTGCCGCAAACTGAGAGAGAGATGTCCAATTTAGGGAGGTTAGTGGATGGGGGGAGCAGAAGAAGTTCAGTTTTGGAAAGGTTTAGTTTCAAATAGAGAGTGGACATGATATTGGAAACTGCAGCTAGACAGTCATTGGTGTTCTTTAATACCGCAGGGGTAAGGTCAGGGGCTGAAGTGTATAGTTGTGTGTCATCAGCATAAAGATGGTACTGAAAGCCAAATCTGCTGATGGTCTGTCCAATCGGGGCCGTGTAGAGAGAGAAGAGGAGAGGGCCAAGGACTGAACCCTGAGGGACCCCAATAGTGAGGGGAAGAGGGGAAGAAGTGGAGCCGGCAAAAGATACAGTGAAAGAGCGGTCAGAGAGATAGGAGGAGAGCCAAGAGAGAGCAGTGTCCTTTATGCCAATGGAGTGCAGCATAGAGAGTAGGAGCTGATGGTTGACAGTGTCAAAAGCTGCAGAGAGATCAAGGAGAATAAGCAGAGAGTGGTCACCATTACGTTTTGCTGTCAGAAGGTCATTGGTCACTTTGATGAGGGCGGTTTCTGTAGAGTGAAGGGGGCAGAAACCAGACTGTAGTGGATCTAGAAGAGAGTGAGCGGAGAGGTAACGGGTGAGGCGGGAATAGACCAGGCGCTCCAGGAGTTTAGAGATGAAGGGGAAATTGGAGACTGGTCTGTAGTTATTTGTGCAGGTTGGGTCGAGAGTGGTTTTCTTTAATAATGGAGTAATGATCGAGTGTTTGAAGGAGGAGGGGAAGATGCCAGAAGAGAGGGAGAGATTGAAGATTTTGGTTAGATGAGTGGTGATGACTGGAGAGAGGGACTGGAGCAGGTGTGAGGGAATGGGGTCAGTAGTGCATGTGGTGGGACGAGAGGAAGAAAGGAGCCTGGAGACTTCTTCTTCTGTGACTGGGTCAAATGTGGAGAGTGAACCGGAGGAGATGTGGGGAAGAATGGAGGTGGCAGTGCTTGGAGGCTGAGAGCTGATTTCCTGGCGGATGTTGTCTATTTTCTCCATGAAGTAGGAAGCCAGGTCATCAGCACAGAGGTCAGTGATGGGGGCCTGCACTTTAGGACTGAGGAGAGAGTGAAAGGTGTCAAAGAGTTTTTTTGGATTGTTGGATAGTGAGGAGACCAGGGTGGTGAAGTAGGTCTGTTTGGCAAGGTGAAGGGCAGAGTTGTAGGTTTTGAGCATGAATTTATAGTGGATAAAGTCTCCTGGTGAGCGAGTTTTCCTCCATAGACGTTCAGCACTCCTAGAGCATCGCTGGAGGAATCGAGTTTGTGGTGTGAGCCAGGGCTGTTTTGTTCTCTGTTTGGAGGTTCTGAGGGTGAACGGCGCTACTTGGTCCAGGGAGCTTCTGAGAGAGTCATTGTAGTGATTTACTGCCTGATCTGGACAGGAGATTGAAGAGATTGGGGACAGAGATGAGATGAGGGAGTCTGTGAGTGCTTGAGGGTTAATGGCCTGTAGATTTCTGGATGTGTGATAGGTAGGATTGGGCTGTGTTGGCCGAGGGTTAGTGAGTGAGAAGGAGAGAATGTTGTGGTCAGAGAGTAGAGGTGAGTTATCCAAGGGGGAGGATGAGCAGAGCCGGGTAAAGACCAAGTCAAAGGTGTAACCGTTTTCGTGCGTCTCAGAGGTTGAGAGCTGTGATAGGCCAAGAGAGGTAGTTAGAGATAGGAGCTGGGATGCAGATGGGGAGATGGGGCTGTTTATGGGAATGTTAAAGTCTCCCAGAATAAGGGTTGGTAAATCTGAGGACATTTTTAGATATCACTGTATTATTTTGATATGTTACAGCTTAGAAGCAGGAGAGGACATATAGGAGAAAGCTTTGTTAGGGCTCAACCTGAGAATGAACAATATTGTATTGAATATTGTACAATCCAGGACTACGAAGAGGAGGAGAGTTTGTTAAAACATCGGTTACAGGAAGCAGAACCCATCAAAGGGACTCAGCAATAAAAACAAGGATGTTTTCATTCAGTTAAGACAGTGAAGTCCATGACGTGGTAGAAGGCGGCACAAGATTGGCAATGGATGACATAACTGGCTATGACCTGTGAATATGGTTGGCGCTGTTGGCTGGCTACTGTACTCTCCAAAGACTGTGAAAATGAAGAAGTAGAATTGACTTCATTGCATCCTTCTGGTCCAGCGCCATCATTTGTGTATCCAAGAAAGCCAGACATTTTAAAAGTACATAAAAGTCAGATAATAACTCAGGTGGAGCCGAACACAGTGACAGGCCGTACATACTGTGACACAAAAGGAAATGGTGATTGCTAGTAAGCGCTTATGGACAAGATTACATTTCACCCACTAGAAGGGACAAATTGATGATAAAAGGCCACTTTAAAAACGTACTATTAATTGTTTGATTAGTTCATGTTTTATAGAATGATGATTTAACTACTGTACTATTCTTATTAAACACTTCATAAATGACATGTTTAGTGATATAATAGAAAACTAATTTACATGTATAAATAGGGGTTAACATTTTTGGTTCTTTTAATCTTGTTTAATCAAACTTGAGGATATGATCACCTTTCTTCTTTTGGTTTGTTCAATGCATTCAGGTTGAAAATGCTGAACGTTGTGTTCTGATGATTAAGATGGATTTATCCTGGCACTTATGGGATTTGTTTTTTGTGTTTCTTTTTTGTTGCATGTAAATGTATATTTGTGCAGAGATTCAACTTGGGACCTGTCAAATTTATATATTTTTTATTTTATGATTGTATGAGTTATCACAACTTATTGAATAAAAATTCAATAAGTTGTAATAACTCATACAACCATAAAATAAAAAATATATAAATTTGACAGGTCCCAAGTTGAATCTCTGCACAAATATAACCAAGAACACAAGTAACACACAGGCATTTTTTCACAATTTTCAAACTAACATTTATTTCACAATTGCGCATCAAAATTTGGAATTTGATTTTTCCCAAACAAAATATAAAAAAACTAGCTGGGTGCCCGATGCACATGCATCGGGATTCTAGCAGAGCGAGTCTCTGACTCGCAATGGCCGCTTCGCGGCCAATGCTTCACGCTGCTAAGGCGACTCGCCATGCCCGCTGCGCGGGCATAGCGAGTCGCCTTAGAACTACTCGCAATGGCCGCTGCGCGGCCAATGCTTCGGGCGTATCCACATGACGACACTGACTCGCAGCGTGAGCGGACTCAAAAGGGGCAAAAAACCCATTCGTGATTATATAATAGATATAGTTTTGTGACTTATCAAATGAAAGCTGTTACCGTTCTGAGTAAAATGATGCCTTTCCCGCTTCATTATCTTATTTCTAGCCCGAGATAAAAAAAATGTAGAGCCATACCAGGCCAAAATTCACACTTTTTTAAAACTTTAAATATCTGTAAAAAATTAACTGATTAAGAAAAAAATTCTAAACTTTTCATTTGTAATTAACTAAAGTAGTACTTCAAATGGAAAAAAAAATTTAAAAAATCTAAAGACGTCAGGTAAAAAAAAATATTCATATTTAGATCACTTGATATGGAATGACCCATTGACGCTATTAATAGTAAAATATTTTAAAATATGATCCCATCGCGATCCCAACTTGAAATTTGGTACAGATGTGGCTAAGAGCACAGCAGACATATGGGCAGTTTTTGAAATATTTAAATGATGTCGATTTTTCGTAAATGCGTTTTAAAATTTTGCGTTTGTGATCGCATGGGTAAAATATTAGCAAAGATCCTCTTGTGACATATCTGGTGAAAGCCTGTACAATTCTGAGTAGAACGGTGCTTATTTTGTCTCTCTATCTTATTTCTAGCCTGAGTTATGAGGAGAAATGTAAAGGCAGGCAACACCGAAATTCGCACTTTTTTCGAACTTTGAAAATCATTTACAAAAAAAAAATTTTTTTTTTACATTTTCCTCTTCACATTTTGCATTGTCCAACATGCTATTATCAAATAACAAAATCTCAAAAGAATTAAAAATATAGAGGTAATAATCATTGGTTCACTTGACATGGAATGGCCCTTACCAGTTATTTAGGACAACATTGGATCATTCAGAGATCCTCACTGAACTTCTGGAGTAAATTTGCTGCATTGAAAGTAAAGGGGCCGAATAATATTGCACACCCCACTTTTCAGTTTTATATTTGCTAAAAAAGTTAAAATATCGAATAAATTTTGTTCCACTTCACGATTGTGCCCCACTTGTTGATTCTTCACAAAATGATTAAAATGTATATCTTTATATTTGAAGCCTGATATGTGGCAAAAGGTTGAAAAGTTCAAGAGGACCAAATACTTTCACAACGCACTGTAAATAGGACAAAATAACTGAAAACTTCAGTGTGCATAACTATTCATCCCCCTAAAATCAATGCTTTGTAGAGCCTCCTTTTGTGGCAATTACAGCAAGTTGCTTTGAATAAGTCTTTTAGCTTTCCATGTATTGCCACTGCGATTTTAGCCCATTCTTCAAGGAAAAACTACTCCAGCTCTTTCACGTTAGAATGTTTCCTCTGCTGAACAGCATTGGTCAAATCTGATCACAGATTCTTAATTGGATTAAGAACTATGTGGGTTTTGACTAGTCTACTCCAATACATTAACACATTTCCCCTTTAACCACTTGATTTTTGCTTTTGCAGTGCGCTTTGGGTCATTATCTTGTTGGAAGGTGAATGTCAGGAGTCTATATCTTCTAATTACCCTTTGTGTCTCCTCGCCCTTTTCCAAAATGGCGTTAGCTACCTCATTTCTTTCCATATTTTACTGCCTTTATAAGCTTCAGTCCATCTTCCAGCACTTGCCTGAATATACTGCTTGGATGCCTGGCTCATGTGTCTATCTCAAGTTTTGCTCCTCCTACTGCTTTTCCAGTGTGGCTCTTTCCAGCTTCTTCAGCCTGATGTCCTGCTAACTATACCTGCTTCCAATTTGTCTCCTGCATCTAGCTGCTCTGTGCGGTATGTGTTCCTGCTCCAGCGTCTGCCAGCCAGCCTCTCACCACATAAGCTCAATAAGCTTTTTAAAGTTATGCTGCAGCTTTCCTGCTTATTTGTTTGTTACAGTTACAGTGACCAGGACAGTATGGGATTTTCTAGTTACACTGCACTGCATCTGGTTCTGGACTTGTTTTCGAGAGACTTTACTGTTCTTAAGCCTCCCTTGGTGTGAACTACAGGGTGGGCCAGTTATAAGGTGGTCCATTTATATGGATACACCTAAATAAAAGGGAACGATTGGTGATATCAACTTCACCCATCTGTAAACGTTTTCCCCCTCCCATATACCAATGTGCCACAAACAGGAAGTTGATATCACCAACCATTCCGATTTTATTTAGGTGTAATCATATAAATGGGCAACCTTATAAATGGCCCACCCTGTATAACTTATAGACTGTTTGAAATTAGCAACTCTCAGTTTGAACTATTACTTATAGACTATTCACCAATCGGCATCTCCCAGTGTGACCTGTTACTAAAAGACTTTTCCTATTGGCATCACTGTGGTTGAACTGTTTCTTAGAGACTATACCATCTGGCTTCATTAAGAACTACAGAGTGGGCCATTTATATTGATACACCTAAATAAAGTTGGATCTAAAATGGCCAACTTCATAATAGCCACCATGGTCATCACCCATCTGGAAACGTTTTCCCCTCCCATATACTAATGTGCCACAAACAGGAAGTTGATATCACTAACCATTCCCATTTTATTTAGGTGTATCTATATACATTGCATGTATTATTGCATGATTTATGAACTTTGCTTATTTTGCTGCACCTCACGTTTGAACTCTGCCACGTGTGTTTAATATATACTTTTTCACTTTATTACCTTGTTTCAGTTGTATCTTTGCTCTTCATACAATAAGATTCTTGAGTTATCCATACTAGTTATTTCAGGATACTGAAGCCATTAAGGAATCTGCTAGGGTAATGGCTACTGAGACTCAGGTGGAGCAACTGTTCACCATGATAAATTCTTTACAAGGGCATGTGTAGACTCTTCAAAATATATTTGTTAACTTGGAGTCTCAGTACAGGCAGGCTCTTCAGGACTTAAGTATGCATGTGACGGCACAGGTGGTTTACATCCTGGGCAACCGCTTCCAGCTAGCCCTCCTAATTTGCCCCCATTCAGATACAATTGCGACTGTGACAAATTTCACGGATTTATAAACTAATGCATTTTATATTTTGATGTACATGCTGACGGCTTCCGTACTGATTGATCTAAGGTTCTGTGTCCCTCACGGTGCTGCATACCTCACGAGCGCTCGTCTGGGCGAATGCAATAATCAAGTCTCGTGATCCTCATTTGAATAATATGTATGATTGTTTAACTGCTATGGCATTAATGTTTGATGACCCTAATCACTACACCTGAAACTGCCTTATTGTCATAGTGCCAGGGTAAAAGTTTTGTTAATGAATATGCAACCGAATTTAGAAGGTTAGCCATAGATACTAATTGGGACTGTTACGCACAATTCCCTATTTTTTAGAAGAGGTTTATCTAGTACTATCAAAAATGAATTGGTCATGCTGAGTCACCACAAGAACTAGAAATGTTTGTTCAGCATTGTGTATGTGTCATGCCCCACTAAGAGTGCATCGCAAAAGGGTACTGCACCCCTGACTGAAGGTGCCGTATGCTTTGTTTTGGTAATGGGTAGAATAAGCCTGAAGCTCCAGCAGCACATGCAAACATCTAGTGTTAGAGGACCAATTAGATGCCCGTTACTAGGGTAACCGGTCCTGGTGGTAGGAGAGGTTAGGTAATAAAGCAGTGGGGAAAGCAGCAAGGAGTTAGTTAGGAGTTGGTTAGAAGTGAGAGCAGAACAGAGTTAGAAGTTGGTGAAGTAAGAAGAGAAGCTGCAGAGAAGCAGGAACAGCAGAGAGAAGCTAACAGGGAGGACACCTCAACCTGGTGACCCAGAACAGAAAGGGGCCAAGAACAGAACAGGTAACCAAATATCCTAGCCCAGTCCAATCACAGAGTACCGGCTTTGAAGTGGCTCAGCCGGCTACATCCCTGAACCACAAACCCGGAGTGGTGGATGACTTTATAAGAGCACAACCCAACCGCTCTACAACCAGCACGATCCTCACCAGAAGCGCTAAACCGAGTCGGGGTCTCCTTGGAGAGATAAGGGGATCTCCTATATCTTGGCGGGCCTGGTCTAACAAGCGGAATCCGTGCAGGGCAGCAGAGCAAGGGACAGTGAGCATGATAGAGAAGGAATAGCAGTGGAGCTTCAGAGGGACACTGCTCAATACCAGAACCACCCGGTCCACTACTCTACAACAAGAACTGCATTGCCCTGTAACCCTGCAGAATACCGGAGTAAAATACCCATTCAGAGTGAGCAACGTGTCAGTGATTTCTTCCTTGAACCATGATTTACCTGCCTTGCTCCACAGTGACTGTGCTGCACTCTGGTATGTCTCTGGCATTTCTCTTTTGCAGAATTTCCCTTGGAGCTGAAGGGATGTGTAGGGGAAGCGAAGAAATATTAGTCCTAAAACAGACACACAGACAGACACAAGTCATACTCACCACCCAGCAGCTCCGACCTTCACATCCCGCTGGCACCCATGCTAAGTGGTGACTAGGTATGGGCGAACATCCCTTTTTTTCCCAGGTTCATTTTCGGGTTTCTCTGCTAAAAGAAGGAAATAGTTAATGCCGCTGATATACTTACCGGGTATGCGTTCTTTCTTCCAGGTACGATGCATGACTTCCGGACTGCCCCTTATCTTCTGGCCCTTTGTGATTAGCTGTTGAAGCCAGCCACATGACCATTCCACCAGAAGCCCGGAAGTGCCGCCGTGCCACAGCACATCAGGAGCGTATAATGTGGACCTGGTACGTGTAATCACACTGATTAAAACTCTTCCTTTAGCAGTGGAATTCTGAACACGAACTCGTGGAAAAAAGGGATGTTTGCCCATCCCTAGTGGTGACTTCCAGTTTGTAGTGCAAATGTCACCCTAATGGGTGCATGTGCAGTACAAACCTGTCCGAGGCTGATGTCACTGAAGATGTCAGCCTCGTTCAGGCCCGCTCAAGTGGTGAGGGGGCTGCCGCCTCACTTCTCGTTCAGGCCCCCTCTCCTGTCAATCACAGCCGGGCCCCTCAAAGCAGTCACAGCAACTATGCTCTGTCGATGGTCCTGAAAGTAACAATAAAAGTAAAAAGTCAAGGAAGGTGAATATTTTCGCAAGGTACTGTAAATACAATAATTTTCTGGGAGAAATACTTCATTTTCAGGAACAATTTCAATTTGCTGAATTTGTGGGCAGCAGGAGACCTTAAATGCAGTCATGAGGCAAGTAATGTTTTCTGAAAGGGTATTCCAGACAAAAAATGTATTATAATGAATTTACATTTCACAGAAAGTTAGCACCTTTCTAGTACCGTAGGTGTTAACTTGAGACCAGAGCATGAGAAGGTAGTTTTGAAATGCCTAGTTATAATGGAGTAGTACCAAAGGACATGTATTTCCCACATGCCCTGAGATCTCAGAATCAGTAGAGGTCACAGTGGTTGAACTTCAATCGATAGGCTATCTTGAAATACTCCTTTAAGACATATGCCAACCCCATTTAATATAATGAGTAAAAGAGTAATGTATGATATAAAAAAAATGTAAGACTTTTAAAATTAGTGATGTAATTGAATTGTGGTATTCTGAATAGTTTGGCTAGACGAAACAGACAGTGTATCTTTCAGAAGTTCTGCCGAGTGCAGTCAGTGTAAGTGCTCCTTTCCATATCATTCAATTAGAGAACATTAAGAGAAAAACATCCACTAATGCTTCTAAACAGTTCAAGGCCACCAAGTTGTTACAGCTACATTCATGAGAAAAACTAAGTACACACCGTCTCTGAATTCTATAATTTTACATATAAGGACATATTACAAAAATATTTGGTCCTTAGAAAGACTTAAACAACCACAGAAGGACAAATATTTGTTCCATGTTTCTATGCTGTTCCCCCAGATATGTTTCATGGTTGTTCAATTTGCATACAGTAGGAAACAGTTATTTGTTAAATGTATTACAGTGTCTTGCTACGTTGCCGGCTGTAAAACAAAGCATAAAATTAATAATAAACATTATAATTATACATACCGGTCCCGCAAAGCATCCTCCTGTCCCGCTGTCTCCCGGCCGAATCTACTTCTGGGGCTGCTCATCAATTTCTCGGTTTATTCACTCCATTGTTCGGATGTTCAGATTATTCGACAATTTCCGGCCAGCGTTGTCAGTGTTGGGGCGGTGACGTCAGGGTTCACCTGAGTTCATGGCCCGAGCCATGAACGCGGGTGAACTCTGACTGTCACTGTCAATATCAGTCTGCTTCTCGCTCTGCATAGACACTTGTCTATAGAGAGTTATGTAGCAGAGCTGACATTGCTATCCATGTGAATTACGTCGGACGGAGGATTTTTTTTTCATGGCTCGGGCTATGAACAAGGTTGAACCCTGATGTCACCGCACGAATGCTGCTGGAAAAAGCTGAAGACAGCTGAGTGCAGTGACTACTGCCGGAAGTTAATGAGCGGCCCCAGAAGCAGAAGCGGCCGGGAGATAATAGGACAGAAGGACATGTCACTGGACAGGTAAGTATAATTATAATGTTTCTTATTAATTTTATGTTTTTACAGGCCCTGGACCCAAACTGTAACAGAGGTTTCCCATGGAAACCAGTGTTCGGGACCTTGTGTCGGATACAGCGCCAGAAGATGGTGCTTCTATGAACGCCATGTGAGGAGCAGATATGATTTTATCAATTTATAAGAGATCTATAAATCTATAGATCCTAGATCTGCAGTGTACAGCTCTGCTTCATCATGTAGGAGGGCAGAAACTGTACTAAAAAGTTTTCTCTCACTGGAGTTCCCCTTTAATTCTTTCAATATTAGTTAATATGTGGCACCCCAAGGGTTAATGTGCCACAGAAACATCAACACAGGTTTACTCCCCACACAACATTACACTAGAAAGTGGGAGGAGTTTAGGTGGCACCTGCACTAGTGGGAGGAGCTAAGTTGTTTACCACAGAGCAGGAGTGACAATTAATTCAGTTTAGTGGGAGTATGGAGCAGGAGCAGAGCCAAGTAGAAGTGGAGGTCCTGAGGGGTCTGAGGAGAGGAAACAGAGGAACAGAGGAACATACCCGGGATAAAGAGTTACCCCAAAAACTTGACCCCGGGGAGGTGCTTAAGACGGATACCGGATCCGAGGCTGTGCCTGAGACAGACAGGACAGTAAACACCGGCATAGTGAAGGTCCACCAACTTCACAGCACCATAGCAAAGCAACACGGAGGGGTCAGTGACGTCAGAGGACTCAAGTTGCCCAGCAGATTGGTACCCATGAGCAGAGACAGGGCCAGCAGTACAGCTACAAGCAGCAGCAGGGCCACACACAGCGCTTAAGTACCCGGTCAGGGTGGGAGCAACCTGGTACAGACTCCGTGGACAATATTGTGTTATACCATCTGCAAGTAAAGACTTGGAAAACAACAGAAACCATGAGTGTGTGTGATCCTTTTACTGAAGCCCCACTTGCCCTCATATACTGCGATTACCTCTACTCTCATCATCTCTACTGCTACCCCTACGCTCCTGCAGCATCAATAACTATCCTCACAGACTTTAACTACTACTACCACTGCCCCGGGGAACCCAGTTCTGCCCACAGGAACTATTCTATCCAAGCTGCTATCCCATCATCCCCGGAGGTTCTGCAGCAGCAGCGGCCCCATTACTGGCCGCATATAGTGGGTGACGTCACGAGTGACAAATCCCCTGTAAATAACCCCCATTTTATTGTGCGGGCCTGGGACACGGTCTGGACCAGGACCGCCATGACATCCCCCAGCAGTACCCCGGTCCGTCACCGAGTACCCCATCCCAGTGGGCTCCACAACCTGGCGTCACGAACAGGATCTACCGTGCCCGGTACCGGGCATTGTGTGCCGTGATTAGTGACTGTTTTAAAACTGCCGCCATTGCTGGGTGCGCGGCAAGCTGAATTGTAACTGCGCCACAGATACTGTAAATTTCAGAATCCGCCATTGCAGAGCGCGCGACGCGCGGGAAGAAAAACCGCTCACCGCTCTGACGTCATCCGGAAGGGAAGAGAATCCCTGGTGCGCAGCAGAACCTTTGTTAGACATCCGGACGGAAGCGGAAGACGGAGGGCGGATATTAACTAAAGGGGCCCAAGATGTCACAGCCCAATGCACAAGGCGGCGACAGAGCAGCCGGTGGAGCTGCAGCGCCGGACCCAGCGATAGTACCCGGCGGTGCAGTGGCGCAAGGAACAGCATCCATAATGCCATTCCTGATGCCGTATACTCCAGGGGCAATGTGGCTGCCCCAGTACTCCGGTGAGCCTAATACACTAACTGACTTTATGCTAAAGATAAAGGAATATTATACGATGTACCCCCTCACTGAAGCCCAGCGTGTAGGAATGATAATGGGACAGTTAACGGGCAATGCACAGCGTGAGGTTGCGTCCTGGCTGGACACAGATAAGGACACTGTAGAGCATCTAGCAGCTAGACTGAAAGCAACGTTTGAATCTGCTGCTGATACCCGGGCTAAGATGAGGTTCTTTGCATGCCACCAGAAACCTAAACAGAGTGCCAGAGACTTTGCCTTGAACCTGCAGGAAGCACTCAGAGCCCTTAAGCTGTCAGAACCTGCTTTAGCCCCGGGAGCTGATAAAATGCTATTTGACCAATTCATAGAGGGCCTCCATTCCCCTTCCCATCGAGGACAGTTAAGCATGATACTGCTGCAGAACCCTGACATGACATTTACTGAGCTGAAAGATAGAGCTATCCATTTGCAGCAGCTGGAAGAGCCACGGGAGCTACCAACTGTCCTTGACACTGCAGCAGCACCTCAGCAGCCGGCAGCGCCAGTGACATCTGCCATGTCAGCAACTGCTGCTGAGACTGGAGAACTAATTTCTAATACCGCAATCAATCAAAAACTAGATGCCCTGACAGACACCGTGATCTCCATGGCCAAGGTCATCAAGGAACTGCGAGAGTCAAAGCCTGCACCCAAGATCAAGTCGGCGACCATCAGAGAGGATGTCCAGTGGACGAGGCCCAGAAGATACCCAGCAGCAAGAGGACGACCCAGCGATCGCTACCAACCAGATGGACAGCCCATTTGCCGTCGTTGCCAGAAACCAGGACATCTTGCTCGTGAGTGTCCTTTAAACGACGATTCCCTGGGCAGGCGGGCCGCTCCCCAGGAATGAACACTCAAGGCCCCTCAGCCTGGTATGACAGATTCGTGGAGGAAAACCGGTGATCCCTTTTGTGTTGGATGGCATTCCCTTTAGTGCCTTGCTGGATACCGGGTCCCAAATAACATCCATCCCACATGTTCTTTATAAAAGGTACTGGGCTGATTCAGACATTACTAATGCGCCAGATGACTTTAACTTTGATGTATGGGCTAGTAATGGACAGGTAATACCAAAGGTCGGGTTTAGAGAGATGAATATTCAGGTTGGGAAGGTAGAATTGCAGAACCAGGGTGTTATAATTATAGATGTTAACCGGCGAGAACGTGAACCAGTGATGCTGATAGGAATGAATGTAATTGAGAAATGTTTTTCCGAAGTGTTAAGTGTTTTGCAGCAAATCGCCGAGACTGCTGGAACTGGACAACAGAGGCTTCTGCACAAAGAGATCAAAGCCCTGATGTTGAAGCAGCAGGTAGAAATCTCCGGAGGTGAGATCGGCAGTGTACGAGTAAGTGATCCAATACCCATTGTAATTCCTCCCAAAACTGAAATGTTGGTCTGGTGTAGAGCCGCAATAGGCATTAAGGGGCAAGACTATCAAGCCCTGGTAGAACCCATGTACTCAGACAGCAGACCCACCATACTCACAGCGAGAGGAGTAGTTGACGTACACAGGGGAAGAGTGCCATTACGCCTATTAAACTGCGGAAAAGATGAGGTCACATTACCTAAGTATGCTACCATGGCTAAGTTGTACACAGTTGATAACAATAACATCACAGCCGCCGAGCCCTTGAACCTGTCATGTCAGGCGGATGACAATGGCTCAGAGGAGAAGCTGGAGGATTGGTGCCAAAAGTTGCATGTAGGTACCAGTTCTACACCTCCCCGTCATAAGCATGGAGTATACCGGGTAGTGAAGGAATATGAACAAATATTCAGTAAACACCCGTTAGACTTTGGGCAGATTAAAGGGGTAGAGCACACTATACCCACAAGTAACCATCAGCCTATAAAAGAGAGGTATAGACCTTTACCACCAGCTCACTACCAAACCACCAAAGACATGCTCAGAGAAATGAAATCTGCAGGGGTAATAAGAGACAGTTGTAGCCCCTGGGCAGCACCTCTAGTGTTAGTTAAAAAGAAGGATGGGACCATGAGAATGTGCATAGATTATCGGCAGATTAATCGCATCACACATAAGGACGCATACCCATTGCCTAGGATTGAGGAGTCATTAGCTGCATTAAAATCTGCTAACTACTTTTCCACCCTTGATCTGACTAGTGGGTACTGGCAGGTTCCTGTGGCCGAGGCCAACAAGGAGAAGACAGCGTTTACTACGCCGATGGGCCTCTGTGAGTTTAATTGTATGCCGTTCGGACTCTGCAACACACCCAGGACCTTCCAACGTCTGATGGAGAGCTGCTTAGGACACAAGAACTTTGAAACTGTCCTCCTGTACTTAGATGACGTCATAGTCTATTCCAAGACGTATGAGCAACATCTACAAGATCTGGCAGAAGTGTTCGAAGCCCTATCGAAATATGGCATGAAGATCAAGCCATCCAAGTGTCACCTTCTCAAACCAAAGGTGCAGTACCTGGGACATGTCGTGAGTTCAGAGGGAGTAGCACCGGATCCTGATAAAGTCACAGTGATAAGGGATTGGCCAAGACCTACGAACGTGAAAGAAGTGAGGCAATTCCTGGGCCTGGTAGGCTATTATAGAAGATTTATCAGAGGATTCACGAAGTTAGCAGCTCCTCTGCAAGACACTCTAGTAGGACGATCAAAGAAGACTTCATCCTGTAATTTCCTGACACGGTGGGATGAGGAAAGAGAAGATTCCTTCAATAAGCTGAAAAGTGCACTGACGGGAGAAGAGATCCTGGCATACCCTGATTACCATCAACCCTTCATTCTATACACGGATGCCAACAACGTTGGACTGGGAGCAGTATTATCACAGATGCAAGGAGGCAAAGAAAGAGTTATTGCCTTTGCAAGTAGGAAGCTCCGGCCTACAGAAAGAAATCCCGAGAACTACAGCTCCTTCAAGTTAGAGCTACTGGCAGTAGTTTGGGCTGTGACTGAACGTTTTAAACATTACTTGGCAGGTGCAGAATTCACCATCTACACGGATAACAACCCGTTGACTCACCTGGATACAGCGAAACTAGGAGCTCTGGAGCAGCGATGGATAGCCCGGCTATCTAATTACAACTTTGTCATCAAATACAGAGCAGGTCGCAAGAACGGGAACGCAGATGCCTTGTCACGGATGCCTCACCTGAAAGACGTGGAAGAGGAACCGGAGGGGTTGGAAGAGATTGAACTACCGGCCTTTCATCGTTCAAAGGTACAAGATTATCAACCCGACGCCTACCAAAGAAAGCAGGAAGTAAATCTTAACCCGTTAAGACACTATGGATGGGCCAAAGCCCAAGATAATGATCCAGCCGTGAAGCTAGTGAAAGAACTGCTTACGCAACAATGCGCATACCCTGATCAGAATGCCCCAACTGAAGCTATACAGCTATGGAAAGATAGAGACAAGTTGTTTATACATCAAGGGAAGCTCTGCAGAACGCATACCAATCCTAAAACGCATGAACTAGTCTGGCAGATAATCGTGCCCAAGAGAGCCACTCAAATGGTCTTAGAAGCTTATCATGACGGTGCAGGTCATTTTGGATGGAAGAAGTTAGAAGCGATCCTGAGAGAAAGATTTTATTGGGTTGGCATGAGAAAATCCATTGAACTATGGTGCAGAAGATGTGCTGTATGCAACCTCAGAAGGAAGGATCCACAGAAAGCTCCGCTTCAACCAATAGTAACCAAGCAGCCACTCGAGCTAGTAGCATTAGATCACGTCAAGTTGTCGCCAAGCCGGTCAGGCTATGTCTATGCCTTAACCATCGTGGACCATTACTCACGCTTCTTAGTGGTGGTACCAGTCAAAGATCTGACAGCGAAGACGGCAGCAAAAGCATTCCAGACGCATTTCTGTAGACTACATGGTTACCCAGAACAAGTCCTTGCAGACCAAGGTCCAGCTTTTGAATCAGAACTATTCAAGGAATTCTGCAATATGTACGGTTGTAAGAAGATTCACACAACAACGTATCATCCTCAAACAAATGGTTTATGCGAGAAAATGAATCATATTGTAATTGAACTGTTAAAGACTTTACCAGAATCAGAAAGAAACCAGTGGCCAGATAAATCACCTGACTTGGTAGACTTATACAACCATGTACCCGTGAGTTCTACAAATTGCACTCCAGCCTACCTTATGCGTGCAAGACCCGGTAAATTACCAATTGATCTAGAAATGGGAATCGTAAAACCAGATACAGAAGTAGAAGAAGAATCAGATTGGGATACCCGACGTCAGAAACAGTATCAACAAGTTCAAGAATGTGTAGAGAGAAATCTTCAGCAAGCAAGAGCAAGACAAGAGAAAACTTTTAACAAACATGCTCAAGCAATGCCATTACAAGAAGGTGATCAAGTTCTCAAGAGAAAGAGACGCACTGACAAACTGGATAATCAGTGGGAAACCGTCCCATACACAGTCTTACCATCTAACCTAGACAATGTTAAAACCTGTTTGATAAGCAAAGATGAAGGAAAAACGTCACAAGTCGTATCTCGTGATCAGCTAAAATTGTGTCCTGAAACACTGAAGACACCTGAAGTAACAGAACCCGTACAGGTCCAACCTATTAAAGAAAGAGAAGAAGTATTCCACACGGTACTAGGAGATTTCCCTAAAACACGGCCAAATTACCATGGAGCAGTTGTCGTACCAATGATTGCATTCCCTTCAATGGTGGAACCAACACCAGAACCCGTGTTACCTGAAGAAGTCCCAAGACCTGAAGAACTAGAAGTAGAACCTGTAGAGGAAGAATCAATTCCTGGTCCCAGTGAGCTTGCCAGTCCTACAGTCAGATCTTCATCTAACATAGAACCAAAAACTGCAAATAGGTACATGCCTACCAGCACCAATATGCAACATGCAAGTAGTATACCCGTTTTACGCAGATCCGAGCGTAGTACCAGAGGTCAGGGATTAAAAGGTCAAGCTAACTGTAAAATATAAATATGTTTGTGTAAATATAAATTGAACCCGGTAAACAAATGTACATAGTTAATGCAACGTTAAAAAAAAAAGCCAGGAACCTACAGAGACTATCCTGTATGAACTTCTTGCATATTCCTCAAACTTTTTTCTTTTATTTTATTTTTATGGACCATACTACCACGGTCTGGTTGTGGTATAAACTTTCTTGTATACATTCATCAGCCCGGAGGCAAAAGACTAAACCCTCGGAAGGACTGCTTTTTGAATTTTTGGACTGTTTTTTAAACTTTAGTGATTTTTGTGATTTTTACTTTTAAGTCTTTGTAAATATTAATTGTATTAATTGTTTGTTTCTTTATTGTTCCACAGTCCCGGAGTACTGTCTTTAACTAAGGGGGAATGTGGCACCCCAAGGGTTAATGTGCCACAGAAACATCAACACAGGTTTACTCCCCACACAACATTACACTAGAAAGTGGGAGGAGTTTAGGTGGCACCTGCACTAGTGGGAGGAGCTAAGTTGTTTACCACAGAGCAGGAGTGACAGTTAGTTCAGTTTAGTGGGAGTCTGGAGCAGGAGCAGAGCCAAGTAGAAGTGGAGGTCCTGAGAGGTTTGAGGAGAGGAGACAGAGGAACAGAGGAACATACCCGGGATAAAGAGTTACCCCAAAAACTTGACCCCGGGGAGGCGCTTAAGACGGATACCGGATCCGAGGCTGTGCCTGAGACAGACAGGACAGTAAACACCGGCATAGTGAAGGTCCACCATCTTCACAGCACCATAGCAAAGCAACACGGAGGGGTCAGTGACACAGAGGACTCAAGTTGCCCAGAAGATTGGTACCCATGAGCAGAGACAGGGCCAGCAGTACAGCTACAAGCAGCAGCAGGGCCACACACAGCGCTTAAGTAGGAAGCCAAGGACCCGGTCAGGGTGGGAGCAACCTGGTACAGACTCCGTGGACAATATTGTGTTATACCATCTGCAAGTAAAGACTTGGAAAACAACAGAAACCGTGAGTGTGTGTGATCCTTATACTGAAGCCCCACTTGCCCTCATATACTGCGATTACCTCTACTCTCATCATCTCTACTGCTACCCCTACGCTCCTGCAGCATCAATAACTATCCTCACAGACTTTAACTACTACTACCACTGCCCCGGGGAACCCAGTTCTGCCCACAGGAACTATTCTATCCAAGCTGCTATCCCTTCATCCCCGGAGGTTCTGCAGCAGCGGCGGCCCCATTACTGGCCGCATATAGTGGGTGGCGTCACGAGTGACAAATCCCCTGTAAATAACCCCCATTTTATTGTGCGGGCCCGGGACACGGTCCGGACCAGGACCGCCATGACATCCCCCAGCAGTACCCCGGTCCAGCACCGAGTACCCCGTCCCAGTGGGCTCCACAAATACAATTAATATTAATGTCAACTAATAATAATAGCAATAATAAATTGATATGTTAATATTAAGCAAAACTAATTTTAGCCTATTAGTTTAGTCCTCCACAACAGTAATGGTCCTTCATGTGGCCCCTCGGGCAAATTAATTGCTCATCCCTGCTCCATAACATGGCAGACAACCTATCATTGCTGCCCACCACCTATGGGTTTCAAAACACCTTTGATATTTTACAGTGACATGTCAGAACATTTAAATGGTGAGGATTTGTGTGCTGAGACTTAAATGAGGCTGAAACCATTTTATGTTACATTGATAATACTGTATCTTCCTGATAAGTCATTTCATTACTTTGTCACATTTGATTTAGCATGGTGCACATGTCCAGTAAAAATTAATGAACGCATTTATTGTTATAGACAGAAGACAAACAAAATATCATGTACTGTAATGTACCGCCATATACCATAGCGCTGCTATGCATGTCATGTAATGCACCGCCATAAACCATAGCGCTGCTATACATGGAATGTAATGTACCACCATATACTATAGTGCTGATATACATGTGCTGTAATGTACCACCATATACCATAGCGCTGCTATATATATATATATGTATATATATATATGTAGTTCACTCACGTTGACTGAACAAGTTCTGTCAGTCACAGTATATCAACTACATACAAATTCTAGAGTACCTGATGCGTTCGAATCGGGCCACCATCTAGTGAATTATAAACACCATCTGCCCTTATGAACGCTAACCTATACCATGACTGCTCTCTATCAACTCTTTTTCTTTACAATCTATATCTCCACATTGTCCCCCATCATGATAACCTCTCCCCATAATGTACCCCAATTTCACACTGCCCCATCTTGATATCCGTTCCATGCCTTCATACTGTCCTTCATGCTGCTATCTCCAAACTGCACCCCTGCTTCACATTGTGCCCCTATATACAATGATGGCCAACAAAGCCACCCATACAGTATGATATCCACAACAGTCCCTCAATATACAGTATGATGTCCACTATATACCAGCATTAAAGCATAATGTCCACTGCAGTCTTCCATTATATAGTATGGTCACCACAGCCCTTTATATACTGTAGTGACCAAAAGTTTAATATTTTTTTTTTAAGTATGTGATTACTTGTGCCTGGTTGTTGTGATGCCGTTTTCCCGGTGATTTGAGTAAAATGGAAGCAAATGGTTGTCAGCTCTAAGGATTAAAATTGTTTGATATTGGTTTATCCCTTTATGTGTTACTTTTCCTCATCTGCTGGGCCAAATGTTTTGCATGTTTTGTCATGGTTAGTCTAATTTTGCCTAATTTTTTTTAGTTAATGTGTTTTCTTATTAAACCATGGCATAGACAAAGGCCCTATATACAGTATAATATCCCCCACAGCACCCCAGACAGAATTATATCCACCACAATCACCCTAAATACAGTATGATGTCCACAATAGCCACATATACAGTATAGTATCCCCCACAGTGCCTATATGGTATTGCCACTAAAGCTTTTAATATAGTATGAAATTCAAACAGTCCTATATATAACATAAAGTCTAAGCAGTCACCAGAATAACATCACCCTCTGCCCCTTATATGTCCCCCATGCCTCCCAAAATAATATGCGCCAGAGACCCACATATGATATGATGACCACACATCCACATTTAATGGCCAAATAATATAAGAAAAAAAATCTTATACTTATCTAATTCAGACTCCCCGTACACTGCTCTGCCATCTCCTCATTTATCTGGTACAGCAGTCTGTGATTGATAGCACAATGCAGTGATGACAACACGCATCCCAATGACCCCTGCATACGCCATCTCCAACAGGACACATGCCGGAAGTAGCTGACGTCTTGCTGTAGTTACTGGTGGGGCAGGAAGCTGATTTAATGTTAAAAAATGAGATGCAATTTAAAAAATAAGCCTACCACCGCTAACTGTAGTTACACCGGTATGACTCTGTTTACCTGTTTTGACTAATAGAAATCAGCAGCTCCAAAGGAACCCTATTAAACCTATTAATATATATGGGTCCGTCAGATTCCGCAAGGAATCTGTTATTTTCAATATGCTTTCCTATAAAAAATGCCAGAGACTAATGTAAACATACTTTAAATAAGTTAATAAGGTTATTTTATGAATTTAAGACACTTTTATTTGCATAGGTTTGCTTCTATAGTAACACAGCAACATAGACAGTATTTGCTTGTAAAGTTAGAACATGTTGTTTCTTCTTTCCTAAAACTATGTTTTCACTTATAAACTTGGCTGATACATTTATAGTTTTATTTGAAAAAATGGCATTCTTTCAAAAGATGTCTTAAGAACACGGTTTGTATAGAGGAAATGTGAAGGACCCTTGAAAACAAATTAGTGGACTAGGACCCAATATTGTAAGTGATATACATATAAGCATAGTCTGCTTGCAAGAGGATGATCTCGTCTTGTTATGGGTATGCTTTTCCTGTTTCATTATTAGAGATGAGCAAGGACTGAAATGCTGGAGTACTCAGTACTCGAATCAAGCACATCGGATGTTCGGACGGGCTTGTCTTGAGTATAATGGAGTCGTTGGGAAACTCAAGCATTTTTCCGGAAGACCCTACAGGAGGGCTGGGGAGGCAAGAAAATCACTGGAGGGTGGAAACAGCACTTAAAAGGATTTTCCCACGAACAAAAATAATTTAAAAGTTCATTTTAATCAATAGATCTTGGAATAATAATAATCTCCATAATTGGATGTGTTTAAAAAAAATGTTCCTGTGCTGAGATAATCTTATAAATGTGTCACTGCTATGTACAGTTTCATTTTTGTTTCTGACTGTGCACGGACCATTGGTTTGATCCTGGACAGGGAAGGATGATATAAAGTATTCAGACATTACAGCACGGGATCATAAATAATTCTTTCCTTGAGGTAAAAATATTTTACAAACAGGCAGAGAAATGTTTTACCTCATACAAAGAATCAGCTGTCATCTTGTGCTGTAATGTCTGTATATTCTCATTCCTTCCTCCCCTGCCCAGGAGAATGTGGTATGATCAGACCGTGTTCCGTGCACGGTCAGAAATAAAAATGAAACTGTACATAGCAGGGACACATTTATAAGATTATCTCAGCACAGGACCCTTTTTTTTAACCACATACAATTGTGGAAATTACTATTATTCCAAGATCTATTGATTAACAGGAACTTTATTGGTGGGAAAACCCCTTTAAATGGAATATGAACTGCATGAAGAAGTCGCTTGAATGCAACTTTGTCTCTCAGGTTGCTGCTGGGAATGTTGTCAGAGTATTACTCCACTTTTACATTCTGATAATAAAATGGATTTTAGGAAAAAATGTTAGGAAACATTCTTTCCTGTAGAATGACTTGTATATAAGGCAAAAGGCAAAATTAAAAAAAGGAACAAAAAGCCCCTCTACCCCTTAGGCATGTGCACATGTTAAGTACCTGGTTTCAGAAATTTCTGCACCATTTCTGCATCTCTTTTCAAGGAAAAACGCAGTGGCAAAAATGTGGTTTTTAACACATTTTCGGGACACTTCACCTATGTTTCTCTAGCATTGTTGGACACCAATGAAATCAGGGTTCCCAACTCCAATTCTCAGAACCCACCAACAGTGCATGTGTTTTAGGATTTCCTTAGTATTGCACTGATGATAATTTAATTATTTGCAAAGATGCCAACACGTGTGTAATGCTAAGGAAATTCAGAAACGTGCACTCTTGGAGACTCTTAAGAACTGGACTTGGGAAATTGCTAGAGAGATAGATAATAGAGATAGATATGGACAGGCAGCACATACATAGACATACAGATATATAGATAGACAGATATATATAGTCATAAAATGGCACAACCCCTCAACTGAGAATAAAATTGCACCCTATGGAGCTTTATGGACAGCTTTTTATAATTAAATTAATAAATAAGAAAAAAACCACAAAGGATCTCCCTATTTTTGATGGACAGCAAAGGTAAAGCAGACAACTATGGGCTGGAATGGTCTATAGTTAACAATAATATCATGGTGTTCCCGTGTCGAGCCCACTGGGACAGGGTACTCGGTACCGGACCGGGTCTGCTGCTGGGGAATGTCACGGGTGGTCCTGGTCCGGACCGTGTCCCTGGCTTGACAGTGATAAGGGTGTATTTACAGGGGAAATGTCAGTCGTGACGCCACCCACAGTGTGTGGCCAGTAATGGGCCACCGCTGCTGCAGAACCTCTGAGGATGATGTAATGGCAGCAAGGATGGAATAGTTCTCCGTGGGCAGAGCTGTGTTCCCCGGGACAGTGATGGTTAAAGTCTATGGTGTAGTGTGCAGGCCTGGTGCTGAGTGCAGTACACTTACTGTCCAGATGCTGCAGGAATCCTCCTTCAGCGATGGAGCTTGCAAGCTGTGGCTCTCCAGGTAGGGATCTGCTGCAAACCTGTATGGAAGGAGTCGTGTTCAGGCAGGGAGATGCAAGGGAGTCAGATTCAGGGTTCACCGTGGTTACTTCTCAAGTTCTCAAGTTCAGTTCACAGTTCAGTTACAGCTCTTACAGTTCAGTTCAGTTACACGGACACACTTTCCCCTCCGGGTTCCCTTTGCTCGCTGCAGTCAGGTCTTTCCTACTGTGACCCCTCACTCTGTCTCTGTGTCCTTCCCAGGCTGTTGACTCTCTCTTTCTCTGTTCACTTTGGTGTGCGTGACTCCGGACAGTATGGCGGTGGCTCAGACTCCTGTGAGCCCTCCGTGTAGCCACTTAGCTGCCTGTCCTTTGGGGTAGGGACCCTAACGTGTAATTGTGGTCCCCCGTCGGTTGTCTGGGGATGCCGGGTGAAGCTACGGTCCCCTCTAGAGCCAACACTCTACTTCAGTCTAGCCTCCAGCAGTCCTCCCGTGTGAGGCTCTACCACAGGCTCTCTCTACTGTGTCTTCAAGTATCATAGGAGGGCTACTCCGCCTGCAGTCTAGTCGTCTCGGCTGTAGTTCTAGGGCCCGGTATCACCGTCCCTCTCTTCCCTCACACTCCCGGGGTGTTGGCTTCGGACGTGCTTTCTCTCTGTGGCTCGCACTGGCTTTGTTCAGATTCTGTGCTCCTTACACCCCACTCGTCCAGGACGTATGATTCAGTCTTTACTGCTCAGCCTACACTGGCCTTCTGACTCCTTTCTCCTCCCCCTTCACTATTTCTACCTTCTGTCACCTGACTACGTTTTTCCCCACCCACTGTCTCAAAACCCACCACCCCTCGCCTGCCTAGAGTTCCCAGGCTCCGGGTTGGGTGCTGCCCTCTACTGTACGTGGGTTGTGTGGGCTGTAAGGGTGTTGATGTTCAACTGTCGTCCTACCAGCCTGGCTGCAGTTCCCTTTGTGGCCTCCGGGACGCAGGGGCGCCACACCCGCGTTGATAGCTGACATTGTGAGGTCTAGACATGAGAACTGTTCTCTCATAAAGTGTTAGTGTTGTCAATAATTGTTTTTAAGCACAAGGACCATAGTATGTATTGCAGATTTCTGATATTTTGAGCAAAAAAGGTTACACAAATTTGTATCAATGAGCATGGTGGTTCATAACCTCGCTGTTTTGGTAAGGGCTGATACAAGCAGCAGAACTGTGTGCGGGGAGCCCGGATGAGTTCTGCCATAGCGACTTTCTCCAAAGACATCTGATCATATGTAATCTGGTGAAGCCTGTCACATAAAGAAAAGGTTTTACAGCAGCATGCGAAGCTAAGCAGCATTAGCCCTATTGGTCAGAGCACAAGTCATGACAGTGCCACATTACCAGCACTACCTTCTTGGTGATCAGTTTAAAGTATTTTCTGGTCTTGAGCCTGGGAGCTGGGTTGTCACCCTGGTTTGTCATCCTCTAAATAAATCCTATTTCATACAAATACATACAAATTGGAGAAGCGTTGTGCCGTACAAGCTCCATAAAACTGGAGGTTCACTTTAAAGAGTATTTTAGATTAGACAGTCAGTCTTTCTTCTAGACATACAGTCATTTGCGATTCATTCATACATTCACTGTAATTGGCATCCAAATATCCCATTTTTTTCTTATAAATCTCTCTGTTATGCTTTTCCAACTTGAGTGCAGTTTTGTTATTGTTAGTGTCTTCCTAGGCTTTTCCCTTTCTGTAAGAGACGCGCCCTCTAATTCATAAACTGACTGCTCTCAGACATCCCATGTGATTCCTCTTGTTTATTGAATGCTGTTCAAGTTGCTTTACATGAAGTAGTCAAGTCCTGTAACCTTCTCATCCTGCATCTGATGGAGGACAGGAGAGCTCCACCCAAACATTTTGTCTTAATCCTCACCATCTTCTCAGTCTAAACACTAGACCTACTGTATGTTACAATTATTTCACTTATTCATTCTGAATATCTTAGCATATCTAATCATATCTACCGTGTTTCCTGTCTTATATTATTTTTGTTCCAAAAAGTCTGCCATGTCTTATTTTCGGGGGGTGTCTTATATTAGCCAAAAAAAAACTGCACGGCAGCAGCCTCCCATCCCAGTACGGTATCATATCCCACTGCAGCAGCCTCCCATCCCAGTACGGTATCATATCCCACTGCAGTAGCCTCTCATCCCAGTACGGTACCATATCCCACTGCAGCAGCCTCCCATCCCAGTACGGTATCATATCCCACTGCAGCAGCCTCCCATCCCAGTACGGTACCATATCCCACTGCAGCAGCCTCCCATCCCAGTACGGTACCGTATCCCACTGCAGCAGCCTCCCATCCTAGTACGGTACCATATCCCACTGCAGCAGCCTCCCATCCCAGTACGGTACCATATCCCACTGCAGCAGCCTCCCATCCCAGTACGGTACCATATCCCACTGCAGCAGCCTCCCATCCCAGTACGGTATCATATCCCACTGCAGCAGCCTCCCATCCCAGTACGGTATCATATCCCACTGCAGCAGCCTCCCATCCCAGTACGGTACCATATCCTACTGCAGCAGCCTCCCATCCCAGTACGGCACCGTATCCCACTGCAGCAGCCTCCCATCCCAGTACGGTACCATATCCCACTGCAGCAGCCTCCCATCCCAGTACGGTACCATATCCCACTGCAGCAGCCTCCCATCCCAGTACGGTATCGTATCCCACTGCAGCAGCCTCCCATCCCAGTACGGTACCATATCCCACTGCAGCAGCCTCCCATCCCAGTACAGTACCGTGTCCCACTGCAGCCTGCCATGTGTGTACACACACATCAAACACACACACACATCTCACACACACATCAAACACACACACACACATACACACACACACTTTCACTTTCTTACCGTACTTCTTTCTTTACTTTCCTCTGCGGTGCTGCTTTGGTGATGCACAGTGCAGGAGCCCTGGGCCAATCACAGCGCAGGAACCCAGGGCCAATCACAGCGCAGGAGCCCTGGGCCAATCACAGCCCAGGATTGACGTCAGCTGGCCCATGATTCCTGCGCTGTGATTGGCGCAGGGCTCGTGGGTGGGCTGGAAACCAGCAGAGAGTGCTGGAGCGCTCCAGGGCTGTGAAAGCTGCAGAGTGGTGGGCCCGGACAGTGGGGACACAGATGCATGCCCCGGTCATGTGATCGGCGGCATGCACCGCAGGAACGCCTTATAATCGAGGGGATGTTTTATATTAGAAAGTAGGGTGCCCACCCAAGCATGCCTTACTTTCGGGGGGCGCCCTATTTTCGGGGAAACATGGTATCTATCTATCTATCTATCTATCTATCTATCTATCTATCTATCTATCTACATTACCTCTAAGGAAAAACATTTTTTTTTCAATATTGAGATACTTAGGTTTTCAAAAAGGACAGTTTTATTTGATCTCAGTAGCCACGTGACAGCATATCTCTTTACTGGGTTAGCGCCTAAATGCCTCTCTTCAGGCTACCCAGTGGTAGTATACAGATTCCCCAGCAGCCCCAGTGGTAGTATACAGATTCCCCAGCAGCCCCAGTGGTAGTATACAGATTCCCCAGCAGCCTCAGTGGTAGTATACAGGAGCCCCAGCAGCCCCAGTGGTAGTATACAGGAGCCCCAGCAGCCCCAGTGGTAGTATACAGGAGCCCCAGCAGCCCCAGTGGTAGTATACAGGAGCCCCAGCAGCCCCAGTGGTAGTATACAGGAGCCCCAGCAGCCCCAGTGGTAGTATACAGGAGCCCCAGCAGCCCCAGTGGTAGTATACAGGAGCCCCAGCAGCCCCAGTGGTAGTATACAGGAGCCCCAGCAGCCCCAGTGGTAGTATACAGATTCCCCAGCAGCCCCAGTGGTAGTATACAGATTCCCCAGCAGCCCCAGTGGTAGTATACAGGAGCCCCAGCAGCCCCAGTGGTAGTATACAGGAGCCCCAGCAGCCCCAGTGGTAGTATACAGGAGCCCCAGCAGCCCCAGTGGTAGTATACAGGAGCCCCAGCAGCCCCAGTGGTAGTATACAGGAGCCCCAGCAGCCCCAGTGGTAGTATACAGATTCCCCAGCAGCCCAGTGGTAGTATACAGATTCCCCAGCAGCCCCAGTGGTAGTATACAGGAGCCCCAGCAGCCCCAGTGGTAGTATACAGGAGCCCCAGCAGCCCCAGTGGTAGTATACAGGAGCCCCAGCAGCCCCAGTGGTAGTATACAGGAGCCCCAGCAGCCCCAGTGGTAGTATACAGCAGCCCCAGTGGTATACAGCAGGCCCCCAGGGGTACATATAGCAGCCCCCAGGGGGTACCCAGCAGCCCCCAGGGGGTACCCAGCAGCCCCCTGGGGGTACCCAGCAGCCCCCTGGGGGTACCAGCAGCCCCCTGGGGGTACCAACAGCCCCCAGGGGGTACCCAGCAGCCCCCTGGGGGTACCAGCAGCCCCCTGGGGGTACCAACAGCCCCCTGGGGGTACCAACAGCCCCCTGGGGGTACCAACAGCCCCCAGGGGGTACCCAGCAGCCCCCTGGGGGTACCAACAGCCCCCAAAAGCTGGCACTGTCCCCCCCGCTGCTTATACATTACCATCCCGGTGTTCTGATCGGCGCCGCTCCTCGGTGCTTCTTCTTCATCGTCCCGTCCGCGCTGGCTGCATCCGGGATCTCTGCCCGTCGCGCGATGACGTCATATCGCTGCGACAGCCGGAGATCCCGGATGCAGCCAGCGCGGACGGGAGGATGAAGACGCAGCACCGAGGAGCGGCGCCGATCAGAACACCGGGATGGTAATGTATAAGCAGCGGGGGGGGGGGGCCCTTACAAGGGGGGACAGTGCCAGCTTTTGGGGGCATATATGAACTGCTTCCCCCTGCCGCTGATTGACAGGGGGAAGCAGTGCATATATAATGAGCGGCCCCACGTGACGGGGCCGCTCATACAGCAGCCTCCCCCCGCCTCCTCCAGCCTCCACAGCCCCCACCACCGTATATGACCTGTGTATAAGCCGAGGGGGGGACTTTTCAGCCCAAATTTTGGGCTGAAAAACTCGGCTTATACACGAGTATATACGGTAATAACTCTATAATCTAAATAACAAAACTTAACGCACTTCCTAACTTGCAAGTCTGAACAGGTGCATATTGAACATAGCATATACTATAATACAGAAACTGTTGCACTCTGACATGCTAATGGATGCAAAAAATGAACATAGAAATATGAACATGCATTTTTGCTAATGAAAAACATGAACATTATTTTGAAAAAATTGAGATACTTAGCATATAAAAAAGGTTGGTTTTATCTGAGTCCAGTAGCCAGGTCACGGCGTATCTCTTTACTGGGTTCCTACCTAAGTAAATGCATCTCTTTGGGTTAAAAAAACACTATATTTGGGTGGACAGGAATCTGCTAATAGAGAGTTAATGACACCTAAAGCTACTGGGGGAGGAGTGAACGCTCAGAAGACATGACCCCATAATCTAAATAACAATACTGATGGAACGTCCTCCTTCAGCTTATTCTCCTCAAGATACATGCGTCTCAAGATGTCATCTTACAAGCTGCATCTTAAATATTTAAGTCCCTTTGAGGTCATTAAGTAAATCAACTCCGTGTCCTACAAGCTGCAACCAAATTCCTTCCACATATCTCTTCTCAAGCAAGTTGTCTTCTGTCGCTTCTTTAAGGACCCTTGTTCTGTGTCTGCACCAGTTGGCTCCAAGATTAAAATGTTATTCGTGGTTCATTAGAAGAGGGTTGGCCCTGAAGACAGATCATGGGAACCCAAGGAGAACATCCATATACCACTTCTCCTTAAAGAGGACCTGTCACCAAACCAGGCATGGTGATCTAATTACAGCACTGGATACAGCATGTCTGCAGCATCCAGGCAAGGGGTCCCCCAGCACTTGAGCAGCCCTGTACCCCGAGATAATACACTTAGAAAACTTACATGCTCCAGCCACTAAGGAGGTGGCTAGGGGCTGCAGCCAAGGGCAGATTCACACCCCCTGCCTGTGTAATCTGCCCACTGCTGCCAATCATTCTCTCCCTGTCTGCAGCATTTAAACAGAGGTTTTTTTTCTCTCCCCCAGAAAGTCCGTTAGCCCCGCCCCCTGAGGGGCGGGGCTAAATGGGAGAGAAAAAAAAAACTCTGTTTAAATGCTGCAGACAGAGAGAGAATGATTGGCAGCGGTGGGCAGACTACACAGGCAGGGGGTGTGAATCTGCCCTTGGCTGCAGCCCCTAGCCACCTCCTTAGTGGCTGGAGCATGTAAGTTTTGTAAGTGTATTATCTCGGGGTACAGGGCTGCTCAAGTGCTGGGTGACCCCTTGTCTGCATACTGCAGACATGCTGCATCCAGTGCTGTAATTAGATCACCATGCCTGGTTTGGTGACAGGTCCTCTTTAAGGAGAAGTGGTATAGAACTGTTACTTTAGTATGTCAAGTATATCTTGTATATCTATAAGTAAATATTCATATATAAATTTATACCAGACACAGAGTATCATGTATTGTACTTTTTTTCTGGATGTATTAAAAATGATATGACAGAAACAAGTAATATAATCTGCTGCCACATATAACAAAATGCAGGCACAACCTGTGACTTCAGCGGAAATGTCGACCAATTTTTATGCCTAATTTCAATCATCTGGGAGGACGTTAACAATGACCATAATGAATATTAATACTTTCTCCTCTATTCCTCTCCCGGTTGTTGAACTTCAGGGAGAGTCACTGACTTTAAGTCCTGACAATGTAAGTTTAACATTAAGGCATTGTATGTATTTACCAGAAAAGATTTTGCCAACATATTCCAGAAGTAACTTAGAACACTTGAGCAGTATTTTTCTCATAAGAATCGTAGATTGGATATTCCCATAGGAAATTGTATTCCATGAACATCCAGAGCCAACGTAAAATAGGAAACAGATTTCGTCTCACCGCAGTGCTGGACACACAAGAAGAGCAGAACGCTCTTAAAGGTAGATTTACTGAGCTCCACAATTCATATTCACTGGTGAAACATTGTGCAATTTTTACAACTACCGTACATAATGAAGATATTATTTTGTTATTTATCTTTAGTGAATAATAAAATTAATATATAATATTCTTATTGTGTAACTTCAACATTGTGACTGTTGATTTTATTTGCAATTGCAAGTATCAATGTTACAAGTTGGTGAGGTCTGAAGTCTTTCTTTACATCAGGTGGATGGTGGGCTCACCCATACCTGGGGAAAAGATTGCCCTATGGGATTAAAGGGAAGTTTCCAAGCAATTGATCTAATTAAACATTTTATTCAGGAGTGTAAGGAACTTAGCCTCTATAAAAATCATACCTGTTATATAGATTTTAGTGGTTTAGGTGCCATTTTGTAAAGACTCCAGTGCAAGCTTACGTGGCCAAAGGGCTTACCACACATTACGCCCTCTCATATTGCATACTGAACAATTTATGATATTTTGATTGACAGTGCTGCTTGATATCTATCAATTAGTGGTTCTGTACCTCCACACAGACACTGCAGGAGCCCAAGCACACTCAGTGTAATCTTACGCTCTCAGTGGCTGCTACCTGCACTGGCGAGTCCAGCCTATTGTGCATCACTGACTCCTGCCTGCCCTGGCTCCAGCCTATTGTGTATCACTGACTCCTGCCTGCCCTGGCTCCTGCCTATAATGTATCACTGGCTCCAGCCTATAGTGTATCACTGACTCCTGCCTGCACTGGCTCCAGCCTATTGTGAATTTATCATTGACTCCTGCCTGCACTGGCTCCAGCCTATTGTGAATTTATCATTGACTCCTGCCTGCACTGGCTCCAGTCTATTGTGTATCTGACACACCCCAGGGCCATGGGATGCCCTGTTTTGGGCATTGAATCATGGGAGATGTCACTGGGGCTTGTGCCAGGTCCCGTAGCCCTGGTGGTCGCTGAAAGAGTCAATAAAAATAGTTTGAGACGCCACCTACGGTTCCGGTATGGTTACCCGGGCTGCGGGTCAGACCTCCGGGGTGATGGTAGGGCAGCCTGATGGTTACGCTTCCCGTAGGTGGAGCGGGATCCCCAGGGCAGTTATAATAGTTTTTACACAGGGAAGCAGCTTACCACACAACTCAGTCACTTGTCCTTTTCAATACAGCAACTGTGCGGCTCTTCAGGGTGGGATTTGCAGGACAGTCCATGGAGGGAGCAGGATCTGGGGCCGCAATAACAGTCACACACAGGGTTGATGTTTCTGTATGTTTTACTGATGATTCAGGTATAGTCCAGGGTACAGTCTCTGACGGTACGGGTCTGGGTGGTCTGGTAACAGTTCAGGATCTCCACACCAGGCGAGTATGAGGCCTCCCTGCTGCACTGTGTCTCTTTGGTCCCAGGCAGTCTGAAGCTAGGCCCTGACCCTCTCTTGCGGTCCTCACTTGTATGTCAGGGGATGAGAGCCCTGTTGCTGGGCACCGCTGTATCCTCTGCGGTCTCTGCTAAGTGGCTGTGCCTCAAGTGCTGCTGTGGCCAGGAGATCTGAAGTCTCCCTGGCCTCTGGTCTTTACTGCTGGGCTGACAGATCCCTTGCAGTCACGGATACCGGTGTCTGGTTCTGAATGCTGTCCCTCTGGGGTGAACCGGTATGGCTCCACTCCCCCTGTTGCTACTCCTTCCCTTTAGGGTCCCTCAACAGGCTAACTCGTCCCTCAACAGGCTAACTCGTCTCACTAGTATGGGCATAGCACAGCTCCGTTACCAGGATGTCTTCACAGTCCTCCCTGGAACTGCACACCGCCTGGCTCTGCCTCCAGGCCTGAATTTATAGGAGACCTCGCCTGAACTTGGCTTGTAGAGCTCCCTCTTCAGGTTAGGTCTAGAGTGAAGGTGTTGTGTGCGGTCTTACTTGATTTGGAGATCTTTCTCTGTCCCAAGTGTTTTTGTGGCAACTGAACCCTGGGGTGCTACATATCACTGGCACCTGCCTATAGTGTATCACTGGTTCCTGCCTACACTGGCTCCACCCTATTGTGTATCTCACTGGATCCAGCTTATAGTGTATCACTGGCTCCTGCCTGCACTGGCTCCAGCCTAAAGTGTATTACTAACTCCTGCCTGCACTGGCTCCAGCCTAATGTGTGTCTATCATTGACTTCTGCCTGCACTGGCTCCAGCCTATAATGTATCACTGGCACCTGTCGGCACTAGCTCTAGCCTATTGTGTATCAATGGCACTTGCTTTCACTGGCTCCAGCCTAGAGTGTATCACTGGCTCCTGTCTGCCCTGGCTCCAGCCTAGAGTGTATCACTGGCTTCTGTCTGCACTGGCTCCAGCCTAGAGTGTATCACTGGCTCCTGTCTGCACTAGCTCCAGCCTAGAGTGTATCACTGGCTCCTGTCTGCACTGGCTCCAGCCTAGAGTGTATCACTGGCTCCTGTCTGCACTGGCTCTACCCTATAGTGTATCACTGGCTCCTATCTTCACTGCCTCCAGCCTATAGTGTAACACTGGCTCCTGTCTGCATTGGCTCCAGCCTATAGTGTATCACTGGCTCCTGTCTGCACTGGCTCCAGCCTATTGTGCATCACTGGCTCCTGCCTATGGTGTATCACTGGTTCCTACCTATAGTGTATCACTGGATCCTGCCTATTGTGTATCAATGGCACCTGTCAGCACTGGCTCCAGTCTATTGTGTATGTTGCATTGACTCCTGCCTGCACTGGCACCTGCCTATAGTGTATCACTAACTCCTGCCTGCACTGGCTCCAGCCTAATGTGTATCTATCATTGACTCCTGCCTGCACTGGCACCTGCCTATAATGTATCTATGGCTCCTGCCTATAGTGTATCACTGACTCCTGCCTGCCCTGGCTCCAGCCTATTGTGAATTTATCATTGACTCCTGCCTGCACTGGCTCCAGTCTATTGTGTATCTATCATTGACTCCTACCTGCACTGGCTCCAGTCTATTGTGTATCTATCATTAACTCTTGCATGCACTGGCTCCAGCCTATTGTATATTACTTGCTCCAGCATATAGTGTATCACTGACTCCTGCCTGCCCTGGCTCCTGCCTATAGTGTATCACTGGCTCCAGACTATAGTGTATCACTGACTCCTGCCTGCACTGGCTCCAGTCTATTGTGTATCTATCATTGACTCCTGCCTGCACTGGCTCCAGTCTATTGTGTATCTATCATTGACTCTTGCCTGCACTGGCTCCAGCCTATTGTATATTACTTGCTCCAGCATATAGTGTATCACTGACTCCTGCCTGCACTGGCACCTGCCTATAGTGTATCTCTGGCTCCTGCCTATAGTGTATCACTGACTCCTGCCTGCCTTGGCTCCAGCCTATGGTGTATCACTGACTCCTGCATGCACTGGCTCCAGTCTATTGTGTATCTATAATTGACTACTGCATACACTGGCTCCAGTCTATTGTGAATCTATCATTGACTCCTGCCTGTACTGGCTCCAGTCTATTGTGTATCTATCATTGACTCCTGCCTGCACTGGCTCCAGCCTATTGTATATTACTTGCTCCAGCATATAGTGTATCACTGGCTCCTGCCTGCACTGGCTCCAGCCTATGGTGTATCACTGACTCCTGCATGCACTGCAGTCTATTGTGTATCTATAATTGACTACTGCATACACTGGTTCCAGTCTATTGTGTATCTATCATTGACTCCTGCCTGCACTGGCTCCAGCCTATTGTATATTACTTGCTCCAGCATATAGTGTATCACTGGCTCCTGCCTGCAGTTTTTAGGCTATAACTGTGTGAATGTATGTGCAGTGTATTGTAGGTGTATTAATACTGTGTAATTACTGATCACCAACATCTCCAGTGTCCAGTACCGCCCCAGTCCCCTTCTTACACTTGTAGATTCCACAAGATGCTTGATCAGGCTGGGGCCTATGTTGGAGCCAGGAATCTCTTTTACCATATAAGTTTATGGGGTGTCAGAATGAAGCTCCATAGGTTTGGATTATAATAGCAACATTGGGGTTTATGTTTGAGCTGCCACGTCAGAATAGTAATACGCCTACCCAACACCACATAAGCATTCACACAGGTTTAGCCCATACACATTTTGAGAACTTTTTTTAAAGGGATCCTGTCACCTCCAAAAAGCCAACTAAGCTACAGTGTTGGCCAAAAGTATTGACACCCCTGCAATTCTGTCAGACAATACCCAGTTTCTTCCTGAAGATGATTGCAATCACAAATTCTTTGGTATTATTATCTTCATTTAATTTGTCTTCAATGAAAAAATACAAAAGAGGATGAAGCAAAAAGCAAAATATTGATCATTTCACACAAAATTCCAAAAATGGGCCAGACAAAAGTATTGGCACCATGAGGGTACCTTTACACGCCGCTACGACAGGATGGATACAACCCGCTACTTCACGTGCACTAGCACGCCCAAACGGTTACAAACGGGAAACGCACCACCTTTACACGCCGCCACAAGGTGCGCTACGCTACGCTACATCTACAGCTAGATACATCGCCGGGTGTCTCAAGTAGCCATCTGTAGCTCATCGTACCTCATTTACACACCGCTACAACAAGCTAATATGGGCGGACCTGGTGCAGCAGGGACAGCACATAAGCGTGCCACAATTGTGGAGTACGAGACGTCCGTACGCTGATAGGACAAAGCAAGAAACCCATGATTGGCCAGGCATCGCAGGAGGCTGATTAATACATGACGCCCGAGCAATTGTGTAGTGTGACTGGGCAGCTCCTTAAATATGCCGCCCTGTGCAGCGACAACCAATCGCAACGCAGGAGCTTCCTCCAATGATCGCTGAAGGGGCGCGGTATCCCGGAGGCTGTGTCACGCCCCAGCTACATACCAGGTACATCGCCTGGTGTATAGACATCCCTTCTGTAGCCTCTTTACACGCCGATACAGCTCGCTACAATCGGCTTTGTAGCCATCTGTTTTCGAGCAGTGCTCGGAAACAGATGTATCTGTTGCCGGCTGTCTCGTCCCGTCTTCACACGCCGCTACTACGGGCTATATTGACGCTACAAGCTACATTTGTAGCCTGTAGCGGGTTGTATCCATCCTGTCGTAGCGGCGTGTAAAGGTACCCTCAGCCTAATACTTGGTTGCACAACCTTTAGTCTAAATAACTGCGATCAACCACTTCCGATAACCATTAATGAGTTTCTTACAATGCTCTGCTGGAATTGTAGACCATTCTTCTTTGGCAAACTGCTCCAGGTCCCTGATATTTGAAGGGTGCCTTCTCCAAACTGCCATTTTTAGATCTCTCCACAGGTGTTCTATGGGATTCAGGTCTGGACTCATTGCTGGCCACCTTAGAAGTCTCCAGTGCTTTCTCTCAAACCATTTTCTAGTGCCTTTTGAAGTGTGTTTTGGGTCATTGTCCTGCTGGAAGACCCATGACCTCTGAGGGAGACCCAGCTTTCTCACACTGGGCCTTACATTATGCTGCAAAATTTGTTGGTAGTCTTCAGACTTCATAATGCCATGCACACGGTCAAGCAGTCCAGTGCCAGAGGCAGCAAAGCAACCCCAAAACATCAGGGAACCTCCGCCATGTTTGACTGTAGGGACTGTGTTCTTTTCTTTGAATGCCTCTTTTTTTCTCCTGTAAACTCTATGTTGATGCCTTTGCCCAAAAAGAGAGAACATTCTTCCAAAACGTTTTAGGCTTTCTCAGGTAAGTTTTGACAAACTCCAGCCTGGCTTTTTTATGTCTCGGGGTAAGAAGTGGGGTCTTCCTGGGTATCCTACCATACAGTCCCTTTTCATTCAGACGCCGACAGATAGTACGGGTCGACACTGTTGTACCCTCGGACTGCAGGGCAGCTTGAACTTGTTTGGATGTTAGTCGAGGTTCTTTATCCACCATCCGCATAATCTTACGTTGAAATCTCTCGTCAATTTTTCTTTTCCGTCCACATCTAGGGAGGTTAGCCACAGTGCCATGGGCTTTAAACTTCTTGATGACACTGCGCACGGTAGACACAGGAACATTCAGGTCTTTGGAGATGGACTTGTAGCCTTGAGATTGCTCATGCTTCCTCACAATTTGGTTTCTCAAGTCCTCAGACAGTTCTTTGGTCTTCTTTCTTTTCTCCATGCTCAATGTGGTACACACAAGGACACAGGACTGAGGTTGAGTCAACTTTAATCCATGTCAACTGGCTGCAAGTGTGATGTAGTTATTGCCAACACCTGTTAGGTGCTACAGGTAAGTTACAGGTGCTATTAATTACACAAATTAGAGAAGCATCACATGATTTTTCTAACAGTGCCAATACTTTTGTCCACCCCTTTTTTATGTTTGGTGTGGAATTATATCCAATTTGGCTTTAGGACAATTCTTTTTGTGTTTTTTTCATTGAAGACAAATTAAATGAAGATAATAATACCAAAGAATTTGTGATTGCAATCATTTTCAGGAAGAAACTGAGTATTATCTGACAGAAGTGCAGGGGTGTCAATACTTTTGGCCAACACTGTACAAAATCATGTCCCTGCAGCATCCTATCACTAATCTCACACTCCATTTGTCTCCTAAATGCTTCCTGTCAAAGTAGATAAAAACGATTTATACTCACTTATTAAGCATTATAATTAGTAGGACCTATATTCTTTAGCCCTTAGGGCGTGTTGTTTTGCAAGCTCCAGGATCCAGCCTCTCTCTCTGTGCTGCTGTCATGTGGAGCTGAAGGCAGGGTGCATTCTATAAGTGACAGAGAGAGGGAGGGCAAAGCCTGCACAAGCAAAGCAGCACAGAGAGGGGGTGGATCCTGGAGCCTGCAAAACAAACACGCCCTAAATGCTAAAGAATATAGCCCCTACGAATTATAATGCCTAATGAGTGAGTATAAAATAATTTTTATCCACTTTCACAGGATGCTTTTAGGAGACCAAAGGAGTGTGAGATTAGTGATGGGATGCTGCAGGGACGTGTTTATGTAGCTTAGGTGGCTTTTTGGAGGTGACAGGATCCCTTTAAAGAAGTAGTCCTTAGTTGTCAACCCCTTTAACTTACTTATCGTAGATAGAAAATTCTGGTGTGGTTTCAATTATGGTTTGTGTTGCTTTGTTCATCTACGAAATAAAATTTAGTTCATTTGTATATATTAGATTTATCATAAAGTTTTCTTTGTGCCATACAAGTGATGGGGTCCGATGCACAAGTGGTGAGGTGCAACTTGGAGAGGAGGTGTGCAAGTTCTGCTTCAGTGATGGAGGGGAGGAAGGTTAGTGGAGGAGGTCTGGTATACATGGGGGTTGGGATGATTGGGTAGCAAAGACTTGTCTGATCTGATCGATCTTGTTGGTGAAGTGTGTTGTCTTTTGCAGAGATGTGAGAAGTGGGGGGCAGTGGGGGGCAGAGGAGGGAGTTAAATGTGTTGAATAACTGTCTGTGGTTGTGGGACAAAGAGAATATGAGGTTAATTAAGTAATTCTGTTTAGTGGTGGTGAGCACTAACTTGAATTTGAGAAGTGCTTGTTTGAATGCTATGTAGTCTTCTTGAAATAAAGAATAATTTGCTAACCTGTCCTGTAATGTCTGTATACACTGTTTTATCCTCCCCGGCCCAGGAGATGTGGTGTGATCAGACAATGTCCCTGTACAGTCAGACACATCCATTACACAGTACATAGTAGGGACACATATATATTATCTCAACCCAGGAGATGTGGTATGATCAGACCATGTCCTTGTACAGTCTGACACAGCCATTGCACAGTACATAGCAGGGACACATATATAAGATTATCTCAGCACAGGAGATGTGGTATAATCAGACCATGTCCCTGTACGGTCAGACACATCCATTACATAGTACATAGCAGGGACACATATATAAGATTATCTCAGTACAGGAGATATGGTATGACCAGACCATGTCCCTGTATGGTCAGACACGGCCATTACACAGTACTTTGAAGGGACACATCTATAAGATTATCTCAACCCAGGAGATGTGGTACGATCAGACCATGTCCCTGTACAGTCAGACACATCCATTATACAGTACTTTGAAGGGACACATCTATAAGATTATCTCAACCCAGGAGATGTGGTATGATCAGACCATGTCCCTGTACAGTCAGACACATCTATTATACAGTACATAGTAGGGACACATATGTAAGATTATCTCAACCCAGGAGATGTGGTATCATCTGACCATGTCCCTGCACAGTTAAACACACCCATTACACAGTACATAGCAGAGACACATATATAAGATTATCTCAGCATAGGAGATGTAGTATGATCAGACCATGTCCCTGTACAGTCAAACACTGCCATTACAAAGTACACAGCAGGGACACATATATAAGATTATCTCAGCCCAGGAGATGTGGTATGATCAGATCATTTTCCTGTATGGTCATACACATCCATTTAACAGTACATACTGTAGCAGGGACACATATATAAGATTATTCCAGCGCAGGAGATATGGTATGATCAGACACATCCATTACACAGTACACAGCATGGACACATATATAAGATTATCTCAGCACAGGAATATTTTTTTAATCATCCAATTGTGGAAATTATTATTATTCTAAGATCTATGGATTATAATGAATGCTAAATTGAACATTGTTCATGGGAAAACCCCTAAAGTCTAATTTGTTTATTTATACTTTATATGGGAATACTGTCTTGCCTACTAAAGCCCAAACTATTAAAATCAATCATCGGGTCATTTCTAGCTTTTACTTCTGCTCAGAAAACAGGAAGTGATTATTTATAAAATAGGATAATTAATCAGCAGTTACAGGAAACCTTAATTATAATGCAGCACGATGATATATGAGCTAAAGAAAATATTGCTCTCCGCTTCTCCAGAATAATAGCAGAGAGCCACACGTGGGTCCACAATAAGGAGATCTTTATTAAACAGGATAAATTCATCCGCACTTTATACGATATGGGCCAGTCGTGTATAGGAGTGATTTATACACTTATTTATGTATGATGAGTGAAGCATAGAAAAGGTGATTCATCAACATAGAAACTGCTTAAGGGAGCCATTAAAATGTGTTTAAAGTGTCCCTAACACCGGGGGCTACTATGCCCAGTTAGCAAAATGTCAACAGATATATTATGAGAGCAGCTTCATGGCTATTAACAGCATGCCAGCTACCATATTATAAGCATGGGAATTATTTATTTTATGGACATCTTCTCCGATTATGCTGAAATACAGTGAAAGGCTGGAAATTAAGCCAATACATACATGGGGTCTGCTTTAAAATGCCCCAATGTATATAGAATACAGTATGTTTATAGCTACTTCTAGGGATACTTCCAAAATCAAGTTATCTTCTATCCACAGGATTAGAGGCTACCCTGCTGGTTGTTACAGGTCACCACCGATCCTGAGACCAGGGTTCCAGAGATAACGCAGTCCCGTCTTGAGTGGAACGGAAATGCACATATTTGACCTTGGTACTTTTAATGGGACTGCCAGATATAGTGAAGCTCTTTATTCAACTTACTCCTAAAGTCCCATAGACAACGAACATAGCATAGGTCAAGCATATGCATTTCTGCACTGTGAAAATGGCACTCTGTAGGGGTTGGCTCTGCAGGGTTCATTTGCCCTGTTCTTGGAATTGCTGAGGGTCCCAGGAGATATAGGATAACATGCAGTTAAAATCAGCTGAGATGAGTTGATTCTTAAATGTATTGTCCAAAATTGTGATATTGATGATGTGTCTTGGGGATAGACCGTCAATGTTAGATCAGTGGGGGGGTCGATTTGTTATGCAGATCAGAAACTATTGAAGTTAATTGGAGCCAAGCTGCATTAGGCTACGTTCACATGCGGCGTAATTGCCGCGTATTTCTGCTTTTACGCAGTGCTTTAGAGCGCTCGCGTATAAGCAGTGCCAAAGAAAGCTGGAAAAGCTATGGCTTTTGTTGAAAGGTGTGCAGACGCGGCGCTTTGCTATGTATTTTTGCGCGGGCGCTTTCACTGCAAAAGCGCCCACGCATAAGAATTGTCATGCCAATTTTTGGTGCTTTTTGCGGCGCATTTTCCCCATAGGCTACATGTTAACATAACCCATAGGCTACATGTTAACAAACGCGCGCAAAAAAATTGGCACTGCAGATTACACAGCAAACAGCGGAGCGTGTGAACATAGCCTTACTCAGAAGACTCCCAATATCCAGTGTATGGCTGGCTTCACACTGCGGTCAGGTCAGGTCAGATCAGGTCAGGTTTTGTGTTCCAAAACCAGGAGAGGAACTTGCAGAGAACAAGTATAATTGAAAGATTGACACCTGTTCTAGGTTATGGAGACACTCCTGGTTTTGGAACACAAAACCTGACCTGATCTGACCTGACCTGACCACAGTGTGAAGCCAGCCTATGAAGCCATGCAGTTCCAGCTGCAACTATAGTCATGACCAAAAATGTTGGCACCCTTGAAATATTGAAGTGTTTCTCCCAGAAAATTATTGCAGTTACACATGTTTTGTCATACACATGTTTATTTCCTGTGTGTGTTCCAACAACACAATAAAAACACAGAATAAAAGGTAAATTGGAGACGAGTTCACACAAACCCCAAAAATGGTTAGAAGAAAATTGTTATAACCTTAACTTAATATTTGGTTGCACAAAATTTGGAATAAATAACTGCAACCAATTGCTTTCTACAACCATCAACAAGCTACTTACTCCTCTCAAATGGATTTTGGACCAATTTTCTTTTGCTCTCTGCTCCAGATCTCTCATATATGAAGGCGCCTTCTTTAAACAGCAATTTTAAGATCTCTCCACAGGTGGACAATGGGATTTAAATTTGGATTCATTGCCAACACTTCAGAACTCTCCAGCTCTTTGTTTCCATCCATTTCTGGGGCTTCTTGAAGTATGTTTATGGTCATTGTCTTGCTGGAATACCCATGACCTAGGACCAGTGGCATAACGATTGTGGTAGCAGGGGTGGTGGCTGCGACGGGGCCCGGACCTATAAAGTGCCCGGTTTGTACGCAGCCCCCTGCAACCGCCGATCCCAGCGCCGGGCGCCTGCTTCCCATGGATATGCGTCTTCAAGGACGCACATCCATGTGACTGTGCGGCCAATGTGTGTACCGGCCTGCATTCCACTGCGGAACGCATATAAAGCAGACTGGTGCCGCCTCCTCCACACTAGGAGAAGGCGTCACTTCATGCTTTGCCGCCACCGCCGCCGCCTCCTCCTGAGTCTGAGACCTGAGCAGCGAGGGAACTGGGAGAGATAAGTAAGATTTATTTTTATTTTTTTATGAATCAGTGCAAGGTGGCCAGAGGATTATGGGGGAGGAGGGGGGAGCATTTACTATATGGAGATTGTAGAGGCTATGACGCTACACTATATGGAGGGGCTATGAGGCTGCACTATGTGGAAGGGCTATGAGGCTGCACTATATGGAGGGGCTATGAGGCTGCACTATAGGGAGAGTTTTGAATATACACTATATGGAGATTTTTGAGGCTGCATTATTCTATATGAAGGGCTATGAGGCTCCATTATACTATATGGAGGGCTGTGAGGCTGCATTATGCTCTATGGAGGGATAGGAATATGCATTATGCTATATGGATGAATATGAGGCTGCACTGTACTATATGGAGGGATGCAAGGCTGCATTATACTATATGGAGAGATGTAAGGCTGTATTATACTATATGGAGGGATGTGAGGCTGCATTATACTATATGGAGGGATATGAGGCTGCATTATACTATATGGATGGCTGTGAGGCTGCATTATACTATATGGAAGATAATGGAGGTGCATTATAATAATTGAATGACTATAGTGGCTACCTTATGAATGGGGGACTATGGGATGCATTATAATACATAGACAACAAAGTGAGAGAGTAGGAATCATGTAAATAAAAAGGTTCACCTAGCTCTCCAGGTGTGTAACTTAGAGGGGACCTATCAGCTCATTTTTGCCCCCAAACCTATCACTACCTGTCCCTGAACCTTCCTAATATATCTCTAACCATCCCTGGCTAAGCTAAAACTGTCTTTTAATGGTTGTGCAAAATGACTTTGTAATTTTATTTAATTTCAACGTTCTTTTTATTCAAAGAATAGAAATGTACAGAATAAAAAACATGTAATTGTTTAGGATATTCATATTAATTACAGGCAAAGCAAATGACTTCAGTCACTTACATTTTCATATGCTAATGAATCCTCTTGACTTCTCTGTGTAGTCACACTGGGCAGTCTCTAGGGTTCCGTCTTCCCCCTCGATGCTTGTATTATGCCCCACTGGGCGTGCTAATAGATTTCTCAGGCGTGTTCACGGCTTTCTAATTCAAATGTTCACCTTCTGTGTATATGAGGCGGTGGCGGCATCATTTCCACAGCTGCGCCATCATTTCTACAGCTGGGTATTTTGAATACATCCGAGGTGCACTGAGCGGCTTCATAATGCTCAGGGCCCATGGTTAGAAGCCCTACCTGATGGCACTGCATAACAGAGAGCCATCTGTGAGAGCTTCTGAGCATGCACACTAAGAGCATTATGAAGCCACTCAGTGCACCTTGGAAGTATTTGCAATGCCTACCTGCGGAAATGACGCTGCCACGGAGTCATTTACACAAAAGGTAAACATTTAATTAAAAAGCCAGGAATGTGCCTGGGAAATCTATTGTCACACCCAGTGGGACGTCGGGGGGAAGACAGAGCCCTGGAGACCACCCAGTGTGACTACTTAGAGTAGTCAAAAGGACTCATTAGCGTACGAAAATATCAGTGACAAAGTCATTTTGCACAACCATCATAGGACAGTTTTAGCTTAGACAGGCATGGTTACGGATGTAGAAGGAAGCTGCAGGGACAAGTTTGGGGGCAAAAATGAGCTGACAGATTCAATCAAAGTTAGACACCTGGAGAGTTAGGTGAACCATTTTATTTACGTGATTCCTATTCCTCACTTTGTAATGTGTGAATAACTGAAGGTCAGATGGTTAATTAAATTAAAAAATTGATAAATGTGGTATTGCTGTATTTGATTTAGGCCAATTTAGGCACTCTAAATACCCAAACTGAAAAACATAGAGTGTGTGTCTTTATTTATAGTCACATAACATTGATGGAAGTCTGCTGTGAAGAAATACAGAAAACTGCAATATCACATAATTTCCGAGAGAAAGAGATTTCATGCAGCAGACGGTAGGAGTCGGTACAGAATTGGACAACCTATTTAAAACAAAGCATTGCAGGTGATTTCTAGCATTAAGATTGACATTAAATACAAATGGGTAACCAAAATGCATAATCAATCTTTAGCATGACGCTAGTCACTAATGTGATGCTAGTGCTAAATGACAAGTCATGAAGCAGTGTAGTTGAGCGCTCTAGGGTCATATCAGGATAGCACACCAAAATTAAGGGTCTAGACAGAGGTGTAGCTAGGTCATGGTCTCGAGTCAGAATACCTGGAGAGTAATGGATCAGAGCAAAAAGAGAAGGTCATATGAGGTCAAAGAACTGGCAACAATAGATCAGAACACAAAGGCCAGATTAGCAGGCCAACAAGCACTAGTGAGCAGAATGCTAAAATAGGCAATATTCTGGGATAAATGGCTCAGCTAAGTAGCTTGGCAATTACAGGGAACATGGAACACCTGAAGAGATGCAGCACTTCCCAACTGACAACTCAGCTGTCACTCAAAATGCTGACAGGTCAGCACAGCCCTGCTTCAGGTTGGATGAGTGTCACTCACTCAACTGACAACTCAGCATCACAGAGAGGAGGACTCGTGACAATTAGTAATCCATTATCTACCAGTTTATCATAAGAACTATAGTGATAAGTTTTTAAAACGTATTTCAGTTTTAAACAATAACAAATTACATCTACACAATTATTATTATTTATTTATAGAGCATCATTGATTCCATGGTGCTGTACATGAGAAAGGGGTACGTACAAACAAGTTAAAAATACAATGAACAAACTAACAGTGACAGACTGGTACAGCGGGGAGACAGGACCCTGCCCTTGTGGGTTTACATTTGGGGTAGTGGGGATAGAGACAGTAGGTTGGGTCTGCTCTGGTGGTGGTGGAGTGCCAGGTCTAGTGATGGTGAGGTGGCACCATGGTCATTGTAGGCTGTAGGCTGTTCTGAAGAGATGGGTTTTCAGGTTCCCCTTGAAGGCTCCAAGTGTAGGGGACAGTCAGACGTTTTGTGGTGCAGAATTCCAGAGAATGGGGGATGCTCAGGCGAAGTCTTGCAGGCGGTTAGATGAGGAACATACAAGTGTAGAGGAAAGAAGGAGGTCTTGGGAGGATCGAAGATTACGAGTTGGATGATTTTGGGGAGAACAGTTCAGAGATACAGAATATGGGGGGTACAGATTTTGAGCTTTGTAAGTCAATGTTAGTAGTTTGAATTGGATACGCTGGTGAATTGGAAGCCAGTGGAGGGATTTGCAGAGGGGAGAATTGGAGGAATAGTGAGGAGAGAGGTGGATTAGTCGGGCAGCAGAGTTAAGGACAGATTGGAGAGGTGCGGGAGTATTAGCAGGGAGGCCACAGAGGAGGAGGTTGCATTAGTCGAGACGGGAGATTATGAGGGCATGCACTAGTAGTTTAGTAGATTGAGAGTTGAGGAAGGGATGGATTCTGGAAATATTTTTGAGTTGGAGGCTTGGATATGCAGTTTGAAGAACAGGGCAGAGTCAAGGGTTACTCCGAGGCAGCGGACTTCAGGTACAGGGCAAAGTGTGATGTCATTTATTGTGATAGGTAGATCTGGTAAGGAAGGTGTGTGAGATGGAGGAAAGATGATGAGTTCGGTTTTGTTTACATTGAGTTTTAGGAAGCGAGAGCAGAAGTATCCAATTAGTATCCATATTGATCACAGGCATTGAAAAGATTTGTCCACAATCGTTTGGTGATCGGTCAGAATAATCATTCCTGTATGGGTTTCAGTCTCTATTTTCACTTCTGAAAATATAGTTTATGATAGTCAAATCAGAGATGCATGGAAAGTCACTGGGACAGTGGTATAACTTGAAACTCATGGGCCCTAATGCAAGAGATCCAATGGGGCCCCCAAGTATTGCAATCTTTAATAGCATTGGTCTTTTCATTAGAGATGAGCGTACTGGACTCTGAAGTACAAATTTCGTATCAAATACAGACTTTAAAAAAAATTTCAGAGTTCAGGTTCGGAGTTCAATGTACGCAAATCACTGGAGCAAGCATCGCTGTGACTGGGTATGCTTGTTGCTCGGCCCAGTGTGAGGTGCTTACAATGTTTAAATGATTCACACTGGGGGAAAATCAGAGTTATTGGATGTATTGTGTACCAAAAAAAGTAAAAAGCACAAAACCCTGCCCCCCCCTTCCCCGGAAGTGTTTTGCTCATGCCTGACAGTATGTGAGCATAGAGCTGAACTGCCCAATCAGTGACCTCCAATGAGGTTCTGGTCAAATTTGGTTCTACAACAGAACTTTGAAAACAGTCTGTCTGAACTCAAAGAACCCAAACTTCCATGGGTCCACTTATTTCTACTTTTCGTGTAGGCCAAAAGGACTTTTGGGGCCCCCTAGACTCCAGGACCCAGATGATTGCCTCTCCCAAACCTATTGTAGATATGCCCTTGCTCAGGGATCATGGACACAGACATATTACAACTTTATTTTGTATTTAGCTGTTACAGGCTTTACTTAGAAATGTTACACAAGCCCTCTATTGCACTGTTGTGTGCTTTTGGTTTCATAAAAAGATAATAATGTTTTTTTACTTACAACACATTTCAATGACGTACCTTTATAAAAAAAAAACACCTTAATATCATTGTTGTCGAAGAAATGGTTTACTCTAGCAGCGCAGCCCATCTAATGTGCTTTATCCAATTGGATCCAATATTTCTTGGAGGTTCCATCTACCAGCCATGGGACAGCATCATTTGCTGGTCTTCATAACTACATAGGAGTAGTCCCTGACATAACGCCACCAAGATAGCATTAACCAAGCGCTTCCCGACTGTTCCTCCATAGGGTATCAGCTTATAGTGCTCTGTTCCTTATGTCAAGATTTCATCTAGGTTTTATACAAAGACATATAGGGGTGTTTTGCTATCAGATACCTTACTAATCTGACAGAAAAATATGCGGCATGTTCCATCATCATTTCCTCCGGAAGCGTTGTTATTGCCGTCCACCAGATTGTACAAAATTTTCATATTGGGGCGTTAGGTATATAAAATTACTCTACATGTGATTCCTGTGTCCTTCCCAAACAGTTAATCCATTGGAACAGGCGTTGTACAGTTTGTCCATATACACCTCAACACGCCGAGATTTTATGGACGGGAAAATACTAGAGGCTAAAATGCCTGGTTATAGTAAAGACATTACATTTTCCATGATGGTTTTTATAGTTATGAGCAACATTATTTTGTTGTTTTCTAACAATCACAAGGGTGAAGAGTGGATCTTTTGTACAGGGTATTGCTTTTGCACATTTACTTAACCGTAAATGCAACTGCCATGATTCAGCAGGAAAAAATGTGAAAAGGTAATAAACACCAACAAGGTTTCATCAGGCTTGGAGCAGTGCCATAGGGATAGGGGACAACTTGTAAACGGGATCATGTCCCTGCCAAGCTGATTATTCATCACTATGTTCTAAAAAAACATATTGATACTTAAAATGAAGAAGTAAGAACATTTTTCTCATAAACTACAGACAAAACGAACAGACCTTTAGCTTTCTTTGGACAGGATTGATACCTTTAAAGGGAATTGTCCAAAGAAAAATGAAAATTATATTTTAAAAGAAGGGTAAAAGAATATAATAATTGCTTACCATATTACTTACCAATCACCAACCATTCTTATTGTGATGCCGACAGATGATTGGCTTATGTCAGTAGTCATGTTTGCAGCAGTCATATGTTTGTGAGATGGGATATTATCTCTGTATCAGGAATTAAAGTTCTTCATTTGCTATAAATGTTTTACTCTCTAGTCAATAGTCAACCCCTTAAAGTCACATCTAATTTGCCAGTGTACTTCTAGAATGGGGTGCAATAGGAAGCAGACTAGGAGGGGGCACTGACGAAACTTTTTAATGTTTGTGTAGGGCATTATGGGGGTTTCATTGTGTGTGTATGTGTAGGGTACCACATGCTTTGTTGGGGGGGCACTGGGGTTTCAATGCTGTGTAAGATGGATTATATGTGGAGGGCAATGTCATTAATGGAGTAAGGGTGTGTGCTCACGGTCAGGAATTGCAGCGTTTTGAATGGAGCATACTGCTGTTGCGTCCAAAGTGCTGCATGGCACAGTACAACATAGTGGATGGGATTTCAATAAATGCCATGCCCACTATGCTTCTCCTGACTGCAGCGTTACTCAGCTGCAGTGTGGGCTTATATGACCTTATACTTTAGTACTCAGCCACGAAGTATAGCCTTCAATCCAGCACTGAGGTTAGAGAAACTCTTTTAGAAACAATGGCTGCGCGCGTCTGTGTCTCTCTCTGCTCCTCCCTTTCCCATCTTCATAGACTTCAATAAGAAGCTGTAATCTGACATGTCAGTGAGCTGGCAGTCCATCTTAGTTTGATCAGTTTATCACTTATCAATAAGGGATGATTTCAGGAGGCAGAAGAAAGGAAGAGATGTAGCTCATAAGTGGAAAAAGAACAATTGTAACGTAAAAGGGTGCGACATTGATTCCAAAATTATAATGCAAAGGAATATAAAATTATAGACTCACCAGATGTAAGGAGGATGTCCTTGGTCTCTGGACATTGATTATTACACCTAGAGGACAGGATGGCTTTTAAACACTCTGACACAATCTATCTCTGTTTATAGAACATCCAGAGTGAAGATGGCTGATATAGGCCCAACTGCTTGGATGGGGTAAGTAGGAGAATAATATTAGGAAAAAGGAAACATCCAGAGCTCAGAGACTGAGTAAAGATACAGTTCCATACAAAATGGATAATTTCAATGTTGAACTTAACCAGTTTTTTATGATAATTTAGTTTTTCTCTGAACAATGGATATCTTCTTTATGAGTGGGGAATGAAGCGGATTTCTCTCCTAACATAAATTACAAGGATTCTTATGTTCTCTTGTACTGTTGATTTATGTGACGTTAATTGAAAAGACAGTGATCATTAAAGGAAGTCTGTCACAGTGAACATGTTCAATCTAAGAACAGCATGTACAGGAATTGTAATGGGAAGAGACTGATATAGATTTGTGCTTAGGAGTTCAATGTTTAAGAGTCTAGTAAGAAACACTTCTGCTTAGCGACTGGCAGTTCTCCATGTAGGACATAAAATTTTCACATAAAAATTTACCAGCAGTCACTAAGTCGCACAGCCCACTGGACTCCTAAGCATAGAAAATGTAAAGTTTTAATGAACTTTAGTAACAAATTACATGTTGTACTGAATCTTTGAAGCATTAAAGGAATTGTGCACCAATAGGACAACCCCTTCCCTCTCCCCATATTTGCCCCCATTTAAAAAAGAAAAAAAAAAAAGGCTTATACTGACCTCCCATGTTGGCTTGTTTCCAACATTCACATACACAGAGCTCATAAGGGATTGTTATGTCATGTGAGACCCGCGAATAATCAACGCCGGCTTCTCCCTCCTCACATTTGGATGTATAAGTAGTTAAAGGGAAGTGAGCAGCAGCCATTACTATATCATTACCTACCAATCAATTCCTGTCAAATTCTAGTCTAATTCAATATATTGCACTTAGCAAGCTGCATACAACCGACCTATTCATTAGAGTATGTTCCATTCCAAGAGCAATCAGCTGTGACCATGGGGGTGGGTATGCACAATCCAGATGCAAAACACATAGATGTAACAAAGGTAATAAAGGAGATGAAGTGGGTTGAGTGACCAGTCAAAGATATGCCAGAATGAAATAAACATAAGAAATGGAACAGATCATGGAAAAAAATGGCTAGGAAGTCAATCATACCAGAGAGAGATGATATGCACTTCACACAAAGGGAGTCAGATGCCTTGGAAAGCTGTGAATATGGAATGTATAAGTCACCTGTAAGAAAATGGTTTGGTCTTGAATTGGTTAAATAGTTGATTAAATAGTATAGAAATTAAAGTGAGGTCAGACAGGAAGGCAAAAAAAAAAAAACTTGCAGTGTACCGTAAATAAAGTTGAAAATTGGAGAAAGGGTGAAGTAAGTATTGAACGTCATTAAAATATACAGCATTTCTAAAGGTGCTAATGCCATGAATTACCAGATGTTGGTAACAACCCATCCAATTCACACAGGCAAAGAAATAGACCCATCAATGGCCATCAATTATATGTTAAAATAGGAAATGACACAGCCAAAAGTGTTGAACACCTGAAAAAAGAGAGGTGCAAAAAGAAAGGGAATGTCATGAAACATGCTGAAATCCATCAGTATTAGAAATAGTAATAATATTTGGAAGGGGAACGAGATAGGAAAAATGTGTATGAATCAGCCTTAAAATATAAGTTTTATTACAATTTTATTAAAAAGAGTTATTTTTTAAAATATTAAAATAAATATATCCCTGGTCATGTTAAAAAAAATGTAAGTTTTGAGGGGAGAGTCAACTGGAAATCTCTATTGAGTCCAAAGAATTTAGCTAATGTGCAGGAATAGGTCATGTAAGATGAGCTGTGTATAATTAAGTACCAATTATTTTAGATATCAGTAATACTGTAAAAAGAAGCAAGCACAGATAGGGTCTTATCGTTTAAAAAGTTAGGCGGCTTTAAAACTGCAATGATCACTGCTCACCTTGCACAGTTGTGTAACATACAACTAGTATGATAGGCACAAAATGGCGGCTGCTGCTGGACCCATACTTCCACGTTCAATGTGGTCAATAATTCAGAGATTCCCAGGGACAATGTATTGTTGGTCCACGGTTCCACAGTAAAAACATGTAGTCGAAGGCTTCAAATTATAACACATTTATTGGACCCATCCGATGCGTTTCGGAGCCTGCTATGCTCTTTAATCAGGGAGTGCGTATACACTCCCTGATGAAGGAGCGTAGCAGGCTCCGAAACGCGTTGGATGGGTCCAAAAATGTGTTATAATTTGAAGCCTTCAACTACGTGTTTTTACTGTGGCAGCACGGACCAACAACTCATTGTCCCTGGGAATCTCTGGATTATTTTATATGACAGCTGAAGACCAGTGTTGGTTAATTTCACAATGTGTATGAGGCACCAAGATATAATAATTGCTGTGCGCACACAGCTGTGTGTTGTATATAAAAAGCACTATGGCTATAGTTGTGAGTGCTCAGATTTGTTGACCGCTGCCTACTCAAAGAAAATAGTTGAAATCATATTGCGCCTGGAAAATATGGTCGGTCACAGATCTGCATTTTGCAGCGTTGAAGGGCTGATCTGTCTAACCACTTATTGCTTGGTGCTGCTTATCAGTAGCCCATTATAATAAGGCAGAAAGCGTGATAATTGTCAGTGGTACGATTGTCTATCCCTGCACTACTCACACTTGTGGCGTGTGGTGAGCTCTATACCTCAATAGGTCGAGATAATGCACTCAATCTTCATGGCTTGTATGCGCGATCGCCACGCAAGACTCAATTGCTCTACAAAAATCATGTTCAAGAGCGTTCGCTAAACAAAATTTAAACAAGCCTATATAATACTGGGAAAATATAGTCTGGTCAGATAAAACAAAATTGAACTCTTTGAATGCCATAATTCACAGCATGTTTGGAGGCTAAAGAGCACTGCATGTCACCCCCAAAAACACCATACCAACAGTGAAGTTTGAGATGAGAACATCATGGTATAGGGCTGGCAAACTTAAAGTGATCCTAAACCCACAAACTGACCCCCCCGCATCTTTAGACCTGTCCCTGCACCCCCTCTTATCATTTCTAGCCATCCCTTTTGCAGAAAAAATCACTTTTGTAAAGTAAGAGAAAAAGTTATATTACTTTGTCCTGTGTGAGTTCTCTGTTTCTGTGCAAGCCGCAATGGGCGGGGCCTGTGTGCTGCTGCCTTGTAATTATGCACGCCCCTCTCTGCTTCTAAGAGCGTGGCCGCATCATGAAAGGGGCGGGGGCTAAAACACGTCATACCGGAGCCCTGCCCCCTTTCATGACACGACCGGGCTGTTAGAAGCAGAGAGGGGCGTGCATAATTACAAGGCAGCAGCAGACAGGCACGCCTATTTGCGGCTCGTACAGAAACAGAGAACGCACACAGGACAAAGTAATATAACTTTTTCTCTTACTTTACAAAAGCGATTTTTTCTGCAAAAGGGATGGCTAGAAATGATAAGAGGGGGTGCAGGGACAGGTCTAAAGATAAGGGGGGGTCAGTTTCTGGGTTTAGGATCACTTTAATTTAATTGAAGGAAGGATGAATGGACAAATGTACAGAGACATTCTTGATAAAAATTTGCTGCCATCTACGAGGATAATGAAGATGAAACAAGGGTGGACATTTCAGCAGGACAATGATCCCAAACACACAGTCAAGGAAACTCAATTAGTTTCAGAGAAAAAATATAAAGCTTCTAGAATGTTTCAACCAATAATCTGACCTGAATCCAATAGAAAATGTATGGAAAGAACTAAAGCTTGGAGTTCATAGAAGGAGCTCACAGGACCTTCAGGATTTTAAGAGTGTTTGTGTGGAAGAATGGGCCAAAAATCCCAACTAAGCAATGCAGGTGACTAGTTTCTCCATACAGGAGGCATCTTGAAGCTGTCACCACCAACAATGACTTTTGTACAAAGTATTAAATACATCTCAGTAAGCATGCTTAATACTTTTTCCCTCTGTGGTTGAGCCAATGGTCCAAATTGTGCGATCTACAACAGATTTACCTCTGCTGCACAGGAGTAGTGCTGAAAAATGAGAATTGTCGGATTCATAGATCCTTACAAGCTGTACAGCAAACAGTTTGCAAGTGCATGTTCCTTGCCTGGAAGATTGCTTCAGAATGGCTGGTGTATTTTGGGCATAAAGCACTAAATTGTAGAATTATAAATAATTTGGTTCACGGGAATGGCTTTGATTGTTAATAAGAAGTTAGTTGCAGGTTATTTGTTTTTTTACAAGTATTTTGCAATTATAACCGTTATTGAGCTGCCCCTTTAATTAGGTCTAGCAAAATTATTGCTCCAGAGCTACCAATTTTACCTACACTACATATGGAAAACGTCAAATTTAAGGTGATGTATGTATCTTCTAACATGGGTGTTCCCTGCCTTTGAATAACCTAAAATTCCTCTATAAATAAAGTAAATGTGATTATTGGCTCAATCATAAATCACCATGGTGGCGATCTTGGGAAACAAAATTAAAATGGATTTTGGACCTTTACCATCTATTAACTTCAGATTCCAGAGCAGTTGTTGATCTTCAGAAAAATATTATGATAAAAAGCACAAAACCCTTAAACATATGGCTTATTCTGCATCACTGTTATATTAATAACATTGGGAAAATATAATTCAGAGAAAATGGGTGCAACTTAAAAGGAGGGCAATTTGGGTGTTGGACTTTTGCATATTTCTATGTTTAGTTATATGGAATTGATTATTGATTGTCCTGTTCAAAAGAGTTGTATTTTTGCTACATGAATTCCATTTTGAGAATGTCAGTCTTTAAAGAGAAGCTGTCAGCAGGATTTATCACTATAAAGTACAGCCATTGCAATAATGGTGCTATGATACTAATAAATGCATACCTGTAGTATTATTATTATTTTATTATTATTATTTATTTATATAGCGCCATTAGGTTCCATGGTGCTTTACATGAGGATAAGAGAGACAAGAACAAGTACACTAAATCTAGGCGATCGGGACGTACAGGTACAGGATGGGCAGGGACCCTGTCCACGAGGGCTCACAGTATTCATACATCTGAGTAATCAGCTTCTAAAGTTTTCATAATGACATCATCAATGAATCTCCTGTGCATCGGGGCGGAACATGAGGGGGGGTCAAGTCTTCTTTTCTTCCTCCCCTCTGCCTGTCCCCCCTTATTGGTTATATTTCTTGCTGTCACCATCATTGTAGTTGGTGGCGTGTGCACAATGTGATTCTCTGCGGGCAGTCTTCAAGTCTTTAATAAATTGGTGTTAGAGGCAGCGCATGCGCAGACCAAAATCTCCTGTGCAATTTTATTGAAGACAGTCAATCATTTTTTGATGCAGATTATTCAGCAACCAAAATACAGATTTCTTCTTTATTTGTATGCATTTAATCAGCATCACATTTTTATTATTATTATTATTATTATTATTTATTTATTTATAAAGCACCATTCATTCCATGGTGCTGTACATGAGAAAGGGTTACATACAGACAAGTTAAAAATACAATGAACAAAGTGACAGACTGATACAGAAGGGAGAGAGGGCCCTGCCCTTACGGGCTTACATTCTACAGGGCAATGGGGAGGGAGAAAGTAGGTTGGGTCTGCTTGGGGGGTGCTGGAGTACCAGGTCCGATGGTGGTGGATCACATTGGCATTATGGCGGTGGTGGTACTTTATACTGATATCTTTTGCTGACAGGTTTTCTTTAAGCTGTCTGGCACAAACAATAAGTTGCAATTTAAAATCAACTTGTCTTTTTCTGAAAAACCGCAGGATGTTAGTCACCTATACATGGCTGAAATCACATAGCCAGTAAGTGCCTGATACAAGCTGCCCATATCAGGTGGCAACAAACACTTACCAAATCGGATAAGCCAATTTCTAGGAGCTTCATCACCATATATATTTATTCTACACAGAGAATATTTCTTAGAATTAAGTGCAGGATGATCAAGTATTCAGAAATACATGGATGTGTCAAGGTGGCAAAATAAAGTTTTAAGAATCATCCAATAGATCTACCAAGAAAAGATGGGAGAACAAATCTTAGGTATTCAATATTTTATCTCTTTTGTTAACTCCTACACAGGAAAGAATCTTGGAAAAAGGGTTAACTTTTTCCACTGACTATTCTGTAGATATATTCATGGTCATACGAGACATACTGTACATTCATTTGCCTGGAAGCTGATCTTTAAAAAAAAAAAATCAATGGTGGTGCTGTGCTATGGAGACTTCCTTCAGAATGTATGTGTGACGACCGTCCACTATGAGGCTGAGCTGCTGGTAAGGCAGCACCCCGAGAAACCCCGAGACCCTTAACCCCTATACAGGGATCTGGAATTACAGTGGAGCCCAGGGGGTAGCTGCCTATGATGAGCAAAAAAGCAGGAAGGTCACCAGGAAAAGAAAAATCAGGACCCGAAAAACGTAGTCAGGAGTCCGAGTCAAAATCGAGAGGGCAGCTAAGGTACAAATTCGCTAGGCTGTAGCAGAGTCGAAAATCCAGGCAAAGGTCAGAGTCAAAACTAAACATACACTATATCACTGGTGAACCAAGACTGTATCTGGCAGCCTGCAAGACAGGCTCTAATGTATTTGAAGGGTGCGGTTACCTCCCATAGGCTGGAGCTCACAGCCTGATGATCCCATCCGGACCGCCCCTAGAGCCAGGCCAGACGGTGATGCACAACCGGCACCAATCACCCCACTTCTGACAGAAGAACGAAGGCTGCGCCCATCGGACACCTCTGCATGGCCCGCTCCTCTGCAACCAACAGCACCCAAAGGAGAAACACAGCTGCGTTCAGCGACAGAGGCAGACATGGAAGGAGCAGGTCCATATGAGGACTAGGCCCTCCTACCACCAGCACCATCAGCCGAAGGAATCCGGCGCCTCCCAGCCACCGAGTCCAATGGCGATGTGACAGTATGAATAAATACAGGCTCTAGTTGTTTTGGAATAATTAGCAAAGAAAGTTACTTCTACACAGGTGAGTACAGCTTCCACCCACTTGTACTGCACATCTTATAAATTCCCGATAGTGAATACTTTCCAGCAGTAGGAATACTTGAAAACTAGTCTCGGCAGTTATAGAATAGGCAACGCAACTTCATCTAACATCGGTATATTTAAGAAAAGGGCGCTGAAAAAAGCAATTCTCAAAAAATGTGTGAAACGTGGTTATCACACACAAAACCATGTATGATCAGTAGGCATATAATCTTTTGGCAGATAAGAGTTGTTATTACACATATTAAAGTAATCACTCCCTTCATTTCAATATAAATGATTGGAGATCTAAGTAAAAGCTTTTGAAGACAATATTATCCCCTAAAATGTATGGAATCAATGCTAAAATGAGAACAAACACCAATTTCAAATGTTTGACCTGATTCCCATGGTGCAAAAAAACCATACAGATCCTCCAGGACACCCAATCAAGGCATGGAAGCCTTTGTGAAATGGCATTCCAAGTCAATGATTTTTTTCTTAAAGCTTTAGTTGTCACTTTACCTTTGTACATCATAGATACCAGGTCCAGATCCCCAAACAAATTTAAAAGTTATTTTGGCCCATTCATCTTTGTAGAATTGTAACTCATCCACATTGGAGAGTTTCCGAGCATGAATCACCTGTTTAAGGTCATGCCTCAGGATGACCTTAAACATCTTTTTGTTCACATTGTTATTATTTAAGTTTGGTACAGTATTTGGGTACAATTTTGTATTCATTTTCAAATTTGGTATTAGATAATTAAAATTTTTCTTTTTTATAATTTCCTTAGATCTACATACTTAACATGTCTAAGTTTAGCTTGATGTGTCTGGAGGTTTTGAGGATTGATGTTGTCTTCTTTATAGCCAAACGTTATTCATTCCAGGTATTATTTGTCTAAAAACATTGCAGATTTAATCCTTTTATGCATGTTGATGGTTGTCTGTCTTTTTGTACATTTTCACCTCTTGGGGAGCCACTTGATTTAATTATTACATATTTGGACATTTATAGCCCTTAGTTCTCTATATATGGTGGGAAATTTGAACCTTTCTAATTTTATTATGGCAATATAGATTGTGTATGCTTCCAAAGATGGGAGATGCTACCAACTATGGAAACTATCAAACTATTGTACTCATACCTTATGCCAGCAAAACTCTGCTGATGATCCTACAAAGACAGCACTAGCCTTACTTTGACAAAGAGCTGCCAGAGTAACAAGCAGGATTCAGAAAAGGCAGAGGAACAAGATATGTAATTGCTAACATGAGATAGTTAATGGAAAAGGCCAAAAAATAGAACAAGAGCTCTAATTTTTTTTATCAACTACAGCAAAGCCTTTGAATGTGTTGAACTCCAGAAACTTTGGAATATAATGAAGGCTATGGGTGTGCTGAACCAACTGATCTGCCTCATTCAGATCCTTTTATAATGTGCAAGAAGCAACAGTCCAAGCAAAACACGGTGGCATGGATCAAAGTAGAGTGAAGTGTCAGACAAGGCAGCATTCTGTTACTATTTCTCTACAATTTATATGCAAGAGCAATATTTACAAAGGCTGGGCTTGCCTAAAAAGAAGGATAAAAATGGTGGACAAATCATCCACCATCTAAAGTACATACAAGACACAACAATGATAGCAATAAGAGTAGATGGAATGAAGGACTTACTAAAGAGGGTCAAGATGGATGGTGATGAACTGTGTGTTATAAAGAACTTTATCCTACTTGGATAAATTATCACTCAAGATACATCAATGACATGAGAAGTCAATAGGGGAATAGCTATAAAAAAATCAACAATGATGTTACTGGACAATGCCTTCGAATCAAGGAACATTTCACTGGCCATGAAGGCACAACTCGAGCATAGTTTGGTCTTTTCTATAGTAACATATGGAAGTGAAACATGGATGATAAAGAAACAAGACTGAAGAAGAATCAACTTTCGAAATGGGGTGTTGGAGAGCATTATCAATACCATGGATGGTAAGAATAACAAACAAATCAATTTTGGAACAAATCAAGCCAGACATGTCACTTGAAACATGGATCACCAAGCTATGACTTGCCTACTTTGGACACATACAAAGTGAGAAATCACTTTAGAAGGACATCATGGTAGGTAGAATAGAAGAAACAAGCAAAGAGGAAGACCAGCAATCCAATGGCTTAATATTGCCCTTAATACAATAACAGATTTCTGTAACAAGTCCTAGCAAAACACCCTGGATTTCACATTGCAGCAAACCTCTGCCAGTGCGATACATACCAGCCATTTTACAATAAAGATGGTTGCTATCTCATACATTACCCCCCTGTGTTCAAACTTGTAGAGTTGAACACTTGCCAACGAACTGGGGACTCGAGAAAGGGCATCTGAACTACCTTGCCCTACCAGTTGAGAGGACCTGCTCATTCATCTATGAGCGTTAGCTCATAACATATAAATCTATCACTGTAACCAACTTTTTCTTTGTGAACAATGCACTATCGGTCTTTGTCAGCTCACATTTTAGTGTCATGACTTTGTTAGACCTTCCCAGCCCCCAGCAGTAAGTATGTAGTGTGATTCACTTGTGCCTATATCTAAGATCAGGTCTGACTCTGTATTGTCATGTACCCTCTACTGTCTTTTGTCTGGGACTCTCAGCATTGAGTTAACAGAGGATTCACTGCCTCTAAACCTATTATACCCACTTCCCTCGGGACATCTGCGGTTATCTCTTTGTGTTTTCCTCTATCACTTTCCATAGCTAGAGAACCATTACACCATTTCTCTCTTCTACTGGCTCTTGCTTGTTCTTTGGCCATTCCATTCTTTGAAGGACCCTTTTTTCGTTGGGTACCATGATTTAAAGGTGGTGACCATCTTCTGCCATTTTGGCAGAGCTGCCTCTCTATTCACAGTCTTTCAAGTTTTAACTACTCTACTTCTCCCAAGTAGGTCACATGGTATACAATAAACATTTCTGTATGTATATAAGACTTTCTTCCGTATCTACAGCAAAAAAGACACCATACCATCTTCATTAGGTCTCCCGTCTTGGTTATCACGTGGAACGTTTACTTTCACACCGGACTTCTTCACCATTTCTTGTATGGGTTGGCTATTTCTCCTAATGAGCTTCTGTAGCCTGCCACCTGCCTCCACAACAAGACGGTATGTGCAAACACCGGACTGCTAGCACCCCCTTCCCGGGAGGTTTAGTTCACCCCTGCCACCTCTGCAACCTCTGTCTTGCTGTATCACTTTAACCCTCTCTTGGGTCTTGGCAGTGTCACCTTCAAAGAGTCTCTCACCCTCCAGCTCTCCAACTCTAGAGTTTCTGGAGTCCCCAACCTTCTCCAATGCTTCATCCATCCTTGCCATGGTGTTGTTTCTACTTCCAGGCACCCCAGAGGTGGGTCTGTTACCGGTCTGCTCTTTGTGACCTTCATGGAGGCTCACTACCCTGACACTCTCTACTGCTACAGCTACTTTTTCAGACAGTGGAGCAGACACCCATACCGTCTTCTTGGCCGGTTCCTTCTCCCTGTCTTCCACTTGTGGACTACAGTCGTCACACTGTGACCGATTTTCTGGCAGCACAATAATGTGTGCCATTGCACTAGCGGTTGCTACTCACAATGTCATCTAAACCTTCTTCCTAATCTCCTCAGAATCTGTTAGAGGAATCAAGCAAGGAATGGAAGCATGGGATGGGATCTCAACTTCATTCACGCATTCAGAGGCTGCAACTTGTCCAGCCTCTCTGTGTGCTCTAGGTTTCCAGCGAAGAGCGGACCTGTCCTCCTTACTATACTCACTATCTATCATATCAGAGTTACACTTGCCATTATAGTCATGGTCACTCTCCCTGGTATCATGGACCAATAAGTAACCTCTCGCTTTGGTCTCAGCTCCCCCTCCTGTAGATACTCGATTTTTAACATTCACACTGTCATATTTCTCTGTAAATGTCAAGTCTCTAAGTTGTGGAGATCCACCATATTCTTTGGTAACCCCTAACTCTAGAATGTCATACTTAGGAGGTGTTAAATCCTTATGCACCACACATAATAATTCTATGAAGACCACACATCACACATTGCTCCAAATCCCAGCCTACTACCATAGCATACTGTAAGTCCGGGACTACACCCACCTCGTGGTCCATGGATATCTCATCCATACTAATATAGAGACAGACCATCAAGTCCTTATACATATCCTTCTGATCTTTTGGCGATAGAGAGTCTGAGCATGGGCCTTATCAAGGTAACCCAGCTCCTTGAGTTGTTAAGTCCAGTCACCAGTTCTCCATCCAGACACATGGAACATGATCGGGACACCATGTCGTCTGGACAGTTTATACTGAATACTGAACTGGCAAAGAACAACCTTGGTGTACTTGGCTGCGCTCTATCTGGTCCATGACCCCACAAGAGTCTGATGGTGCAACACCACCACCTGTTGATGTGGGATGCTCCACCCTTTTAGGGTTACCATCCCTTTTGGGACTCCACTATCTTTTGGGCAACCTTCCCTTTTAAGGCTATCACCCGCTTATTTGACCCCACACTTTTGGGCAACCTTCCCTTGTAGGGCCCCTGCCCTCTTTTGGGACTCCACCCATTCTGGGTAAACCAGTCTATATGGGGTATACTCCATGGACACCCTACAACAGTCTCATGAACCAGTTCACACAATATCCTGCTATCTCCCTGGGCATCCCAGGATATCACCAGCCCCATAAGAGACTCCAACAACTCTCACTATTCCTGCAGCAACTCCTGATGCCACTGTTAATGACACTGTAGCAGGCTCTTTAACCACTCCTCAGCTTTATTTGGATTTGTTGCTCCCTTCACGGCAATTTTTAACAGCTCTTCCATTTCATCTGAATACGCCACTTTGCTGAAGGCCATTTATTTTTATTATTGATCAACACCTATGTTCTCAATCAACCCAAAAGACTCAAATATCAAAGCTTAATATTTTTGGAAGTTGGAGTGTTTTTTTTCACAGATTTGGCTATCTTAGGAGGATATCTGTTTGTCCAGGTAACTATTACTGTGCATAATTATTAGGCAACTTAATAAAAACCTATTATATTTCCATCTCACTTGTTTATTTTCACCAGGTAAACTAATATAACTGCACAAAATTTAGAAATAAACATTTCTGAGATGCAAAAACAAAACCCAAAAAAATTATTGACCAATATAGCCACCTTTATGATGACACTCAACAGCCTTCCATCCATAGAATCCGTCAGTTGCTTGATCTGTTTACGATCAACATTGCATGCAGCAGCCACCACAGCCTCCAAGACTCTGTTCGGAGAGGTGTAGTATTTTCCCTCCTTGTAGATCTCACATTTTAGGAGGGACCACAGGTTCTCTATGGGGTTCAGATCAGGTGAACACGGGGGCCATGTCATTATTTTTTCTTCTTTTAGACCTTTACTGGCCAGCCACGCTGTGAAGTAGTTGGATGCATGTGATAGAGCATTGTCCTGCATGAAAATCATGTTTTTGTTGAACGATACCGACTTCTTCCTGTACCACTGCTTGAAGAAGTTGTCTTCCAGAAACTGGTAGTAGGTCCGGGAGTTGAGCTTCACTCCATCCTCAACCCGAAAAGGTCCCACAAGTTCATCTTTGATGATACCAGCCCATACCAGTGCCCCACCTCCACCTTGCTGGCGTCTGAGTCGGAATGGAGCTCTCTGCCCTTTACTGATCCAGCCTCTGGCCCATCCTTCTGGCCCATCAAGAGTCACTCTCATTTCATCAGTCCATAAAATCAGTCTGAAGATATTTCTTTTTTTATAACAATGGTTTTTATTATTCGTTTGTTTAGCATACAGGGTAAGACGTGTCACAATATTGAAAATAAATGCAAGTATTGTTTATAATAGCAATATTTGTAATTTTTCTAGGTGATTAAGTCCGTATTGTTTTTAATATATGCGATTGTCTAGTATCAAAACATTAACCTAAAATCAGGTTTAACTATAAACAATGGGGGAAAGAAGGAGACAAGGAAATATCAGAAAAAGGATAAAAGAGAGGGTGAGGAGGGGGGGGGGGGAGGGGGGTGAGTTCCCACTACGACAGCTTTCGACTGAATAATCCAGGAATAGTGATTTTTCAACATCTCCATTATAGGGAGCTCTAGGTTAAGATGGGATCTGGACAGTATTATACTGGGACATTATCCAGGGGTCCCACCAAATGAGAATTCTGTTTCTTTGGGGAGCATCATGTGCCAACATGATCTCATGTTGGAGATGGAGGTTAATAGCTGTATGCAATTCTGGCATAGATGGTAATGTGTTTGATTTCCAATGTCTGGCGACACACAATCTCGCTGCCAGTAAAACATTGGCTACCATTGGTCGTAATGGTGTCGGCCAATCATCTAATTCCAGCCCCAGAATCGCCAGTGATGGTTTTAGTTGAAAGGAGACTCCTGTTAAGGAAGTTAGGAGGGAGGACACTCCCCGCCAGAAGCCTTGCAAAGCACTACAGTCCCACCACATATGTAAAGAGGACCCTGTCTGGTCGCATCCTCTCCAACAGGACTGAGCCGAGCCACGAGATCCACTCTCATACCTCGCCAAAGCTGCCGGGGTGACGTACCACTCGAAGTGCACTTTTTTGAGCTGTTCATGATGATTCACACAACTGGTATATTTTGTGCTTTTCCCTGAGGCTTCTTGCCACTGATTCAGAGAGAATTCGTCTTTTAAAGCTGCTTCCCACTTGGTCATATAAGGCAGTTTCTCTAGAGAATGTAGTCGGGATAGGGCTCCGTACATAACGGAGACTCCTCTTAAACCCGCGGGGGAAGATCGAAAGAATCTCTGAACCAGGCCATCCACCGTGGACAAGTCTACAGGGATCAATGTTACAGAGCTTAAAAAATGGCGTAGTTGTAAGTATTGGTAAAATGAAGTTCTAGGGATGGCGTATCTGTCTGTCAATTCAGCGAAGGATTTCATGGTGGAATCGTCTAGGACCTGATGAATGTAAATGATTCCCTTGGATCGCCAATGATGGAGAGAGAGAGAGTTCACTAGTGTTTCGACCGCCCGGAGAGATACTGATTTTAGTAGAAAAGAAAGTAGGGGATGCAAATTTTGTCGCCAGATTTGTACCAAAGTTCGCATAGGTTTAAGTAAGGTCGAACTTTCAGTAGTCCTCAGCAGATTCATTTCCAGTAGTAGTTTAGTGGAGCCCTGTGGGGCGTACTGTCTCTCAATTAACATCCACAACTGGTTAGGGGAGTCAGCCCACCACTGACAAGCCACCGTTAGGTGAGAGGCTACATAATAATGTTTCAGGTTAGGGACTCCCATTCCCCCGAGATGGGTCGGAAGAGTCAAAACTTTCATGCCTACCCTGTGATGCTTATAATCCCAAATAAAGTCGGTTAATGTAGATTGTAGGGTTGCGATCATGCGTTTTGGGAAATGCAACGGGAGACATCTAAATATGTATAAGATTTTTGGGAGGTATATCATTTTTACAATATGGATTCTGGCAATCCACGAAAGGATTAATTGTTTATGAGTTGAGGTGCCTTCTTTCAATGTTTGAAGCAGTGTTTCGTAATTGCGTCGGACCATTTCTTTGGTGTGTGAAATCATTATTCCTAGGTATGGGATTCCCGTAGGAGACCACTGAAATGGGAAAAGTGTCTTCAGTGTTTCCGAAAGTGTCGGAGGAATCTGGACCGGGTATAGTAGAGATTTGGTAATATTTAGTTTGTAATATGACACCGCGGAAAACTCTTCCAATAGGTTCATTATTCTAGGGATGGTGACAGTGAGATTTGAACAGATAAAAATTACGTCGTCCGCGTATAAACCAATTTTATGTTCCACCTCTCCCAAACATGGGCCCGAGATCAGAGGGTCCCGTCTCACTCTAGCCGCCAACGGCTCCATGATCAGAGCAAAAATTAGCGGGGAGAGCGGACACCCCTGTCGGGTCCCGTTAGTCAACGAGAGAGAGTCTGACAGAAAGCCCGAAGCCCTGACCTTAGCTGTGGGAGAGGTGTAGAGAGCCAAAACCGCCGCCTTAAAGTCGCCCACCAATCCAAACTCGTTCAAGACCGCCTCAAGGTACCCCCAGTGCACTCTGTCAAACGCCTTTTCGGCGTCCAAAGAGAGCAATGCACTGGGGGCCCCTCTCCGCTCCAGAATCTCCAGAAGGTCAACCACTCGTCGTGTACCATCGGAGGCCTGTCGTCCTGGGATAAAACCCACTTGTTCCAGGCCTATCAGGCCAGGTAATACTGTCGCCAAGCGTTGGGCCAGTAGTTTTGCGTAAATTTTTACGTCACCGTTTAGTAAGGCAATTGGGCGGAAGTTTGGTGGGGAGTTAGGGGGTTTGCCCGGTTTTGGAATTGTAGCAATCGTAGCTTCCAGACCCTCGGGGCGTATGCGTCCCTTACCTCTCCAGAATGAGAAGAGGGAGAGCATGTGAGGAATTAGTTTAGTCTGAAAAGTCGCATAGTATTTGTTAGAGAATCCGTCTGGGCCTGGGGCTGACGATTTCTTTGTCGAAAGGATTATTGACTTGATTTCATCAGTGGAGAAGGGGGCGTTTAGTAAAGAAAGTTGAGTGGCATTCAGCTTAGGTAAGTGCGCTTGGGCCAGAAAGGATTTGATTATGTCGTTATTTGGCTGTGGGGTGTGGGGATCATCACGAAGGTTATATAGGGATGTATAGTAGTCTTTAAATTGGGCAGTAATTTCCAGAGGGTGTCTAATTTTCTCTCCTGAAGGCCGGAGGATATGATCAATTTTGGTGGATACCCTTTTTTTTTTAATCCTATTTGCTAGAAGTTTTCCTGCTTTGTCGCCCATTCCGTAATAACGCGCTTTAAGCTTTTTAAGGTTGAATTCCACTCTGTAAAGTAGGAGGGCTTTGAGGTCTTTACGGGTGGTCTCTAGTTCAGTCCGAGTTTGTTGAGTTTGGGCTTGTTTATACAGTGCTTCTAAAGTTGAGAGTTTTTTGGTCAGAGCTTCTAGTTGCTCGTTTCGATTACGTTTTGCACGAGCCGCTATCTGAATAAGATGGCCTCTCAATACGGCTTTGTGGGCGAACCACAATACTTCAGGGTCTGTGTCCTGATTTTGGTTAAGCAAAAAGTATTGGTCTAGCTGGGAGTCAATGTGTGATATATTGTCCGGTATAGTTAGAAGATGATCATTCATTGTCCATGCAGGTGTAGGGGAGATTTGCAGGTCATCGGCTAAGCGAAGTAGAATTGGGGCGTGATCGGACCAAGTGATGTGTCCAATGGACGATGTTTGACATCTTGGGAGAAGAGAGTCCCCAACCAAAAAGTAGTCTATTCGGCTGTATGTTTGAAATCTAGGAGATAGGAAAGTGTAATCTCTCTCTTCACCATGGGTATATCGCCAGATATCGTGAAGATGGTGGGTATGTAATAGGCCCCCCAGATCACCCCGGCAGGTTGAAGGGGTTGAACAATCAAGGTATTTGTTTACTGGAATGTTAAAGTCTCCTTCCAGCAGAAGAAATCCCTTTGAGAGTTCATCCAATGTGTTGAACAGTGAGCGGGTAAATTTTAGTTGGTTTGTGTTAGGGCCATATACAGATACCAAGGTGTAAGGTTTCCCATTGATCATGGCCCGAACCACCAGGTATCGACCCAACGGGTCTGCTACACTCTCAATTAGTTGAAATGCCAGAGCTTTATGGACAAAGATAGCCACCCCTGAAGTTTTGGTGGGAGCATTAGCAAAGTATTGTAAGGGGAACTTTAAAGACCCCATTCTGAAGTTATCCCCCTCTAGTAGGTGGGTCTCCTGGATAAAAATAATGTCGGCTTTCAATTTGGTGAGCTGCTGCCACACCAGGGTTCTCTTTTTTGGGGAGTTTAAGCCATTAACATTGATTGACGCACATTGGAAGCTCATCTTGGCAGATAGTTATGCTCAAAAAGGAGATTACCTAGTTACAACCAATAGGATGACAATTAATTACGCTGCGATGGGAATCTGAGGTGGGAAATGAATTAGGATAGAGGGTGGGGAGGAGAAGTGAAAGTGGGGGGAAAGTAGAACAGTGAGGAAAATACAATAATTAAAATTATAAATTTACAGTCAACAACATTTGAGTAACATTCAAATTCTTCAAGTTTCAGAACACAAAAAAAATTATCAATCTAGTGATTGAATTGAATTTGCTTAGGTTAAAGGAACCGGACACCACCGGAGAGATCTGTTGAGTTGGTGAAAAAAGATGTGGAGAAAGTGAATGTAGGAAGAAGAGAAGATATAGGGGAGGTGAGCATATAGTGGGGGAATTAGTGATGAGTAGTGGAGTAAGAAGTGGAAGCAGGGATAGAGATAAGGAGGTAAAAGGGGATAGAAGTTATGCAGTTATAGGATTGGTATGAAGTAATGAATAGATGTTTGAGAAAGTAGTGGATTAAGTAGGTGTTGAGAGAGAAGAGAAGATGCTAAGTGGGGGGAAAACGAAAAGGGGGATCAGCAAGCTAGTTAGAGAAGAAGAAAGAAAGAGATGTTAGAGAGAAACCGGTGACTACGGGTCAACAAATATAACTATGCATTGAACTTAGAGGCCTTCGTGAAGGCGCTCGTCAGGCCCAGAGTGTGTTCTCACCCAGTTAGTGAGATTAACTTGTGGGCCTCTGTGGGGGGAGAGAAATAAGGGGCGATGACGGGCCCCAAATGAACGCACAGAACTCAACAACCAGTGCTAAGATCTGAGAGTCCAGCAGAGAATTACGACTTGAGTCATACCAGCGGCGTAGTCCACTCCTCGAGGACTAATCTTCATTTCAATCCTGACCCTCCCTCTGGGGACGCCGCTGAGCTGTTGTTGTTACGCGGTGATGAGCTGTTTGGCGGTGAGCCAGCTTTTGCCATTAACCTCCAGTCTATCAGGGCTGTTTTCATTTTTGACGGAGAGGAGAATAGCTGACGTTTCCCTTTATATCTAAATGTTACATGAACAGGGGAACCCCATGCGTAGTTGATTCCACGATCTCTCAAAACGGCGCAGTATGGCGCGAAGTCTCTTCTCCTTGCTAGTGTTCCCTGTGAGAGATCCGGAAGAGAGACCATTTAGTGAAAGGACCCTCCAGGATCGGGTTGTTTCGTAGGGTGTGCATCAAAGAGTCTCTTAGTTTAGGAGATGTAAGGTGCACCATGACGTCTCTCGGGACATCTGGAGGGGCTCTCTGTGAGCGGGGAAGTCTGAATGCTTTTTCAATGTCTAATTCAGATGCAGATGCCTTGGGGAGAATTATCCTCAGGAAAGGCAATATTATAGCTGTTAAATCTTCTTCTCCCTCTGATTCAGCTATTCCCCTCACTTTTATGTTACTTTTTCTCAATTTATCATCAAGATCACAGACTTTCGCCCTCATGGTTCTAAAGTCTTGTGAGATATCATGATAGCTGTCAGCTAACTCATTGTGGGCTCCAGCAAATTCGGCCATTTTTTCCTCTAGGTGGCCAGTTCTTTCCTTCATAGACGCCATGTCTGCTCTTAACTCTCCCACTATGTTCCTGATGTCAGACTGAATGGAGGCTCGCAGATCGCCCAGGAGACCTCTCAGGGCACCATAGGTAATAACTGTGGAGTCATCCTGTCTCCCTCTAGGTGATCGCTCACCTCTATCACTTTGTGAGCTAGTATGTGAGGACTGTGAGTGAGGGGAGCGGGGAGAGCGGGAAGCTGCGTCTCCCGTCGGCGCCATCTTGGTTTTCAGTCCTGCAGCTACTGGGCGCTCAGGGGAGAAGAAATCAGATACCTTTTGGATCGGGCCACGGCTCCTAGATCCTGTCCGCGGCATCACCGGAGGTTGTGGAGTTAATGCGCCTCCAGATGGGGGAGAAAAGGTCCCGTTATGTGCCGCTTTGTCCTCGGTTTATGGAGACCGCTGGGAGAGCTCTCTGCTTAAGCGTCCGGCATTGCTCGCTCCAGCTGAAGATATTTCTTGACCCAGTCTTGACTTTTTATCTTATGTTTCTTGTTCAAAGATGGTTGTTTTTCAGCCTTCCTTACCTTGGTCATGTCCCTGAGTATGGCACACCTTGTGCTTTTTGATACTCCAGTAACGTTGCAGCTCTGAAATATTGCAAAACAGGAGGCAAACGGCATCTTGGCAGCTTCACGCTTGAATTTCCTAAATTCATGGGCAGTTATTTTGCGCCTTTTTTGCCCAACACGCTTTTTGCGAACCTGCTGGCTATTTTCCATGAAACGCTTGCTTGATTTCAAGACTGCTGCATCCCTCTGCAAGACATCTCACAATTTTGGACTTTTCAGAGCCCGTCAAATCTCTCCTTTGACCCATTTTGTCAAAGGAAAGGAAGTTGCCTGATAATGAAGCACACCTTTTATAGGGTGCTGATGTCATTACACCACACCCCTCCTCATTACAGAGATACACATCACCTGATTTACTTAATTGGTACTTAATTGGTAGTTGGCTCTCACTCCTATATAGCTTGGAGTAGGACAACATGTATAAAAAGTATCATGTGATCAAAATACTCATTTGCCTAATAATTCTGCACACAGGGTAGATGAATATTACCATGTAAGTTAGGCATCCATTATTGTTCCCTTGGGATGTCTATCTTCATTCCTAGCACTTGCACTTTCACTATTCGCCTAATATATCAACTTTGAACAGATAATTAATAAAAAACTCCAATCAACTCTCATACACATGTTTGGATTAATAAAATAGTACCATTCACATCGATATAAGGTCCCAAACCTGTATTTGGACTAACAATATTCGGTGGTCGCATACCCACAACTACATCAACAACAAACTTTTGCGACACAACTCATGAATATTAATAAAAATGTGACTGTGTTACAGGCGATCACATGATATTGGTGAGCGGGGCTACTACAGACGGGTGTCGGCAGTCTGGAGCTGGATAGTGCCTCCTGATGACTCATTGTATGCTGACGTTGTGCCTGTGTGACCGAGAGGTGATCGATTTAAACAGGCGATCACATGGTACTGGTGGGCGGGGCTACTACAGACGGGAGCCTGAGGTCTGGAGCACGATCGCACTTCCTGATGATTCATTTGACATGTGGTGCCTGTGTGACCGACAGAAACAAATATTCATATGATGGCGGTGGTAACGTAGGGGGGCTAGACATGGATGAGTATGCAGCCTATACTAAGCGATTGTCTTTACTATAAGAGTTACTTACATTGAATCTTAATGATCACATGACAGAGAGGGGGCGGAGTAACAATACAAGCTACTGACAGCAGTAACTAGGATTTCCATTGTGAACAGATAAGGGAATGATCATATGTTTTGAGCACCTTTTCTAATTGGTTGGGGTATTCTTTTTACAGCACACACTTTCTCACTTGTGTCACGCCCCCTGATGAAGGAGTGACCGATATGCGCATTGGGGCGCACGGCTAAGGGTGTTAGGGCTTTTACTGTGACCTCTCCAGCCACCTCCAATGTAAACAAACTTAGCTGCTTGCATTTTTTCACCCCTCATGTGGTATATTTACTCATGCTAACCCCTCAATAGGATACACACTTATGCTACCAGCATCTTAACCCCTCACTTGGATGCCCCAATTATATACCTATGGGGAGAGAGTAGTTAATACCATTTAAAATAGGTAGGGTTATGAGGGTGTAGAGGGGTGACTTATAATATTCCGGGATGGTGGTTTATTTATATTAGGAGTGTCCGGTAAAATCTAGGACTGAGCAAGTCACTATACTGTGTTACCTCTGTGTATGATTGATAGTCACCATATATTAGTTGGTATATTTCACAGATATGTGTATATTGGTGTATATCTAGATATATAAACTATTATGTGACCTCTGCTATAGAATTCTGTACAGTCCTACTAACCCTGTTAAACCGTGGTTGTAAAGCACTGTTGCACTTTATCCTGCACCTTAATAAAATTGAATTTTTATTAATATTCATGAGTTGTGTCGCAAAAGTTTATTGTTGATGCAACTTTGAACAGGCATTTTATTCTTCAGTGATACATGGGTTCTTACAAATGCCATGTACTTGTTTACACACTTGTTTCTGGGGTTTTAGTAAAAAAAATCTATTCATGCTATGTAAATATTATATGGTCACAGTTATTGCATAAATGTATTCCCTTCTCCATATTTGAGTTTGTGCACTGGGTTTGTATTTTTGTTGTCACTTTAATTTTATGCATTGCACCAGTAATATCTTTTTTAAAGAAATGTAATCTATATACCTTCATAATACTTGCCAGTTCTCATTTTCTTAAGGAAATGTAATTTGCATATTTCTTTTATACATGCGTAAAAATAGTAAACTTTCAAGACTACTCAGGTGTCTTCATCATAGATAGATATGGAATGAATATTGTTTGTATGTAGAATTATGTAGGTATTTGTGAACTGCTCCAATATTTACTGCCACAACTGTTTCTCCATTTTCCATACTGATAGATCAGCTTCACGTCACTTATCTTATTTACAGCATTATTTTATGCTCTATTATGTATAAATATGTGAATCTTCAGATTTTGTGTTATACTATGCCTAATGAAGAGACCTGAGTGGTCGCTAAAGTTTGCTATTTGTTAACTTCTTTAAGTTAGCCATTAAATGGTATCAACTTATGAGGGCTCTACTTTGATATTCTTTAGCTGAATGTCCACCTGTTAAACTACCCGTATATACTCGTGTATAAGCCGACCCGTGTATAAGCCGACCCCCCTACTTTTGCCCCCAAAACCTGGGAAAACCTATTGACTCGTGTATAAGCCGAGTGTGGACCCCAGCACAAGTATACAGCCCCCAGCAATGTGGTATACAGCAGCCTCCCCAGTGGTAGTATACAGCAGCAGCCCCAGTGGTATATACAGCAGCAGCCCCAGAGGTATATACAGCAGCCCCAGTGGTATATACAGCAGCAGCCCCAGTGGTAGTATACAGAAGCCCCAGAGGTATATACAGCAGCCCCAGTGGTAGTATACTGCAGCAACCCCAGTGGTAGTATACAGCAGCCCCAGAGGTATATACAGCAGCCCCAGTGGTAGTATACAGCAGCAACCCCAGTGGTAGTATACAGCAGCCCCAGAGGTATATACAGCAGCCCCAGTGGTAGTATACAGCAGCAGTTCCAGTGGTATATACAGCAGCAGTCCCAGTGGTAGTATACAGCAGCCCCAGAGGTATATACAGCAGCCCCAGTGGTAGTATACAGGAGCAGCCCCATTGGTAGTATACAGCAGCAGCCCCAGTGGTATATACAGGCCCCTCCCATCAGTATACAGGGCCCCCCCTTACTGCCGCAATCTTGTAAAAGAATACATTATTATACTTATCTCTGCCGCTGGCCCGCCGCCGCCATCGCGCTCCTCCGGCTTCATCCAGCGTCTTCCGGATTCCTCCTCTGGCGCACAGACAATGACGTCATTGCCTGCGCCCACCGGAGGAAGCTGGAAGAAGCCGGATGAAGCCGGAGGAGCGCGATGGCAGCGGCGGGACAGCGGCAGCAGGACAGCAGCAGGGATAAGTATAATAATGTATTCTTTTACAGGATTGCGGCAGTAAGGGGGGGGGCCTGTATACTGATGGGGGCGGGCGGCCTGTATACTGTATACAGTGTATACAGTATACAGTGACTCACGTATAAGCCGAGGGGGGGACTTTTCAGCCCAATTTTTGGGCTGAAAAACTCGGCTTATACACGAGTATAACTGCAACAAGGAACAGGGCTGCAACTGTCTGGCTAAGGTGCAATGGGTGCATCCGCACAGGGGTAATGTAGAAGGATAAGGAAGGGAGAAAAGGTACCCCTGTAGGGCGAAGCACAACCCAAGAAGGATTTTAGATGCAAGTGAAATTTATTAATTTATAATGTGTAGCGGCACAAAAGAGCCAAAAAACATATTAAAAACAATTAAAACACTACTGGTCCGGACCAGCCCTCCCTCTGTATAGGCACTCAATTTACAGATACAAGCGATTAACATGAAATGACAAAAATTACAACAGAACAAAAGTGTATTCACATGTGTTGCAATAGTATAACATAGTTCAGCACGGACTTACAATATTTACAGTAAAAAACCGAAATTTACATAGATCTAAGTAACCTGTAATCAAGTCAAGTCAATTATGGATAGTGTCCCAATTACAAGGGGATCAAACCAACAGGGGTGAAAATGTCTATACCAGCAGGGGGATATTTAATCTCTCCAGTAATATAGTACAATTATGCTTATACATTATATGTGTTCCTAGACTAGGTATTATAGGTATATCATATCATATTCATGGATTCCTAGGTGGAACAATCCCCAAGGCAAGCTGGAAGAGTGCAGATTACCATAGAGTATGTAAGGTGAATAGCCTGAAATCAGATCAATTCAAGTCAATTGTGGGTAATGTCTCAGCCAATAAGGGGGGGGGGGGAAATTCAAACCCACAGAAATAGCAAGGATTAAACCATCAAGGGAAGGGTAAGTATCTATAACATTGTCAGCATTTATGCATCTACATATATGTTAACATGTACAAGGTCAGACTCCCTGGGAGGACTGCTGTGTAAGAGCAAGTTACCACAGAGTATGTAAAATGGTGCCAACAGAGGAGGGGAGGCGGCCAGGCCCCACGCGTATCGCCGGAAGGCTTCGTCAGGAGCTGGTGAATAGATCCTAAAGAGGCTCTTTTATATGGTGGCCCCAGGTGAGAATTAATCAATGATCTCCGTACATCCAGCACGCCGGGGAGAAGCGTGGCATGCAGGGAGCGAGGCTGTGGGCGGACCGGGACATCCGTAGCGTCACTTCCGGTGACGCGGTGCCAACCAGATAAGTATAATGTGTGGTTGGCAGCCGCGTCATATCCGGAGCCGCGTGTGGACTAGAGAGGCAACAGGAGTATATACGGTATATTGCTAATTTATGAATTGTTTGCTCCCTAGTCTTTTTTAAGTGAGATCTGTCAGTAGCTTTTGCAATACAAGCTGTATACAACATTAAAAGAAACCTAGTTTATACCCCCAAACCTATCACTACCTGTCCCTGCAGCTTTCTACTAGATCCCTAATGATACTGTCTGAGCTAAATGTGAGAAATAAATGTGGCAAAAAACAATTGATATCTTACAATTTTCCCCCGTTTTGTGGGCATTCCTAGATGTGTGGGTGAGTTGTGGGCGACGGGTGGGCAGTCTCTCCGGGTCCATTCTCACCCCTTGCTGCCTATCATGCCCTGGTGGGCATGATAATTCGTTTAGAAGTGCACTCCCAGAGTATGAAATTCGGTGGGCGATTTCTTCTGGATGACACTGCGATTGCGTCATTTCTGGTCTTTGTGTGGCACCCCTGCAGATCCAGTTGTCACAGAGGTACTGCACCCCAGTCAGAGATGTAGTACCCCATTCTCAGGTAAGGAGCGGACACTGATCGTTATTCAGACACCCATAGCCAACACTACACCACTCCAGGTCAGGTTTAGGGTGAGATTGCTTCTAAGGGAGAGCACAGTCCCTGATCTTGTCCGAAGATGAGGAACCAAGGTAGAAGGGATAGGTTGGAGAATAGAGTTTTGGGGAGCACCCAGGAAGTAGTGAAGTCAGGGAGGATGTATGTTAGTGACGTAGGACACGTGACAGACAGTATAAACGGACCCGTAGAAACATCTAGAAGTCAGTAGGTGGGTGGTTTGTCCAAAGACCTTGCAGAGACAAGACCGGATGAAGGAGCCGAGAAAGAGAGAGTGCTCCCGAAGACATAGTAGGTCCCAGGGCCTGAGTAGTGAGCAGTCTACCCATGGGTGCCTGCATCCACATTGACTGAAGCTGTGTGGAGGGACCAGACCGCAGTGGGGGACCGGCCCCAGACTAGTGGAGAACCATCTGGCTCAGCTAGCAACCCGGTGGCTGCGGTATCTTCAAGTATCATGGCTGAAACCACGCAGACCTGCCAAAAAGGTGGCCACGTAGGGTCCAGGTGACTGAGAGAGAAGTTGCCCGACAAGCTCTGCGGCCACTAGCTCGGTGCTCTGTGTGTGAGGCACAGGGCAGGAGGGCAATGCCAGTACAGAACTGGATGACCGAGAGAGAGGACAATTGAATGGGGTACCGGTTGAGAGCCACCAAGCTACCCGAGAGTCAGTTGGATCCCCTCCTCTGAGAACTCAGCGCTCAGTGGGCTGTCGTAACGGTGACGATTGTTGTAACCTGGAACAATGTAACTGTGAGTAAAGAGCTTGAGACTGCACCCTGCTGTGTTTGTGAACTTTATTACTGCGCTATCCACCCTGCACTGTAATATCAGTACCAACTCACCTTAGTAACATCTGCTGCCCTGGGGTTAGCCCTTCCTGTGGAGAGCTTACCAACTTAGCTGCATCGCCATCAACCCCAGAGGAACTGTACTGCAGCGGCAGCCATCAATAGCCGCAACCCGCAGTTGGCATCACGAGGACAATTATTCCCGAGTCCCAAGTCCAGTAATCCCCTAAAACAACAAAAACGTCCCTTTTATTGACCACTCAGGGGCCACGGACCAGGTCACGACGCTGTGATATCCCCTACAACATCGACAGAGCCAGCATCGAGTACCCCACGGCCCCCACGGGGCACAGCAAACTTGGTGTCACGAACAGGATCCAAATGGTTCGCATGCGACTAAGGACAGTGTTTAGGAACATTGAATAGCGCCTGGCTAAAAGAACAGGCGCCATGTGTATCAAGAAGGGAGTGGTGCAGCCTCTCTTTGTGGGCCAGGTTGCCAGGCATGAAAAGCCATATCCTCGCCCACCAAAGGAACTTCAGTGCAGCAGGACTTGTCCATCAGCCAGAGAGACCCACCTCCTGGTGTGGCTGACGATGTGAGGAGAGGAAACCACCCAAAGAAGGGAACAGGAGACGAGGAGCGAGACAGACCAAGGAGCAGAATGGTAGCATGTAACCCAGACAACGCCATAAAGGGAGGTGACCAGAGGGCCTTGAAGTGTGGGGTGGAGAGCAAGAATTCCGCCAGCAGACCAGAGGCAGGCCTAGAGGAGCTGTCGCTCCTAGACCCAGGTTTCCTGCAAGGCGAGATGGAGAACCCCTGCCAGCCGCTGAGAAGAGCCCCTGTAGAGGGGGTGGAGACCTGGAAATATTCTCTGCTGGACATTCTCTTTTGTGTTTTTTCATTGAAGACAAATTAAATGAAGATAATAATATTAAAGAATTTGTGATTGCAATCATTTTCAGGAAGAAATGGAGTATTATCTGACAGAATTGCAGGGGTGTCAATACTTTTTGCCACAAATGTATGTGAAAGCCTGATACCATTATGGGTGCTGACTACTTCCCGATCCTCCTGCTTCTCTGAGTTACATGATTCCTCTGTTTCTGGTGCACTACAAATTTCTTCTCTTTCTGTATTGTGAAGAGATGCTTTTGCTCTTTCTGAGAACTCCTCACCCTACTTAATTATTTTTAATGTACCGTATATACTCGCGTATAAGCCGAGTTTTTCAGCCCAAAAATTGGGCTGAAAAGTCCCCCCCTCGGCATATACGCGAGTCACTGTATACTGTATACACTGTATACAATGTATACAGTGTACAGGCCCCACCCCATCAGTATACAGGCCCCCCCCCTTACTGCCACAATCCTGTAAAGGTATAGATTATTATACTGATCCCTGCCGCTGTCCTGCTGCCGCTGTCCCGCCGCCGCCATCGCGCTCCTCCGGCTTCATCCGGCTTCTTCCGACTTCCTCCGGTGGGCGCAGGCAATGACGTCATTGTCTGTGCGCCAGAGGAGGAAGCCGGAAGAAGCCGGATGAAGACGGATGAGCGCGATGGCGGCGGCGGGACAGCGGCAGGGATAAGTATAATAATCTATTCCTTTACAGGATTGTGGCAGTATGGGGGGGCCCTGTATACTGATGGGGGGGGCCTGTATATACCACTGGGGCTGCTGCTGTATACTACCAATGGGGCTGCTGCTGTATACTACTACTGGGGCTGCTGTATATACCTCTGGGGCTGCTGTATACTACCACTGGGGCTGCTGCTGTATACTACCACTGGGGCTGCTGTATATACCTCTGGGGCTGCTGTATACTACCACTGGGGCTGCTGCGGTATATACCACTGGGGCTGCTGCTGTATACTACCACTGGGGAGGCTGCTGTATACCACACTGCTGGGGGCTGTATACTTGTGCTAGGTCCACCCTTGGCTTATACACGTGTCAATAGGTTTTCCCAGGTTTTGGGGGCAAAAGCAGGGGGTCGGCTTATACACGGGTCGGCTTATACACGAGTATATACGGTAAGTATTCTTTCTTCTAGGCTTTACAAATTTTCCTCCAACAGAGAAACAAGTTTGCATTTCTAGCAGGTGAAGTTTGGCTTTTCCGCTGGTAAGTCTGTGAGCTTGTAGCATGAAATGCAACATACCAAAAGGCTTCTTCCATGTTTTAAATATCTATACAATATGAAAGTGGTGACTCCCATGTCAAAATTTTCATGCCAATTGGAGCAAAATCCGGTGTTCCTTGAGCTCGTGGAGATTCTTCACTTATCCCAGAATGCACTGGGAATATGCAAATGATCTGTGCTGTAATCTTTCCCTGGTTTTCCGATGTTAATAGGTGGATAATTAGTATATTAAAAAGATAGACATTTGATTTGTTGCATGCCTGACATATACCATTGAATGGTAAAATATATATGATATGTAACAGGATTGTTATCAATTATGTTTTTCTACTGTAATTTATTGCTGCAGAATGAAAAGACTGTGGTTGATAACAACCCGGCAAGCCAAAGCTCAAGCTACTTCTTAGATATGAGCGATATATTACAATAAGGATAGCAAATAAAGTGCTGGATTAGCTGTGATTTATTTATGACAACAAAATTGCAATATCATACAGCTGGTAATATGTAAAGTGGTACTACGCAGATAATTAGTCATTGGAAACCAATAAAAACTTGATGAATTATGTATGTAGACTATACAAAAATATCAACAAAACCCAAGGCAAAACCAGATAAATAAGGCTTCTGCTAAAGCAATTCCCTATCAGGTTCTCAAGCTTTATGGTTGAGTCAAATGGTCCAGTTTCCAGGGACAGTTTACTACTGATAAGTGTACAAAGAGTATGTACAAACATGGTGCGCATGTATAAGTAATCCCTGAAGCTGGGAAGACATGTAACCACATCTAAGGGTGCTTTCACATCAGCGGTTTTCGCCGATCACGGCAGTTGCGGTGAAAAAAATGCAACTACTGCGATTACCGCATAACCGCTGCACTTGCGGCACAGTTACGGCAAGCCCCATGCAATGTCTATGGGGCTTGCGGTAAGTGTGTGGCAGATGCGGCAAGTGCGGTGTCGGCACTTGCGGCAGGTGCGGCCGCGAAAAAAACGCGTCTGACCGCGTTTTTTTTCGCGGCCGCACCTGCCGCAAGTGCCGAAACCGCACTTGCTGCATCTGGCACACACTTGCCGCAAGCCCCATAGACATTGCATGGGGCTTGCCGCAAGTGCAGTGGTTATGCGGTAATCGCGGCAGTTGCGTTTTTTTCACCGCAACTGCCGCGATCGTCGAAAACCGCTGATGTGAATGGGGCCTAAGACCGGATTCAGATGACCGAATAAAACGCACATTTCTTGCATTGTGAAGCACGTAGTGGTCGGCATCTCTCCTCACCCGACCATGACAGCTGCACAGTAATTAATCAAGATATCATGCTTAGGTAAATGGAGCAGCCAGTCACTCTGTGCTTTACAATGTTAGCATTGTCTGCGTTATAGGCTGTCTGACCTCAAGCTTAGTATATATAGCCATGAAAAACAGAGTAATCCATCTTTGAATTCTATAGATTTACTTATTGGGATATAATGAAAAAAATTCTGGTCCCTAATAGGTCTTAAAATCAGATAAATATTACCTCAGATGAACAACAAAACATGATGTATTACACCATATTGTTATATATTTAACAAAATCTAGGCTAATAAACATAAGCAATATGTGAAATATTAGGCACACCCATATCATCGCTATTGCTAATGACAGGATAATACCCAAGTACTGCCGATCCAATTCCCTTGAATACTCATTTATTAGCATCTGTGATCATCTCTATAAAAGCAGATGTTTTTGCAAACATCACCCTTAGGAGGTGAGGAAATTAGGAAACTATTGAGGTGGGCGAAGGGATTCAGGGGGAGCTAATCTGGCCTTTATACTGGGGTTCCTGTCTTGCCCTGGTCTTGAAGGTACCTCTGAAGGTGAGGAGGTTTAAGTCACTACCCTTATCCTAAGCTCCTGAAAAGCCAGAGACTGAGAGCCCCTACCTTCACCCACGGATGAGGAATCACAGCTACTTCCAAGGGAAGGAAACTCCTGGAAAGCTTTTAGCATGACAGCATATGCGTTTTCACAGCTCAGTGACCCAAGAGAGTCTAACTCTATCAATGGCATATAATAGAGGAAAGGGAATGCTATTTAAAGGCCGGGGGGAGCAGATCCAGGTGAGTATTACCCAAGCTTCACATCAATCAGCAGCTGAGCACAGCTCACAGCAAAACTGACAATAACTCATGCACTTCCTGAAGACATTCACACACATACAATCACAGCAGCGTCCAACATGGACTGCAGGAAGTCAGCGCAATTCAGCGCGTGATAGCAAGTTGCTGGTATAGAAAATTATGGTGTGTATTAGCACAATGCAATCAAGGAAAGACATCAGCAATTGTTGCTGCCCCTCAATCTTTAAGGTAATTCCCAAACAACAATTTGGGTTCGACCATTATACAGTGAGAAAAATTATTTATAAGTAGAAAACATTCAAGACGGTTGACAATCTTGCCAGAAAGGTCACCTAAAGATCAGATGTTGCCATGTTCAGAGGTTGTATTTACCTAATTTAAGACCTTCTAAAGACCAGGTATGTTTTTTATTATTCCCTGATGGGTAAAACCATAAAATTCAAGCAAGGCATATTTAGATTTTCTCATGAATATATAAACAAGCTGTATTAATTTCACATCAAATTTTTATCAGTAAATTGACCACTATTGGCCATCTTATATCTAAAGGGTCAAAGACAAATTAGACTATAGTTGGTCAAACCTGCTTATATTGAAGAGATCAATCATCAATCTAATATGTATGAGGGTCTCCCAACTCTTACCCGGCAGATGATGTTGGCCTGTTGGATTTCCAAAGGTCGAACCTTTTGTTCTAGAGATAAAGCACGGCTAAAGGAGTGCTGCAGTGACTTTGTCATGGAGAACACATGGGCTTCAAGATGAGCATTTGTTAGAATGGGGGAGTTAGGTGAGATAGCTGTCAGCTGAACAATTGTTTAGCTAAGCATAGTGATTACGGGGTGGTTGAAGCACTGGGCAAATCTAGTAATGCCCATTGGACTAAACAGTCAATAGTGACAGCAGCATCAATTTGCTTACCAGAAGGAGGGATCTCCCTCTTTCCTCTGTTTGGCACAATGCAATTGTGATAGCGTTGTGCTAATCATTTCTATGTTGACCCTGGATTGAATAATGACCATGGTGTAGCGGTGGCTGAGAGGACCACCGCAGTGCAGAATAATGTACGGTACACAAGATGGGAGTGCAAACCACAAGGGTGAATTTATTAACAGGCGGGGAAAGATGTGAAGAAGGCAGGTTCAAGCAGGGGTAAACAGTGGCAAAAGAGATTTAACAAAGTCTTCGTTTTCTCTAGCTGGTCCGCTCAATAATACGGTTCTCCAGCTATCACAAGTTAAAATCACATAGGTAAATGCACAAAAGCAAGGTAAAATGCTACTCTACGTATAACCTTTCTGGCCTCGCTACACAGGCCACACGGCTGCCGTGTTCTACCTACTGAAGCCTATTCTAAACCCTGAAAGGTGCACAATATTCAACTCACAGTGATGCTGGGATTTGGATGCAGTCCTGGGGCTGCAAATCTTCTCCTGTGTCAGGCCCTCACTGGATCCCAGGCTTGTCTGTGTCTCACTGGATCCCAGGCTTGTCTGTGTCTCACTGGATCCCAGGCTTGTCTGTGTCTCACTGGATCCCAGGCTTGTCTGTGTCTCACTGGATCCCAGGCTTGTCTGTGTCTCACTGGATACCAGGCTTGTCTGTGTCTCACTGGATCCCAGGCTTGTCTCACTTTCAGTTCACAAAAAAACTCCTGTCCTTTCTCAGACACACAGATGGTCTGTCTCCTCTTCACAAGTTCATCGGCTGGTCTAAAAACACACACTCCGAAGGGGAAAAACAGGACATACCATCATCCCACACCTGGGGGGGTTTCTGTCTCTTAAAGTGGCAGCGTGTTTCTTACTGTCCAACACAGGCAGGGATTTCTTAAAGTGGCAACGCTTCTCTTACTGTCCATAGCAGTGGCACCCCCAATATGCCTCCCTACTTAATGATGGTCGTCCTCGGCCATCACAACATCAGGCCCACAGTGTAATGACGGGATGTCAATGTGAACACAGCACCTGTGGAGGAGACAAAAATGGCAATACAGCAGACTGAGTACATTGTTCAACATATCGGATTGGTGGAACCCCTGCAGTAGACCTCTGAGACCTTCTAAGATCTTGACTATCAGGCCAGGCCTGGCTAGCTCCCGGAGGAACACTTGCTGCAGGAGCCACAGTGGAATCTTGACTATCCTCTTCTTCACGTGGCGGTAGGGGCTCATCCATGGGATCTCCGCTCCTGGAAGGCTGAGGGTCCCCCACTGTGTTGGGGACTGTCCACCAGTCATCGTCGACTTCACACACAGGTGACGTGAGTTCAGGGAGCGGGGCAGAGACTGTAGGAGGTATTGGCGTAGGAAAAGCTTCGGACCGGCATGGCCGCAACATATTTCTGTGTAGTACTCTAGGGCCGGACGCCCCATTCTCAACTTGCACCTTGTAGACTGGGCCATCAGCATATACCCGTCCAATTACTCTGTAGGGTTGTACTTCCCATCTCTCACTCAGTTTGCCCTTGGGGCGCTTCTCTCTGACTAACACTCGATCTCCAGGTTGCAGCGGTATTTCCTGAATCGGTTTTGGGCTCGTATGTTCTTTCTTCTGTAGCTGTTGACCGGCCAACCGACGGATCGTTTGTAATCGATGTCGATGTTCTTTCACCCACGAAGTGACAGTTCGTTCCATGAAATCCTCTGGCTGCTCCAAATTCAGCTCGATGATCTCTCGCCCAGCTCTTCCAAAGAGCAACAGATATGGGGTGTAACCCGTAGTGGAGTGAACTCGGTTATTGTAGGCCCAGACCAATTCTGCCAAGTACTCCGGCCAACATGCTTTCTTATCTTCCTCCAATGTCCGCAGCATCTGAAGTAGGGTTCGGTTGAAGCATTCACATGCTCCATTGCCTTGGGGGTGGTAAGGTGTAGTCCGAGATCGCTCGATGCCATACATACGATATAGTTCCTCCATCACTTTACCTTGAAAACATGCCCCTTGATCGGAGTGTATTCGCTTCGGGCACCCATACACTCGGATAAAGTCTTGGCAGATAGCCCGTGCCGCCGACTCTGCAGTCTGATCTCTAGTCGGGGTGACTACAGCAAACTTGGAGAAATGGTCAGTCATAACCAAGCAGTATTGTAGTCCCCGAGCTGAGTGTCCCACGAGGAGATAATCAATCATCAAGATTTCTAGCGGTTCTTTGGTCTGTATGGTCTGAACGGGTGCTCTCTGTTCGGTGCTTTTAATGAGGTCGCATACTCGACATCGCCGGCAAACCTCTTCTACCACAGACTCCAACCGTGGGCAGTACACATACCGCTGTAACCATTGGTAGGTCTTTGCAGGTCCGAAGTGAGCGCCAAACTCGTGTGCTTCCTTAGCTACCTCTTGAGCCAATTTTCCGGGGATGACCACCTGCCATCTTGCTTCTATTTCTTTTGGCTGTTGTCTCTTACGATATAACACTGATTCTCGAACTTCTAGTCTATCCCACTGGTGTAAGACGCTCTTCATCTCGGCGTCCAGGTTAGCCCTTTCTTGTTTGTCGGGCTTCCGCTTCTCAGCTACCCAGTGTTTCATCTGTTGTAGCCCTTCATCTGCAGCTTGAGCACGTCCCCATTCTTCATTGGTTCTTCCCAGGGACCGGGGCAGTGTGCAAGCCTCCCTACTTAATTGTGACGCCACCACCGGGGGCTCAAACTTGCTAAAGTCTGGCGTTTCTTCCTCCTCTAGTTGTTCATCGAGATCCCCCACTGGGTCTCCACCGTCACTCTTGACAGTCCATCCGCATTTGCGTTTTCGGTAGCGGGATGATAACAGATGGTAAAGTCGAACTTTGCAAGGCGAGCCACCCACCGTTGTTCCAAGGCTCCCAATTTAGTATTCTCAAGGTGGGCCAGAGGATTATTGTCTGTTCGGACCTGGATCTTGGTCCATGTCAGGAATCCAGCAAATTTCTCTGTCATGGCCCACACTAGGGCCAGGAGCTCTAGTCGAAAGGAGCTATAATTGTGGGGGTTTCTTTCGTTGTCCCGCAGGGACCTACTGGCGTAGCCGATGACTCTCTCATGTCCATTCTGTATCTGAGACAATACTGCATCGAGTCCATGAAGGCTACCATCCGTGTACAGCAGGAATGGTCTGTCGAAGTCCGCATAGGCTAGGATCGGGGCTGAAGTAAGGGCATTCTTCATAGCCTGAAAAGCCTCATCTTGTCTCTGAGCCCAATGGATGCCCTGGTTCTTTGACACTCCGACGGTCCCCCTCAGCAGCTCATTCAAAGGACCCGCCACCTTTGCAAAGTTTTTGACGAACCGGCGGTAATACCCGGCGAGTCCAAGAAATGCCTTGAGTTCTCTCACCGTTTGAGGGACTGGCCACTTCTGGATGGCCGCCACCTTTTCTGCAGAGGGCAGGACTCCATCTTGTGAAACTGTGTGGCCCAGATACTCGATCTCTCTCTTGAAGAGGTGGCACTTTTTCGGCTTCACCTTCAGGTTATGAGACTGCAGTCTTCCGAGTACCTGTCCAAGCCGGTCAAGGTGTTCTTTGAACGAGGCCGAAAACACGATGATGTCATCCAGATAGATCAGAGTAGCTTCGAAATTTAAGTCCCCCAAGCACTTTTCCATCAGCCGTTGGAACGTGCCCGGAGCATTGGAGAGTCCGAAAGGCATCCGGTTAAATTCAAACAATCCCATCAGGAGAATAAACGCGGTCTTTGCTTTGTCTTTTTCCGCCACAGGTACTTGCCAGTACCCGCTTGCTAAATCCAAGGTGGAGAAGTACTTGGCCTTCCCCAATGCCGTCAAGGATTCTTCGATTCGTGGTAATGGGTACGAGTCGCGAACGGTACAGGCGTTGAGTTTTCTGTAGTCTACACAGAACCGAATGGTTCCATCCTTTTTCTTGACGAGTACCACCGGAGCCTCCCAAGGGCTCTGACTGCCCTGCACTATCCCCGAATCCAGCATTTGCTTCAGTAAAGTCTTCACCTCTTGGTACATCTTGGGAGGGATCTGTCGGTACCGTTCTCGAATCGGAAGAGCTTCCCCGGTTGGTATCTCATGCATGATAGCTTCAGTGCAGCCGAAATCTTCAGCGTGGCGAGCGAATGCAGCCTGGTTCTTCCACAACATAGCTTCTACTGCTTGCACACGCTCGGGGCCCAGCGATTTCACATCCACTTCCATCTGATCGAGGATGACCTTTCCACTCCACTCTGGGGAGGGCATCTCTTCAGCCCTCGCAGAGACTGCTAGGGTCCACTCCGTACCTTCTATCGGCGATAGGGATATATCTTTTTGGCTCACCACTTCACCTTTATGTAAGTATACCAGGGCCAGATCTGTCCCTCGAGGCAAGGTGACCTCACTGGGGCCCACATTCAAGGCTCTGATAGGGACGCGTCCTTGTTGGACCACAGCTACCGTACGAGCTATCATAACTTCTTGGTCCACTCTTCCGGTTGCTACAGGCTGCACAATCACTTCTACCCCATCGAGATTGCGATAGGTTCCCACTGGGAGGTGTAATATACTTTCTCGTCCGGGAGGCAGGATTATAGGCACCTTCCCAGGAGCCCTGATGACCCCTACCGTCTGATGAGATGGCACACTCTTCTGCGTCCCACAGACACGGATCAGTCGCTGAAGTGCTTCTTGCGTAGGCTTATGTGTAGTAGCCTGCTTCCAGTATCCGGGTCCCCGTTTGGTGAACATAATCTGATCTAATTCACGTAGGACATTCATCCCCAGTATTACAGGTACATCTTCTTTGACGGGCTCGGGGACTAGTAGGATCCCTTTTCTCCCCACTTCTTGCCCACAGATACGAACATTCATCCACACAACCCCTGTGACCGGGATCGGTTGCTGATTAGCGGCAATCACCCGGATCAATGTCTCTTTCTCTGGCCTGGCCAGTGTCTGGAAATGTTGAATTAAGTATGCTTCTGGCATCGTCGTCACTTGTGACCCAGTATCTATCAAGCAATCCACTGGACACCCTCGAATTCAGCACGTAAGATGGGACACCCAGCGATCAGGTGTTCGTCATGATACGGAGCGGCCTCCCTTCTCGCCTCCCCCGCAGAGTGCCGCACTACTGCGGGGTTGGTAATTTAACGGAGGCTTCTGTTGGCCTTGAGTGCTATTCCGGCACCCTCTGGCAATATGCCCCCGACCTCCACATCCCCAGCATCGGATGTCTTCTCTTCGCTGAGGAATACCTCGTGCCTCTGGTGGCTGCTGAGAGGAAGCCTGCACCCTCCAGTTTCCTATTGGTAGCGCCGGGGAATTATTGCGTGTGTACGATGGGCCAGGTTGAAAGGAGGACGGTGCAGCTGGGTAGGGAGGTGCAATAGACAGATCCCCCATTCTTTGCTCCATCTGGGTCAGCTTCTCCTGTACATTGAGAACGGATTTCTGTAAATCCTGCACCACCTGGACCAGCACCTCTTGGCGGTTTGGGTCCACGCTGGACTTGGCGGCTTGGATGCGCACCACCCCAGAAGCGTAGCTTTCTTCTTTACTTCAGGCTACTGTTTCTGTCAGGATCTGACGAAATGTAAGAGCCGGGTTCGCTCGGACCCGTTCGGACAGGGCTCGCCTCAAGGATATGCTGTGTAATCCTAGAATAAACTGCTCCCGGAGTATCCGGTCTGTGGAGCCTATGCCGCCGAGTCCATCTGCCTCCTTTCTCTGCACCTCTGCTAACACTTCTTGTAGTGCTGTGGCATACTGAGATATCCCTTCTTCTTCCCGCTGCAGCCTCGAAAAAAATTTGGCGCGAAGATGTCCCGCACTAGCAGTCTCGCCATAGATCTCTTCCAGGAATCCAACTAACTCTTTCAGGGTACTACGGGTGGGTTTTGGTTGTAGACAGACGTTTCTACGGGCTTCTCCCTCTAGTGCAGTCAAAGCGATGTCTACTTCAAGCTCTGGGCCAATGTTATAAACCTTCAGGGTGCTCTGCAGTCGGGACACCCAGTCACACAGTGCCATGTTATTGCCGTCAAACTTTGGTAGTACACTAAATATAGTGCCCATTGGGAGTGTCCTTGCAGGGGTTCCACCATTTGCCACATTACCCCCGTTAATATTAGCATTCCCGCCGTTGCTGTCTGCTGCCTCCATCTTGGTGACCGTACCCTGCTCGCAGCGCCACTTGTAGCGGTGGCTGAGAGGACCACCGCAGTGCAGAATAATGTACGGTACACAAGATGGGAGTGCAAACCACAAGGGTGAATTTATTAACAGGCGGGGAAAGATGTGAAGAAGGCAGGTTCAAGCAGGGGTAAACAGTGGCAAAAGAGATTTAACAAAGTCTTCGTTTTCTCTAGCTGGTCCGCTCAATAATACGGTTCTCCAGCTATCACAAGTTAAAATCACATAGGTAAATGCACAAAAGCAAGGTAAAATGCTACTCTACGTATAACCTTTCTGGCCTCGTTACACAGGCCACACGGCTGCCGTGTTCTACCTACTGAAGCCTATTCTAAACCCTGAAAGGTGCACAATATTCAACTCACAGTGATGCTGGGATTTGGATGCAGTCCTGGGGCTGCAAATCTTCTCCTGTGTCAGGCCCTCACTGGATCCCAGGCTTGTCTGTGTCTCACTGGATCCCAGGCTTGTCTGTGTCTCACTGGATCCCAGGCTTGTCTGTGTCTCACTGGATCCCAGGCTTGTCTGTGTCTCACTGGATCCCAGGCTTGTCTGTGTCTCACTGGATCCCAGGCTTGTCTCACTTTCAGTTCACAAGAAAAACTCCTGTCCTTTCTCAGACACACAGACGGTCTGTCTCCTCTTCACAAGTTCATCGGCTGGTCTAAAAACACACACTCCGAAGGGGAAAAACAGGACATACCATCATCCCACACCTGGGGGGTTTCTGTCTCTTAAAGTGGCAGCGTGTTTCTTACTGTCCAACACAGGCAGGGATTTCTTAAAGTGGCAACGCTTCTCTTACTGTCCATAGCAGTGGCACCCCCAATAATGGGATCACCCAGGTATGCTACCCTGTAAGGACCTGCCTTGACCTGACACGCCTTCTGCCTCTGTCAGATTGACAGCTTTAAAACCCTGCAATGCAAAGAATTGCATATTATTAGACCAGCAATCAAGGCAGGGAAAGTTAAAGTCCCACCGAATAGGTAGAAAAGCAAACAGAAGTAAAAAAAAGGTAAAAATAAATATTTTTTTTCAAAAAAGCATAAAATGAACAATAAAATGGGAAAACATTATACTGATATTTATGTAAAAAAAACAAAACAAGTTGACACATTTGGAAGTGACACAACCAGAATGATCCAAGCGATAAAACTTTCACGCTATTTAACCCTTTCAGTAAACTCTGTAAACAGAAAAGTGACAAATAATGTTTTTCATCATACCGCTGAAAAAGAGCAAAACGAAATAGGATCGAAAGGTCGAATGTAAATAATAATTAAATTAAATTAAATTAAAATTGGTATAGCTGGAATGTCTTCTTTTTCTGCAAAAAACTAGTCCCTACTCAGCTCTGGCAGGAGAGAAATAACAAAACTAAAACTTTGAGAATAAAGCAATGAAAGAACAATTCTGAACTGAAGAATGAAGCTGTCTTTTCAATTTTACTTCATTGCGAATGGACTAAAAAAATAAAAAATAACAAAACAATTCCTGATTTCCTTGTATTTGTTTATTCTACTTCCCTAAAATCAGAATAGAAAAGATGTTATGTGCCCAAAAATTATACAAAAAAAGATCTTACACTCATGCTGAAAAACAAGCCCTCACATTCACTCTGTCGGCAGAAATATAGAAAAATTAGAATGATAAAAATCTGGTATTGCTATAATTGCACTAACCTTAAGAATAAAGATTTCTTACCACTTAAAGGAAAACTGTCAGATCAAAAAGCCATATATAACTGCTATCATTTCTTTTATTTATATTTCCCTCCTATCTTCTCTAAACATCAAATAAAGAGATTCATTCCATCTGTCAATCACAGTGCATGATCCACTTAGTTCTCTGCTGTCTACTCCCCATAGGATGAATATGCATGTCACATGTTCACATCACTGCACAGGAGATCAGTGCAGGGGGGGGCTGTATTCTCCTCTCTGCTCTCTGCGTTTGCAGCACCACAAGAGGTCAAATACAACACATAAACTGTCACAGCAAGGATACCTGCTTAGAGAAGCAAATGGAGTCTAGATAAGATAAGACAGACCTGCAATAGCTCTCTCCCTCTGTATCCTCATCAGAAAAGAAGCTCCTATGGGAACTGAAACTACACAGCACTAAGAGCATAAGGAGGAGAGAGAGCTGCTGAGTGGGAGTGCATAATTACATGACAGTTTATACAGCAGTTTATTCAGCAGCCGGACTGTTCCTGTTTGCCTATAATGAATATGCAAATAAGTCTGTGGAGCCTCGGTTAGGAGTCTCAAACACAGGACTAGCCAGATATCCTTCCAGGGAAGGACCCAGTCAAGGGGTGACTCCTTGCGGAGAACACCATAACCACCATGTTAAGTGGCCCTTTTAGTCAATATCCAGCTCTTTTACAAGCTTAGAGATATGACAAGGGAATACCAAGACCAGGTATCCATCCACAGACAGCTGTTTCGGGGTGTTGCCCCTCATCAGTGTGGAGTAGGATTCTGGCTAGGTGGAAGCAAGGCCTAGTAGACCAACATCACAAAGTATTCACTGATCTCAGGGAGACCAGTCCAAGAAAACACTGCGGGCAGCTGGCTAAAGCGCTCAACACAGACTCCTAACCGAGGCTCCACAGACTTATTTGCATATTCATAATTCCCAGGAGGCAATGCGCCTTGGAATTCACTGTGTTGAGCGCTTTAGCCAGCTGCCCGCAGTGTTTTCTTGGACTGGTCTCCTTGAGATCAGTGAATACTTTGTGATGTTTGCATATAATGGAAGGGACTAATCCAGGAGCTGCCTGCAGTGTCTGACAATGCTCATAACATGGAAACTACAAACGGGTACAATAATGATTTTACATGTTTTTAAAAGGTCTGCCCATGCACTATTCAAGGGTAATATTAGTATCATACTGAAAAATGACCTGACACTGTCCCTTTAAAGTATATAAGAAACAGCATAAAAAATAAATAAAATAAATTATTAAACTTCTTTTGATTTATTCATTGTTCTTTCCAAAGATCGCAGTAAGGCTTATCCTGTCCTATATTGCTGAGCACTTACACTGGGGTTTCCATATAAATCACTGAGATATGCGATTTATACAGAACCACAATGAAATATTCCCTATAATGAAACAGATAGAGTCACCTTGGACTCAGTCTGTCCTATGATCCAGCAGTGTCCATCTTTTCAGTGGTGCAGAAAAGCACGGTCAACCACAGTTTTGTACTCCTCTAAAATGTAGGAGACTACTGAACAGACATCAGATGGAGTCAAGAATAATGATACTGCCTCATTATAGTGAATGTATCTCTCGGGGGTTTCTTCTGATTCAAGTTATTGAAAGTTTTCGATGGAAATCCAGACCAAAGTGCTCAGCGTAGAGCATAGGATAAATGTGATCCAAGATTTTATGTACAATTTTTCCAATATAAGCTTCAACTCAATCCATAAAAACTAAGAAACCAAGTTTCCACTCATATCTGTTATCTGTTAATGGAAATAATAGGGGGTTTTCACCTTACTGGTTAAACAAAGGCTTTGAAAAATTGAAATGGCTCCTGTCCAAAAGAATTCCAGCAAAATCTGCTCTATCAAATCCAAATGCCTTCATAACCCCACAGTGTGTCTAAACCACATTTAGCATCCACATATTTTGGCATAACTGTAGTGACATAAGCCTGCTTAATTTACAGCGTTTCAAACTCCAAAAGCAAAAGTTGGGCCCAATATCCTGGATGCTAGACTGTGCTGGCTCCAAGATTTACGGGCACTAAAATGACAAATTTGCAATTTTCACTTAGTAACTCCCATTGCTGTTTGTTTCTGGAAAACACCCATGGAGTCAAAATAGTCACTACATCTGTAGATAAATTCCTGTGGTCACTTGATCTGGGAACTTGCTATCTACCTTATGGAGACAGCTAAGTAGGTGAGGAGATTGTAGCCACATTTCCCCTCTAGGAAATGTGCAAATTTGCACTTCAGTAAGGAAGAGGAAGAACTCCAGTGCCACATTTAAGCAGCTCCTCAAAGTCATAATCACTTTCTAACAAGCTTTTAATATGACTAAGGAATTTGTGCCAGATCAGAACCCCAAACTACAGACGCTGCGTTTCAGGGTACTTGCCCCTCATCAGTGTAGTGTGTGGGATATTCTGATCTTGCTGTGTGAGTGGGCTAAGACAAGGTCTGGGAACTTGCTATCTACCTTATGGAGACAGCTAAGTAGGTGAGGAGATTGTAGCCACATCCCCCTCTAGGAAATATGCAAATTTGCACTTCAGTAAGGAAGTGGAAAAACTCTCACTTGAGGAAGGATTCTGCTATTCCAGCACTTAGGGGCTATGTATATGGAGTCTGCAAACTATTCTAGTAAATCCTGTACTCCAAGAGTCAAATAGTGCTTCTTGTGTTTTCTTTCCAATAAAGGATTTTACTCTGTGTCAGTGTTTTTTTTAACTATTTCCTCACAGGATTGAAAATGTGCAGGCATCGGGAAGAGACAGGTAAAGCGCCAGGAATTGGTGCTTCTAATGAATGTGCCAATTTCTGGGGCGGCTGCAGGCTGCTATTCTATAGCATGGGGGGCCTAATAACTAGGGGCCTCCACTACGCTGAGAATACTAGCCCCCATGCAATTAAAAATAGTGCATAGCCCGCGCCTAGGCAAAACTATGCAGCTGAGGGTGGCAGCTCGCAGTTGTCCACTTTATCTGTGCTGAGAATGAAAAATACAGCGAAGCCCTTTGCAATTTTTTTCAATTATTTATTTATTTCACACACTATGATGGCAGGTTGGTTGACCTACACTAATGTGTATAGCATCCAAGTACAGACACCGTATAAATTGTGGAAATGCAGTCTGATTGCAACATCCAATCACAGATGCTCTCATAGAGAGTGAGAGTCTGTAATTGGCTGTTGCCTGTCAGTGCAGTGAATGTTCATGAAGCTTAATGGGTGGCCCTGAAGCAAGCAGCAGGAGACTGGTAAGCTCAAACTAGCTATCCTATCATCTATCTGTCTATTTATTTATCTATTTATCTGTCTGTCTATTTATTTTAAATTTTAACTTATGAAATGTGCATGACATAGTGATGCTAGGTGCTGGAAAAACGCACCTGGCATGTCATATGGATGTCAAAACGCATGACACGCGTATGGCACTCTACTACTTTTCTCGCTGTGGATCTTGGGGAGAAAGGATATGCAGATGTGAGCACACCCTAACACTATAATGCTGAAGGATAAAATGCACAGCTAAAACATTGCTACAATATTATATATAAGCATTGACATTATAGAATGGTATCTGCAGTCGATTATACTGTGAATGTAAAAATGTATAAATGAGATTTTAAAAAAAAGTGCCCAAGCATATTTTTTTCCCTAAATCCTGGATAAACCCTTTAAATGAAAAGTTTCAACATACATTACTGCTCATTTACAGATTTACTGTAATACTTATCATTGTGGTTCTCTTGTCTGGTCTAATTTAGGAACCATGCATTGTAGATTGGTGCTGTGTATATAGAATTGCACAATGTAATGAATTAAATTAGATGACACTGGAATGAAAGGAGCTGACAGGTATATATTGCTTTGTAGTTGATATCCGAGAAGACTTATAGGCTCCTAAATGCTGAAAGGAAAGGATATGCTTCTTATAGGCTCAAGGTTTCCTTTCTGAGCATTTTTTCTCAAGTAATGATAAGTTTGATTGTATGCAATGAGTCCACTGCAAAGAAGTTTTGTTCTAAATTACCAAATATAATGATTATGAATAGATAATTCAGTGCTGTAACAGGCTTTGGGCTGTGTTGTTGGTCTGAACAGGAATTAATCTAGTAGATTTTTTTTACTAACTTTAACCAGATACTGAAACATTTTGTTGCTAATCATTTTTTTCTGATTTCAATTTTCTTTTATTTTTTTGTACATACAGGGCTGATTTTGGCTTTCCTGCTGCTTGAGATGGAAATTTCATTGTTGCCTTCCTACTTCCAGAGAAAAAAATCATAATTTAAGAATAGCACAAAAATAAAGTAAAAAATGGTCTTCCTGTAGCTTAACTTGAACATTAACAACACTTCCACCTCCCAGCATCCTGGTGGCAGTGAGCGCTGCATTAATACAGTTCGTATTACCAGCATCATTGCCTGGACCGGTGAGTTCTCTGCTCTATGAGGCAGCATTCGCTCTGCAGCATCGGAGAAGTGCAGGAGCACTGAAATGAGCCAAATCACTTCTTCCTGTCAGCTTTGCTGTAGTGCTTACAAACTCTATAGCTCTATAACAAAAACCTTGTAAGTGCTATGTTACTTGCTGGTAATTAGACAATTATAATTAAGGTACAGAAATAAAAATACTGTTTTTTTAGAAGGGTATAATTTCTATGAACATTTAAAGCACGCTATGACTTTAAGAGACAATGCTTCCCTGTGTGCTGAGTGTTGTGGACTAGTGGGCTTCCCCCTCCTGTACTGTTTAGATGGACTGATCCACATCAGAAAGTGCAGGAATCATACAAGCTGAAACTAAAACTGAGCAGAATGAAAAAGACAGCAGAAAGCTGTTGATTTTGAAGTTTGATTGTGTATGAGAGAGCACACGCTGCCTAGTAGTGTTCGGGAGTACTTAGGCTTTGGGAAGGCACAATGCTGGCTGCAAAGTCACTGCGGGCTGGACCGTGAGAGAGCCCTGGTGACCGCCAAGTAGTATTTGACTGAGACGTTCCAGAGGATGGCGATTCTGATCAGGACCCAAAGACATGATCCACAGAACCCAAGAAATCCCAAGATAATAGCTGGGGCGAGGTGCTCCTGAGGAGTCACAGGGGTCGAGATGTGACTCCTTGTCCCTGGGTTCAGTGTTTTTGGGGAATAGTGTGGTTTAAAAGGAAAGTTATTTGTGATGCCACCTGTGGTTTGTGGCTATTAGTGGCCACTGCTGCTACAGAATCTCTGGAGAGGATGGATGGGCAGCTGGGATGGAGCGGCTCCCCACGGGTGGAGCAGGTCTCCAGGGCAGTGGATGTTGGAAGGTGTAGGGTGTAGGATGAAGGGTGCGCATTAACAGACAGACTCACGTTTTGTTGGTTCCTCAAATCCTTTACTGGCAATACCAGTTCAGCCACAGGTGATGTTTCTGCATCTAGGTGGCTGAAACATGCCACGTCTGACGCATTTTGATCATTGATAACTTTTTTTAATCGAAACGCGTCTGACGGGGCATGTTTCAGTCACCTAGATGCATTTTAATGTTGTGATTTACATAATAAAGTAAAACTTTTAACATCGGATGAAGGTGCCAGCTTATCCTCATTATATTTTAGCGTTAGGAGAGAAGGAAAGTAGCCGCACTCACCGGAGCAGGGTTTTTCATTCTTTATTTGCTGAATCAATCCTTGCGGTACAGCAACATAGCGGGGAGGGGGTGCAGGGAGGCGGACGACGGTTCACCGTTTCGCGGATTAAACCGCTTCTACGGGTCCTCCCGTAGAAGCGGTTTAATCCGCGAAACGGTGAACCGTCGTCCGCCTCCCTGCACCCCCTCCCCGCTATGTTGCTGTACCGCAAGGATTGATTCTGCAAATAAAGAATGAAAAACCCTGCTCCGGTGAGTGCGGCTACTTTCCTTCTCTCCTAACGCTACTATATGTGATTCTTATTAAGGCCAGCACCACCGGGCTGCCTGCAGTTGATAGCCACGAGAGTGGCGTATGCCTGTGCATAACCTGTTAGTGCCCGGTAACTCCTTGCTGATGTGATAAGACTGTGACTCATTATATTTTATGTTAACTATAATGACCTCCTCTGCTTCCTTGTCCGTTCCCTCTGCCAAACCACATCGCCGGCCATTGCCTCCGCCCCTAAAGGGAGCAGTCCAAGTAGTATCAGGGAAGACATTGTCACTAAATCATGTGTCTCACTGGAGTTTAGGGTTTTCAAATCACACATGGCCAAATGAAACCTTGCAAAAAATCAACTATCAGCATATTTTTAGAGTATTGAAGGAAACCAGAGTATCTAAAACTATGAAAGAAGGGGAAGAGTAGTCAACAGAGCCAGTGATCACCGAGCCACACCATACTTGACTGGGTTCACATGATTGTATTACCTCCGTCTGATAAATACGGTCCGATTATTGCTAATCAAGACTGTTCGGAGTTTGATCAGAGTTTAATTAGAGTGAGATCCGTTTAAATCAGAGGTGGAGAAAAAAACTTTCTCCATCTTCTTGGATTGGATGTGAAAAAGAATAAGAAAAAGTTATCCACATCTTCTCTATTCTGTCAGTTCATGAAATATTTTTCATAGACCTAAAAATGAAATGAACGATCGGATTATTGTAGTTAAATCGTGCTTGCTGCATTATTTTCCCTCAGTCTCAGGAAAAAAATGGATATGTGCACCACCTTATTGAATAACATTGGTCCAAGTGGGATCTGATGGATAACAATTGGACAATAATACAGTCATTGGAATGAGCCCTTTTGTTTACCAATTTGGCTAATTTGTGTGTATTTGACTCTTAGTTAAAGGGAACCTGTCATCTCCTAAAAGCCACCTAACCTATCAATACATGTCCCTGCACCTTCCTATTACCATTATAACTATCCATGTCTCTGCTAAATGCTTGTTTTCAATGTTCTAAAAAACGTTTTTATACTTACTCATTAGGATGATAATGAAGCGGGGGCTATATGCAATAGTCCCCCTGGGCGTGTTGGTTTGCACCCTCCATGATGCTTTATCACGCCCCTATGGCCGTGATATTGTAATAAGATTCATCTCTGGCCCTGCCTCTCTGTGCTGCTTCTGCTGTGATGGCTCTGCCCTCCTCCTCTCCTCCTCTCTGTCACTCACAGCATGCAAATCATTTGTCCTGACATCACCTCCAGGGTCCTGCCCTGAGAAAGCATAAAAATCACAGCAGAAGCAACACAGAGAGGGAGAGGGAGAGGGAATGGCCACCATCAATCAAACTCCCTCCAGCCACAGTGACTGCCTCTATGGTTTCTAACTGTAAGTTTTACAAAGGCTATATCTCAGGGTACACAGCACACAGACACATGGGGGACCCCTTCCCTGAATGCAGCAGACATGCTGCATTCAGTGCTGCATTTAGATTGCCATGCAGCAGGGGGGTGACAGGTCCTCTTTAACTTTTTTTTAAATAAAAAAATTAATAAATTAAATCTGATTGTCTTATTGTTATTCTACTATAATAGAAATGTATTCTGTAAATCTGTTAATACAACTGCTCTAAATAGCTTGAAATAAAAACAAAAATGAAAAAAAGGCAATTTTTTAAGCAATATAACACTAATTATCTTGTGAACTCTTTATACACTCCTCCATTTTATTATACTCTCTAATAAGTAGGAATTACCTAAACAAAAAGCCTTGAGCAAAATAGAGTCTTCTTGTGTGTATTGTTAATTATTATTATTATTGTGAAGTATTAGAAAACCTAAAAAACCTAAGGCAAGCAACCTTGGGAAAACAATCTTATCTGAAATAGGAGCAACCAAAATAGGATATAATGTAATTAAACTCAGTTGAAAATATAATCTTTCTCTGTGTTTAAAATAGAATATTTCTCAGAAGCTTAGAATATAAGGGACATATGATCTCTATGTTTATTTATGGATTTTATTACAAAGAGGAAAGTATGGTGATTATAAAATAAAGTTGCCTAGGATATGCTAGCTATAAAATCACAATTGATTTCCTTACTATTTTTAATTCAGATACGACCATTATTATAAAAACCTTGTTCAAATTACTGAATTCCAATAGCTACATACATTTTCAGAGTACCACTTCCCAAAATGGTTAACCCCTTAACCACTTACCATCTATGCCAAAAACAGAATCAAAATGCACTCTCAGGATGCAGTCAGAGCCCAATTGTAAAGCAAGCCCAGTTGCAGACTAATAAACCACCTCAACCAGCTATGTGTGGGAGGCGATTTGCCATGCATACACTGGGCCCGCTTAGAACACCATTCACACTGATACAAATGATGCAGAGTGTCTGAAAGCGACCCAGCCGCTCCGCTGCTGAGCACTGGGCTGCCCAACTGCACCCTGGATAGATAAAAAGTGCAAAAAGTCTCTTATATGATGAATAAAAAACTTTTACAAATGGGATTTTGGTTCATTCATTGTCCAAGACATTTAAGCTGATGATCCACGACAAGGAATCCCATGCTCATCAGTCCTATCAAAAACTTGTACAAAAACTACTAGAAAAAAGCAGCATCAAAAAACTTACCATCTATGCCAAAAACAGAATCAAAATGCACTCTCAGGATGCAGTCAGAGCCCAATTGTAAAGCAAGCCCAGCTGCAGGCTAATAAACCTTGCATTGGCCAAGACATTTAAGCTGATGATCCACAACAAGGAATCCCATGCTCATCAGTCCTATCAAAAACTTGTACACGCATTGGCCAAGACATTTAAGCTGATGATCCACGACAAGGAATCCCCTTAACCACAGCAATTTTCTGTTTTAGTTTTTCCCTCCTCTTCTTTCAAGAGCCATAACTTTTTTATTGTTCTGTCAATATAGATATATGATGGCTTGTTTTATGAGTGGGAGATGTACTTTTGAATTACATAATTTATTTTACCTTATAGTGTACTGGAAAGCAGGAAAAAAAAATCTAAGTGCGGTTATATTAGAAAAAAAAGTGTTAAAAAGTGCTAAAATTAACTTTATTGTATATATTATAGGTGTTTTTTAAATGGAAGACCAGATAAATTGTTTTGTCTTCACATAGCTGGATGTTTTCTCCTCTGCTGCGTTCCAAAAGCGTGTAATCTCTAAAACAAACACTGTGTCAATATTACTCCACTCAGTGTGTCTTGGATCTAAGGAGTGACAGCTCAATTGTTGGATTGTGCTGATCTGAGGGTGTGTTGATTGACAGTTTAGCCATTCAAATTGAGACTGGGAGGTGCTGAGCTTCTGCAGGTTCTCCTTATTCTTTGTAATTGCCCAGTTAGTCCCAGATCACTGTCAGTTGTAGCATTTTGCTCATTGGTGCATGTTGGCCTTGTTTATCTATGATCTGTGTTTTGATTTATTGCTGATTTCGTAACATTTGAATAACTTGCCTCATGACTTGTCCATGTAGTGACCAGTGTCACATACTGAGGGAGAGATACTGTAGCTGTATCCTCTTTAGTCTTGTCTATTACCTATTATATTATTGAAAGGGTTTTCAGCTTTTGGACAACCCCTTATGTATGTTCCCAATGTCCATATAAGAAAAGCGAACGAGGAAGCCTTTATTGCAAATTCCTGGCTGTGTCTCCCTGTTGTCATATGGCAATTATGGGAGGTAACGTCTGCTGCCAACAACATCCTCTTATTAGCTAAAGACTTCTCTAATCTGTTAGCAAAGAAATCTTCTCTGGAATAGAGAAGGTTGCCGATCTTGTGACATAGCTATGTCATGTGAGCACCTGGAGACACAACAATAAAATGACAGGGAGCTTACAGGTAGGGGAAAGGAAACTTCAGGGTGCTGAAAGGTGAGACTTATGCTATATCTCATCTAGAGATGAGCACACCTTTTGAAGTTCGGTTTGGTTCACCAACCTTTCATATGTTCATCGAACAGTTCAGCGACCAGTTTGCCGAACCACTGAACCCCATTGAAATAACTGGGAGAAAAAAACAAAGGTAGAGAAAACACCTTCAAAGGGGCCCAAAATCTGCCTAACACAGCACAAATTATTATTATTAGTATTTATTATTATAGCGCCATTGATTCCATGGTGCTTTACATGTGGAAGGGGTATACAAAGACTAGTAAAAGGTACATGGACAACATATGGCATACAGGAACAGAAAGGGAAAGGGCACTGTCTGCGAGGGCTCACACTCTACAAGCGGACGGGTGGTGATACATTTTACAGTAAAGCTCCACTGTTTTGGAAAAGCCATTAGCTTCCTAGGCTATTACCAAGCCACTGTTACCCTGCTTCCTGGCCCGCTCACTAATCTTATACATATTCACTTTTCCATTTTTCCTCCACCTGTAATTTTTAAAAGTCAGACTTTGCCCTGCCCACCCTCTTTGCCGGCATCTGTGATTAGTTGCCCGTACGGCAACCAAACTGATGTCAGATTACTGTAAAAATAAAGAACAACTTAAAAAGGGGGCACATGATCCCCCCCAATTTTGATACCAGCCAAGATAAAGTGCACACCTGGGGGTTAGTATTCTTATCCTGGGGAGGCACATGGTTATTGCCGCACTGCAGGGTAAGAATAGCAGCTTGCAGTCGCTCCAGAATATGGTGCATTCATTAGCAGCACATATCTTGGTGTTTAATCTCTCCTCTTCCCGCTGCCCTGGTGTGGTGGCAAATAGAGTAATAGAAAGGATTAATGACAGCTGAGTATTGACAGCTGTCATCAACCCTTAGCTTGGTAATTTTGAGGCATATATAATATCTCCATGTTACCACTTTGGTAAGTAAATAGCTACAAAACACAGACACAGAGAAAAATCCTTTATTAGAAATAAAACACAAGGAGAAAAATCCTTTATTTTAAATAAAACACACAGACAGCCTGCTTTCACCCGTTTATTAACCCCTTCATGACCCGGGAATTTTTAGTTTTTCATTTTTGTTTTTTGCTCCCCTGCTTCCAAGAGCCATAACTTTTTTATTTTTCTGCCAATATAAACATATGACAACTTGTTTTTTGCGGGATGAGTTGTACTTTCTTATGCAATAATTTATTTTACCATATGGTGTACAGGGAAATTGCAAAAAAAATTCTAAATGCAGTGAAATTGCAAAAAAAGTGCAATGACACGTTTGTTTTTTGGGTATTTTAGTCGCCATGTTCACTATATGGTAAAACCGACATGACGGAGTGATGCCTCGCTTCGGTACGAGTTCGTAGACACCCAACATGTATACCTTAACTGGTATCTAGGTGGTGAAAAAAATTCAGAAGTTTGAAAAAAAAACCAAAATGGACTTTTTGCGCCATGTTCTGTGACAGCGGCATCAGCGTTCTCATTTTTCGGGATCTGGGGCTGTGTGACGGCTTATTTTTTGGGTCTTGAGCTAACGTTTCTAATGATACCATTTTTGGGGGATCTGCAGTTTTGATCACCCGTTATTGCATTTCATAGCAATAATGTGGCGACCAAAAAAACGGAATTTTGGCGTTTGCACCATTTTTTCAGTTACGGAGTTCACAGCTCTCATTAACAGATTTCATAGGATGATAGATCGGGCGATTCTGAACGTGGCGATACCAAACGTGTATTTTTTTTTAATACTTTTATTGTGATTGGGGGTAAAGGGGGGTGATGTGAACTTTTATATATATTTTTAAAAACTTTATTTTTTCATTCATTCTTATTTTTACACTGCCTCTTTAAGAGGCACCTTGCTGCACAGTCCAATTGCTTCTGGGAGATACAGATGAGCTGCAGCTCATCTGTTTCTCCCAGAATCGCGGACCTGCTGTGGTTGGCAGCGCCTGCCAACCACAGCAGGAAACTGCTCTGTGACAGCATCCGGGGTCTAGCCAGGACCCTGGGCTGTCATGTGAGCGCCGGAGATCCTGCGATACTATTGCGGGATCTCTAGAGCAGGCAGGGAACAGTGCTTGACAATGATTGACAGCGGGATCCAAGGGGTTAACAGCACCGATTGGATCCCGGATCCGATCGGCGCTGTTACCCTGAGCTGAGATGTCACGGCTTTGATGTGAGCTCTGCGTCGGAGCTCACATCAAACACCCCTTACCGGCCCATGACGTCCTGCTACGTCATAGGTCGGGAAGGGGTTAAGCCCAAATATACCCAGCTCTGATTCTAGTCCACAAAGCATGATATCTATCGAAGTACACTCGGCACTTCTACATTGGTATGACAGGAGCGTGCAGCTGCATGCACTTCTATGAACTGGTGCATCTGATAAAGGCACTAGTTCTGGGGTGGTTGTGGTCCACTATTTTTAGGGTGGTGAGGACCCATGAAAGATGGCCCTTCCCACCCTGAGCATACCAGACCCCAGCTAATGGCTTTACATTGGCTGTTAAACCAAAATGGGGGAAAAAGGGACTCTACATCATTTTTTTCGAATTGTTTTATTATTTATAAATAAATAATTTGAAAAAATAGCTTGACTTGACCTCTGTTTTGGTGAAGCCACCAGCTATTGTCTGCAGACTGCAGATGTCTCTGTACCCTAGCTGGGGATGAAAATAATAATATAATAATTAATATTTTTTCTATTTTAATTTTAAAATTAAAAATTTAATTTTAACTATTATATTTTAGTTTCAATTTTAATTTTCTATCAATAAATTTGAATAATAATTAATTTTGTATTTATTAATTATTTATTTTTAGCTAAATACAAGCGTAAAACACCCTTTAGTGCAATATGAAAGGCATTAAAGGGTGCAAGATTACAATATATAAGGAGAGGGGACATTATATAGCTGTTTGACATTATCTATCTCTAAATCTATTTTTTCCATTTATTTATAAATATATCTCTACTTTCCATCTATCTGTCCATCCATCCATCCATCCATCCATACATTTGAAAAGCTGAAAACTTGAGTAATCTTGAAAATCCGAAAAGATTTAAAAATTTTGAAAAAATGAGCAGGCCACAGCTGCCCCAGTTATGGTGCCCCCATTAGATGCGGCACTCCTGGTGCTTCACCCTGGCTCTCTTGCTTCCCTGGTGCATTGACAAATAGGATAAAGGTATTTAAGTTGATGCCAGTTGGGTAATATCAGCTGACAGCAAGCCCAGAGGTTAGTAATGTCGAGGCATCAATCAAATACCTCATATTACTAACCAAGTAAGTAAGGAGACAAATAACCACACCAATAAATATTTAATTTGAAAATTAACATCAATACATTCCTCTTTCACCATTTTTTTAAAATTTAATTCCATTTTTAAAAACTCCCATATAACCCCATCCGCCAAAACAGGATGTAAAAAATATTAGAAACAAAAATGAACCCCAAATAAATGATGAAGTAGTCCAACCATATGAAGAGGGTCAAGATCAGTGACGGTATCCCTCATATGGTGGGACAGCAGGCATTGCATGGCTGCCGGCAGTGTGACAAGCAATGACTTCCTTGAGGTTGTCTCAGGTTACACAGCAGGTATCACACAGCAGGAAATTCCACTGTGTTACCTAAGGTAACCTCAAAGGCATCAGCACTCATTACACACACTGTCTAGCGAGAGCTTCAATATTGTGCAAGATGTAGCGGGCATATCTCGCCGGTATTGTGAGACACTGCATGTGAAGAGCAGTCATATCAGGGTGTGCAGTGCAGTTGAAACTTGCGGGATAGCCCCTGTGTGACCACTTAAGTCTGAACTGCATTAATGTTTGTGATGGCATCGCTTGTCACCAGTGCCAGCATGCCTGTTCTCACAGCATATGGGGAATACTTTCTGTGAATGTGACTCTCCCATATGCTTCTAATGCCCTTGCCCACGATGCTTTGTTTGATGCTTTCTTGAAGCAGGTTTTGAGAATCTGCCTCAAAATCTGCATGTCTATCCTGAAGCCAGGAGGATGCGCAACCGTCACTAAACTTGGGAATGGGAAAAAATTATCAAAAAAGCAGGCCTTGCTCTTTTGAGAACTCCAAACTGTCTATTCTCTCTAACAGGGCAACTCCAGGATGGGTCAGCGACCCAACAACTGGTACCTTTTAGGGCAGTCCTCTTTAATCGGAGTAAAAAGACTTGTTGTTATTGACTTTATTTAGATATTCATCGCTTGTTGTAACCATGACTTCCACACGGGAAACCAGGGAGTTGGCCTGGCAGCTCGAGTCAAGTAGGATTTTTGGAGCACAAGGCGATACTGGCGATACTGGAAATAATGATTTTTTCACATTAACCAGAGAAATTGAAAGTTGTCATAAACTAGCCACACGGGTTTGGTGGAACATTAGATGTCTAGAGGAATACCTCAAGCTGTCCATAGTACCAAGAGGATTGAGGGTCCAGATTTTTCCTGCTTGGGAGCCCAGCGATAATTTAAAAAAATCATGGGAACAAGGCCTAATGCAATGTTCTCGCATAATAATTAATATGCTTATTGACCATGATAGGACTCTACTAGCAAGTACGAAATTGAAAATCACGGCATTAGAGGAGAAGCTCTTGGACTATGATCATGATAATTTGGTTGAACCTTTTTTGACACGCATGAAAATCAGCATCGACAAATATGAGAAAGAAGTAATTGAGGGTAAGCGAAAGAAGTTCCAAAGGGATAAAACTGACTTTACAGCAAACGAGGCTTTCAGATGGAGACATAGGGGTAATGGTAGATATCCGAGGGGCCTAAACCAGCACCAAAACCAGCACCGAAACCCATTCCAAATCCTAACCCTAAGAACACACCTATACCTGCCCCAAACAACAATACTGACACGGAACCATCAAGCGATAGCGATTTTTTAGGACAAAGAGAAAGCGATTCCGAGGAAGAACCAGGCGGGGCGGCCGGAGGGCCCGTGGAGGACATAAGATCAACGAAACCCAAACGCCCGAGGGGGAAACCTCGGGGCGGATACCCACGATATTAATGAATGCAACCGACATCGAGCACCATGAGGAACCTTCACAAGCCACACAGACAGGTATTTTACAGATCATAAATCTATCCAATCGTATTCTTACACATGATGAGGTGTCGGTTTTACAAAGAGGATTGACATTCTCTCCAGAACATAGACCAGACAAATTCTCTATCATAAAAGATGTTTACCTGTTCTGTCGTAAACTCGTACTCTCTGCCATCCACAGAAATCCCACGCTATTGGAGAATCCTGCATTTATTGAACAAAGAACACTACAGGACATGTTGGACTTACTAGAAGAGGACATTTCCAACACAGGTAGGCGTCCCTGCCCCTTGAGGAACAAGTCCTCCACTGCACCCCCCTTGTCTTTGTTCCCTGCGGTACAAACTTTCTTTGATTTGGTAAAAAAAGACATCACGCAATTACCAGATCAACATGGTTGGGGTGGTAATCTCAGCGGCAAAGAAAGAAAGGCACTTTTAGATCTAAAGAACGATACCACCATCATTATCAAGGAGGCAGATAAGGGGGGTAATGTGGTTGTATGGCCTTGGGAAATGTATGTAGAGGAGGCCAAGAGGCAATTGGGCAACGATAAATTCTATAGCAAGTTGCCCTCTGACCCAACATCCTATTTCCACAGACGTTTTGCTGAGCTATTAGATGCAGGATTTAGGAGCGGGGCTATCACTAAAAAGGAAAAGGGTTTCATGTGGATTTCGGAACCCGTTACCCCTACTTTGTATTTTCTCCCAAAGGTACATAAAAGCCTCAGTCGACCACCAGGGAGACCGATCGTCTCATGTATCGGGAGCATTTGTGAGAAGGCTGGTTCCTATATAGACTATTATCTTCAACCGATGGCACAGGAACTGACTTCGTACATCCGTGATTCCACAGATTTCATCAAGAAGACACGCACACTTCGAATTCCCACAGGTAACCTGGTAGTCACATGCGATGTTGAATCGCTTTACACCAACATCGCACACAATCATGGACTAGAAGCGGTTACTTATTTTCTGGACAAACAAACCAACAGCGATAGGCTTCATGACTCCTTTCTTTTAGATCTGCTTGGCTTTCTATTATCACATAGCTACTTCACATTTGATAGGAGTTATTTTAAACAGATCTCCGGAGTAGCTATGGGAGCCAAATGTGCGCCAGCCTTTGCAAATTTGTTCTTAGGCTGGTGGGAAGAGTTGATTGTTTATCAAAAACCAGCCTATAAAACATTTGTCCAAGGTTGGCATCGATACATCGACGATGTGGTGTTCTTTTGGAGTGGAGATGACTCATCATGTAGATCATTTTTGGAGGATTTAAACTCCAATTCGTTAAACATCTTCTTAACTTTTACTTCATCTCCCACAGAAGCCATTTTCCTGGACCTGAGGATTGTGATCAGGGATGAACGACTACACACAGATCTATATAGAAAACCTACGGCGACGAATAGTCTCCTACATTACACGAGTTTCCACCCCAAACATGTTCGACGAGGTGTACCGATAGGCCAGTTCTTGAGAGTCCGACGGAATTGTGCGGAGGACGATGATTTCAAGGTCCAATCACGAGCTCTAACCGAGCGATTCACGGCCCGAGAATATCCAAAACGTATCATCTCCAAAGCCTTCAGGAGGGCTAAGTCAAACACACAGGAAGCTTTATTACAACATCGGATCAAACCTGTGGATAATACACCGAGGATCATCATGGACTACCATAACCAATGGAATAAGGTCAGTAATATTCTACAAAGCCATTGGGATATTTTGTCCATGGACCCTAAGATACGTTTGGACGTTGGGGATAGACCAAAGATCACTGCAAGACGAGCCCCGACTTTGAGAGATACACTGGTACGAAGCCACTTTAAGAGACCAACGCAAAGTTTAGGACGTGGGATGAGATTAAAAGGATCTTTTCCTTGTGGTTCTTGTAGTGTATGCCCTCTCATGAACCCGACCAGAGATAGTTTTTTGAATCCGGGTGACAACAAAAGACATCGTTTGAAACATTACATCAATTGCAAAACAAGATTTGTTGTTTATGCAATTATTTGTCCATGTAGTAAACTATATGTTGGGATGACTGGGCAGGAACTACGAAATCGCATACAAAAACACATATCAACTATTCAGTTAGCTGCGGACCACTTTGAGAAGGGTATTACTTTGACCTCCGTGGCCTCCCACTATTTGACTAAACATCAGGGTCGACTTTCAGGGACCAGAGTAGTCGGTCTAGAGAAACTCACAGACAACATTAGGGGAGGAGATAGGAGGAAACCCCTTTTGAGATTGGAGTCGAGGTGGATTTTCAATCTCAACTCGATTTCTCCCTTGGGAATTAACGAGGAGCTCCTTTTTTTCCGGCTTTTTGGGAATATAATAACGAGTTTTCTTATCCTTAGCTACCCCTTATTTGCTGATGATTCCTCATAACAGCGGATTCCTTCTCTTTTCCCAATCTTCTCTCCAACACTTCCCTTATTCCTTTTCTATTTTTAGACTTCGGATTGGGAAATCACCGCTACTACACATGGACCTTTGGATGGACTTAATGAATGAAATTTTACCATTTCAACACTTCCCGTTCCTGGGATGTACAACGCTATCCGGACATTTGAGAACGTATATCCAAGATGAGACTACATCCGACTAGCCTAAGACTGGAACTTTCATACTTTTATTGTAGGCCTATTACAGTTGTAACTTTCTAATATGTATATGCATCTGGGTACTTTCCTACACAAAACGGTAGGGGGTGTACTCAGAATTGTTTGTGTGATATTCGAATAACCATGCTTGTCAAAAATGTTTCCACCCTGCTGGACAGCAATATATATTTTGTCCAAAACCTCCATAACTTTAGAACATGGTGGATGGCATTTCCCACCTTTTTGTTCTTAATTGCGGACATGCATATGTCTCCATGCTCAGGAACCGGACATACAAGATTTGTGGGCCGAGTCTTGTGGATGGTACATATCTAAGTCTGTTGTCATTTTTTTGGTTCATAAAAAAGCTCTTTTTCACAAGCTTTTTTGAATCCATATTTGGGCATCGACTTGATCACGATTTTACCAGTAGGGGTGTTTGTTAGAAGGGCGAATATTGAGTTATACCGGTTGACGTATCATGGGGATTTAATTATCCCTTGGGTACGTCGGGTCTGAACTGACCCATCATGATCCAGACAAATAACAACCCCCCCCTTTTTCTAACATGAGTTTATACACACATCCTGAGTGGTAGCCCTATGGGGGAAAAGAGGAATGGTGGACGGCTTTGTTCCCCGGATTGGGGGGATTACCACGTCCGCACCACAGACCAGTCGTGTTCAAGTCGATAAAGTGATATATAATCTTGAGGTTTTAAGCTTGTGATTTTTGTCAAATTTGTAACCAATAACATATTTATAGACTTTTTACTTGTCTGCCTTGATATTTTTGATTTTGTCACATTTTTGGTTTCATCAACAGCATATACTATATATGGGATTGATAATCATACTAGAAGTACTGGAAAAACGAGGCTTTTCCCATCTAGGTTATCATTATGCCTCAACTGTAGGATATTTCTTGTCATTTCGCACGGTTTCTTTTAACCATTTCGCCACCAGTAACAGCTCACACATTGCTTGTAATCCCACGTATGGCTCTGAGAACTCCCGTCACATCACTTCCGGGTTTCCCTGGGAAGCCATGGTAACACAGAACGCGGCTGATACAGCCGCTTGATTGGTACTGATATTTAAGGGCGGAACGCCGGACGCTAGCCACGCCTCCCTGACGAAGCCGCTTTACAGCGGCGATACGCGTGGGTCTCGGGCTCCCTGCTTCTCATATATCACGACCCCGGACGGTGGAGCTTCCCACACCGCTCCGGCCACATACCGGTGGCTGGAGGCGCATCACAAATCCTGGCTGCACAGACTCTTGTAAGACGGCTCACTGGTGAGACACAGCCTTATTTATACATCTTTGGCTCTATTTCTCTGTGAGATCTCACAACTACCGGGTTGTTGCCGGTCTTATCTGGGTGTCGTAGTACACCCAGCTGTGCGCCCTTTGTGTGATTCCACATCAAACAAGTGGTTGTTGCTCCACTGCTCAGGGGACACTTAACCAGCCTGTCATATATTTACAGTGATGCCCCCTTGCAAATCATTCTGGATATAATTTGCAGTCAATTGTTGACAAACATGAGAATGATTTTGCAATAATCATATATGCATTTATATCTTGTCTGCATTATTTATTTGGGTGCAATCCTGCATGTAACTACAAGTGCTTGGTTTTGTTGATATATAATTGACAATTACAGGGGTCTGTTCCTTTGTGGACTGTGGTCCGTATATGTGTTTTAACTGTTTTTAATTGTGTTTGTTCCGTCTTTAATAAAAAGCTTTATTGATTTCTATATTTCATTTGTGGTGGTGTGCTGCTATCTGCATTTGTCAATTCTTTTTCTATGATTGACTGGAACAGCTTTTGGAACACAATCCTGGATAAAGTACAATGTACTCCACTGCAGGACGGTCTCTGGGGTCGCAGGGGCTACTCCTTTAGAGGCATTCTCCCCCATTACCTGCACCCCAGCACACACCATCATGGTCACCGCTGGAGAAAAGGGAGTCACTTGAGCAACCCCAACAGGCCCTTCAGGATCTCTGGCCTTTGTGGGTTTCTCTGCAGTTAGTTAACCAGATCAGGCCTGGGCAGCACCAGATGCTCCATCCTCTCTACACTGGCCTCCTGCTGCTAGTCTTGGAGTTAATACGCGGTGGCGACCCAGCTTACACCTACTATGAACCATCCCTTGCTGCCCTTCACCTTCATGAAGGTGACAACCTCCCCAACATACAGGGTGCAGAGTCTGCAAGGCAGATGGTCACGCAGCAGTGTGGACCGGTTTAAGAAGCGCCTGTCACCAGTCCTGTCTTCAGCTAGTAACCCAAACCACCTCTTCTATAATAAAGTTGCCACCTGGCCTTTTGTGCTTTGCTCATCATAGATGTTAAAACAGCCAAGATCTAATATCAATTGCACTCAGCAGGATGCAGCAGGCCTCAATGAAAGGCAACACAAGTGCACAATACCCATGCTGCAATCTCTCTCAACCTTCCATGATATGGGGGAGGTGATTGGTGGTATTTATATGCCCAAGGTTTCCATAGACGTTAGTCTTAGACCTCTGCAACCACTCTTGGGCGATGGCAGCTGTGATCCTAATTTAGGGGCTGGGTTGTTCATACCTTTTAGGATACTTTCTAGGAAGGGGTCTCCACATGGCATTCTCCCAGTCAAATACCTCTGGTTGTGCTAAACAAGACAGGGAAACAGTTTCTTCTGTCACTACCACCTCCTTCTCCTCATACTCCTACCTCTCCTAGATTTCCAAATCCACCAGCTGCAGCAACAGCTTCAGGTGTAAGGTGTAAGGCCAGGCATGATGTAAAATCCTGACTCTGACCTGTTCTAGCCCCGGCTGGCATACGGAACAGCTGACCTCTTCCCGATTCTGACCTGCATTCCGCTGGGTCCTCTTTAGGCATGCGGGAATAGCAATGAATTCTGACCTCACTGCATATCAAGCCCAATGCAGGTAGCACAATTGTACTCCAGCTCACATATGTTGAATTAGTCATCTCTTCTGCAGGCTGCTCCACTTCTGGTGAAGCACTCTTGACCCCTGGGGTGGTGAAAAAGATCACGACCTTCAGACCAAGCATCTCTTGGAGTGGTCCATCACATCTCCAAACTGCGGACCACAGGCACAGGATAGCACAGTGTAGCTGCATTGTAGGCACCAGCCTCCACGGTAAAGTGTCTTTCCTTTGCTTAGGGGCCCAACTCTTCTAGCGCCAGGACCCAATCACTTACAAGATAACAGTTTTTTTTAGCTTACCACCAATTTATCTGGAATGTTGACTAAGGCTAGTGAGCAATGCACGGACAGCTCTAAGATAAATGCTATAATAACATACTTGTGCACATGCCAAAAATCTGTATTCTAAATGTATGGAATTAAATTAAATAAAGGGATTGCACATTTTCAAGAAGCAATTTACATATTATGGTGTTTCATGACTGTGAACAGACCTATAAGACCATGTATGTTACGCATATAATGGACATTTAGGCTGTGTTCACACACAGCGCTTTCTGTGCGCTTTTTTGCGCGGGCGCTTTTTCCAGCGTTTTGAAAAAAAGCGCAAAAAAGCCCCGTAAGAATACGTGGGTGCATTCACACATTGCATGTTTTTTACGGGGCTACTTGTTCAGTGATTTCACAGAGGGGAGGAAGAATCCTGTTCCTCCTCCCCTGTGTGACATCTGTCACAGCCCCTATTTGATTTCGCAGTGCATATTACCCTGCGAAATCAAATGTAAAATTCACCCAAATGTATTAAAAATAATAAAGATTATTATTATATGTGATGTGATATAATGTGATATGTGACGCGCATATCACATGACTGCGAGCGGGCCAATCACAGCGCTGATGTCATTCAACATCATGCAAGGTCCTAGCTGGTCAATGCCTGCTTCTGCTCCCGACTCCCGCTTACCGAGCACTCAGTGGAGGGTAAGTATAAGAATCTTTTTTATTTTTAATACATTTGGCTGAATTTTATATTTGATTTCGCAGTGTATAATGCACTGTGAAATCAAATGGGGGCTGTGACAGATGTCACACAGGGGAAGGAGGAACAGGATTCTTCCTCCCCTCTGTGACATCAGCACCTTCGTATCCCCACTGGAATTACGCATCGTCTGAACGGCGATGCGTAATTCCAGCGATTATCATGGGGCCTATAGGAGAAAGCGCCCGCAAAAAGGCAGAAAGAATGAACATGTTTCTCCCATAAAAGAGCAGCCGAAAATAGCAATGCGTGTGAAAAGTGAAAGCCCATTTACTTTGCTGTCAAACGTAGACGCAGGTGCGCTTTGGGGGGAAATGCGCGCGCAAAATACGCACTGTGTGAATGAGGCCTTATGGGCTATTTATTATCTGAATTGCTATTAGATAAGTGTAGAAGTGGTGTCTTTACATTCTGCTGACTCTCTGCAATAATTAAGGTTTGCTCTGTATACAAAAACTAAAATATATAAAAAAAAAAATAAAAAAAATAAAAGATATCTTAAAGGGATGTTTAAAGGAGATTTTAAGTTTCTTGAATTTCACAGCTGCTGCTACATCTAGCATTGTCCAAAAAATTCACAGTCTTCATGTGTCCCAACACCTGCAAACTCAAGGAACATTAAAACCTTTCTTTTAAAGCTCCATTAAATTCTACAGGTTGAAAGAAACTGATAGACCTGATGGCTGTGAACTGACGTGTCTTCTGGTGAGTGTTTTTGCCTCAAACCTTCAAGGAAAGTTTTAGGGCCATTTTAACATTTCAATCTTTTTCCCAAAGAAAGCCGCATTTGCCAATTTTTTAGTAAATAGCTTGTGTTTCCAATCAGTTTGCTCATCTCTTCTTAGAATAGACTATTTATAAGTCTAAAAGATACACATATATAAATATATATAGCAACAGTGATGTCTTCAAGAGGGCAAAGACTTCATGTGGGCACTGGAGACCCCCCCACATACCTCCCCTCTTTGTCCACTATGGCCAAGGATGGCCATGATTACTTACTGTAGAAGACATGATGTATACATTCACATACAATACACAGGTAAAACATTATTAAACATATTTACATTCTTTCTTTGGGTTGTCTCAAGCCCGGTCTCACCGGGTTGAGACCCCGGAACTATATAGTCCAAGTCTATTTTTTCATAAAGCAGGCTAATAGGCCAACAGGAGCACAAAGTCTACAGAGGGCTGAATAGGTATGGAACTCCTTCTCTCATTGTGGCAGTAGAACAACACAGGGAGCATCAGCATATGAGTGAGACCTTCACAGTTCTTGAACGTTGCAAACAAATTACCTGGCTGGCACATTGGGTCCTCCGATTATTCCCCTTTTTACACAAAAGTCCATAACACCCAAAAAATATCACAAGAATCGGTGGAGTCCATGAAAATAGGGCACAGGCCATCAGGATATTGGGGCTCAGTCCATTAAGGGCACAATCCATTTACGGCACAGTCCATCATGGGCACAGTCCATTAAGGGCATTTTGGGCTTTGAGGTGTAGCCGAAGGCTGCAGTCCTGCTAAACCAGCAGTGGAAAGCAAAACCCAGCACTAAGTAGGGAAGGGTAAAAATAAAATTAGGCCTTCCTGGCCATGAGGTAAAAAAAAGACAGGCCTAGCTCTTCTCTGAACTCCAAACAGTCCTTATCTAGCCAATACGGCAACTTCAGGGCTTCCGGTAAGCGTTTTGGCCCCAAACCTTTAAGGGAAGTTTTAGGGCCATTTTAAAATTTCAAACTTTTTCCTGAACGAAGCCACGTTTGCCAATTGTTTAGTAAAAAATGAAAAGCTCTCGTGAAGGTATGTTTAACTGAGATTTTAAGGTTCCTGGATTTCACAGGTGCTGGCACATCTGGCTCTCTTCCAAAGATTCACAGCCTGAAAGTGTCCTAACACCTGCAAACTTAAAGTAGCTTAAAAACTTTTTTTAAAGCTCCCTTGAACTCACCATTTTGAAAGAATCTGGTAGACTCAATGGCTGTGAACTCAGCTAACCTTAGGTCAGTGGAGTTCTCAGTCACCGAGTCTTCCGGTGAGTGTTTTGGCTCTAAACCTTCAAGGAAAGTTTTAGGGCCATTTTAAAATGTCAAACTTTTCCCTGAACAAAGCAGCGTTCGCCGGTTGTTTAGTAAATTGCTCGGGTTTTCCGATCACAAACCGAATTGATTGTCAATGTTTGTGCCACATTTGAAATTGGCTAACCTTCTTCGGAAAAGTTTGCTCATCTCTAATCTCATCTAATGAGAATTGCAGGCTCCTAATTTGGATATGTCTTGTATCCCTCCCATTTTCTCCAAGGTCAATGTTAAAGTGTTGTGAATTCTTAGCTTATCCGCTTATCTTAAATCAGTTGGGATCAATTTAGCTCAAACTTGTAGAAATCAACTTTGACACAGGATACATGGTTACATTCTCATAATTTTTTGGCTTGATTTAAGGGCATTGTCTTAAGTACAGCTGCTTGTTTTCTGCATGTGACGGAGAAGCTGATTGAGCTATTGCAACATACCACAATAGTCACTACTGTGATTATCTCTTGGGAGTGTCTGTTTCCACACAATTTCATGCGAAATGAATTAGAATTTGACCTTTCAGAAATCTTTAGCTATAAAATATCATATCCTAAAATTTTTCCATTTAACGGAAGTAAAGAAAAAGCTTTCTTTTGCTATTATCTTCTTTGTTTTTTTGGTAAATTCTTTTAGTAAAATATGTTTATAGCTATTCATTATTCCTCAGCAATATATGGGCGTTAGCTCCCTGGGCTATTCCCATTAATATTTTTTGTCCAGCTGTTGACATTTTTATGCTGCTCAGACGAGATACATCATTGCTCTTGGTTTAGTCTGGACATGGGAGTATTTAGAAGTTTCCCTTGAAGTGTTTTGGCAAAAATATTAGAGTAATACATAATCTTTATCTCCTTTACACGCATCTTGTGACTTCACTGTCTGATACAATCCCTTATTTTAGCAGTTTCTTCACTGTTGAAGGAATGAATCCCTGTGGCCGATGGTGAGTGTGCTACCGTATCCTAAATAACTAATTATCAATCACTAGGTTCCTTGGTTCCTAAACACATCTTCTTTACATTGTTAGGTGGACGACCTAAAGTGTTAAAACTTTACAGCTTGATTTCAGAGGTTAGCCGGTATTCATCTATCCGCATGTCTGTCTTCCATAAGTAACAGATGTCTGCCATAATAAATCTCAAAAAGTAAAACAAAACTGCATTGTTTAAACATATACTGTCACTAAATAAGCAAATAAGCATGATTTATCTTGTGTTTCCAAACCATCTGGGTTCTTTATGAAGAAAAAGTGCATCTTATGTTCAGATGAGGTTTAATGACATAAATATGAGTACATGTAGATTGGAGTGTTTACAAAGACTTCTTTTTTATTCTTCTGCTCTCCGTTCCGTAAATGTTTATTTGAATGGTAGTTGAAGCTGTTTGAGTTGATATTCTTGATGGTCGGAAAACGCACGTGTTTATAATCCATGCCACTTTGCCAGCCTTGCTTGGTTAACCACTGCTATGCTAGTGACTAGTATAGGATTAATCTTGAGTTTGGTAACCCAAACATCAATCTTGACTTATCTCCATTAGTCTCACTGGTGTAATTTTGCACTTGATTTGACAAATGTAAAGGCTACAATTCACCATTTTTTGCACCTTTTTTTCGGTTGGTGATCAAAATTAGAGAACAACACACAATTTCCTTAATATTAAGGTCATTGTGTTGTCCTATGTGAAAATATCCTGACGAGTAATATAGTAGTATTTTAAGCTTATTTCATAAATTCAATGTATTCTAAAACACAAAATAAAAATGTAAATGAGATAAATGAAAAAGAACACTGATCAAAATTAGAGAACACTTTCAGATACCTGCACATTATTGGTGTTAATCTGGCACCTGGGGCTAATTTCCTTAATTATCTGACAAACTCTATTTAACTGGCAGCCTAACTTTCCAGATTGCACTCACTTTGCAAAAATGGTGTGCCTTTTTAAAGTGACTTAAACCCTCCGCAGGTTGTCTAGTTGAAGGTCAAAGGAGTCACCCTATCAGTCACAGAAAGGGGAAAGACTGAACCCAAAGTGTGTAATGAAGTCAGTAAAAGGTGGTGGAGAAAGTGTCATGGTTTAGGGAATGTTTTCTACTGCAGGGTTGAGACCTCTCATAGATCTTCTTGGCAGAGTGAAGGCAAGTGTGTATCAGAACCTTCTTTAACAACATGTGGTTCAGCACTCAATCAGCAAGCAAACTGCATGCAGGACAATGTCTCATGTCACACAACAAAACAGGTAAAGCAGTTCCTTGAAACAGAAAACAGTGAAGCAATGAAATGGCCACCCAGAGTCCTGATCTAAACCCAATAAAAAACCTCTGGAAAATCCTTGGTAACAAAGTTATGGCCAAGAAACCCACAACAGTCACAGAACTGTGGAAGAGGCTGGCAGAAGAGTGGATCAAAATCCCACCAGAGCAGTGTAAGAGACTAGTGATGTCCTGTGGCTGCAGATGTGCTGAAGTCATTCACAGCAAAGGCCTGTACAAAGCAAAGGCCTGTACAAAGCAAAGGCCTGTATATTTCCTACTGATTGGTGACTGTTGTAACCTTCACAACATTTGGTTTTAACCTTTCTTTGTCTACAGTCATTGCTGTTCTCTAATTATGATCATGTTTAGTGTAAAATAAGGGTTTTAAGTTAATAAACTTTGGTTAGTTTGGAATACACTGTTCTAGTCGCATGGTGTACCTCTTACACAAAAACCCCAAATATTTATCAATGTAGATTACATTTTGTCTGAAAACATCAAGGGATCACACATTGTTTTCTAATTTTGATTTCCAGTGTAGGTCGCTTAATTAGTTATTGAATCTGCTCTGGTCCATAAATTTTCTTAAATTTCATCTGTTTTTTTTAACAATGTTAACTTGATTTTTCTTATTCAGATATTTTTCTTATTTTATCATTTGCAACTTTTTGAAATGTCACAAAATTTTTGACCAGCTATTGTGCAGGTACCCCAGTACCCTATTAGAGAACAAAATCTGTCTAATGTTATTATTGCGCAATTGAAGACTAATTTGGAACATTATAAAGGATCATAAAACTAAAAGCATGCAAAACGTTACATGCCAAGCAAAAAGTGGAACTTCCATTTTGCACAAAATTCATCAACCCATGTGTTCCATTTAGAAGAATTTGTCTCAGTTAAAACCAAAAACCAAAATATTACAAGTGATGAATTAGAGGCAAAGATTTTTTAGATGAATTTTCCACATTTGTCTCTGCAGTTGTTTTTTTTTCAATTTCTTGAAATAAATGTTCAGTTTTGACAAATCTGATCATGCTTTTATTTCATTCTGGTAATGGCTTGTATAGGTCAACGTCATCACACATGGACATTCAAATATTTTTATTTCAATTTGAAGAGAATTATTTACTCTATTTCATCGTGAAGTAGCAGTGATTACAAAAAGGTAGAATATCCCATGGCTGCACAGTAATGACATATTCCTGTATAATAAGTAAAGCTGCAGGGGATATCAAGGTTTTAATGAATCAATAAGGTCATCAGTTTATTCCCAGATGAACAGCACTTTGAGCACAAGTGTCAAGCTGAGGCACATAACAGATCCATCAACAGCAGTTTGATGATAGCTAGCATTGAAATTATGATATATTACAAAGAAGTGTGATTTTAATCATGTTGGTCTAATCAGTAAAAAATTACCATATTTCACGAGTGAGAAACAACCAGGTATCATTTGCTATAGTTAATGGGTCATTCCAATTGCGTATGGCAATAAGTCTGTAAGTCTAAAGCACAGGGAAAAGCAAAAGAGAGGCTGCAGGCTGCGTCCTGTGCAGTTGCATCCATGTCACAGGCAGTGGGTAAATTGTGTAAATTTAGATGATAACTACCTGCCTTTTCTGCCTGGCACAGATATCTGCCAATACATTGCAGTCACATACCACTCCCTCAAGCGATTCTGTGGCTTCCGGTGAAGTCACTTCACCACTTAGCTTCTGCTCTGCTCTGTTAACGGGTTGCTACTCCCAAGCCGATGTCATGCTGACTGACAGCTGGCTCCTTGCTGCTGTCCTGTGTCGAGCCTGCTGTCAATCAGCATGTCACGTCCCATTGACAGAGCAAGCCAAGAAGGTGAGCTGCTCTGTGTGCTCTGTTTCCCCCTGTGTACTCACCCCCTGTGTGCTTGCTCCTCCCCCTGTGCGTTCTCTTTTCCCTCTGTGCGCTTTCGCTCCACCATGCACTCTCTCTGGCCCCTTGTGAACTTGCCCCTCCCCCTACTCCCGCTATGCACTCGCTGCCCCCCTGTGTGCTCTCTCTGCCCTCCTGTGCTTTGTCTCTTCTCCCTTGTGCTCTCTCTCCCCTGTGGTGTCCAAAGATGGCACCAACAGCACTAACTGTCCAGAAGATCACTGATGCCTTGATCTAAAATAAGGTCTGGGAGGAGAACCTCCAAGACACCACTCGCTATCTCATCATGAGCAAGCTCAAACATTGCCAAAAGAGTACACAGGCACATCGGGGGTCATAGAAACTACTGAGACATATTATGAATTCATTTACTATCTAGCCCCCAATTGTTTGGGAATTATGGTTTCATTGATCACTAATATAATACTTTTGTTACGATTTACACAATTAATGTTGATATATATATATATATATATATATATATGTATTTTTATTTATTCATACTTCAAGATTCAAATCACCAGGAATGAAAAATCTTAAGGTACCTTTACACGATTCAATGTTGAAACGATATCACTAACGATCTCGGTGGCGCGCGGTCATGAGGACATCGCTTTGACATCGTTGGTGAGCTGTCACATGCATAGATATCGTGAACGAACGCACTAACGATCCAGCGAGCAGGTATCGTTCACACAACCCAGCGAACAAAACTTGTTCACTGATGTGAATGAGTGAAGTCGTTAACGACATCGTTATAGCGGTGTCACACAGAACGATGCAGCAGGTTGGCTGATTGTGGATCGTCTGATTTGAGAACATGTTCTCAAACCTGCGATCACCGATCCAAAGATTTATCGTAATCGTATCTTGGTGTTACACGCAACGACATCCTAACCATGTCGTTTCAACGCCTCCAAACCCGTGACTTTTGAGCGATATCGTTCACGATATTGTGCTGTGTAATGGTACCTTTAGAATAATGAAAATCACAGGATGGATAGACTTGTTAATGATATGCAAATGATGAATTATTGAAACATCATTTTTTCAACATCCTGATTTATTCAGTGTTGAGTGTTATCGCCACGTGCAGAAATATATGCGCTTACACACCTTGGCTGTTATCAAGGACATATTTGATGGCTGTCTGAGGAATGTTGTGCAAACTAAATGCACTTGGTTATCCAAATCAACAAGATCCACTGCTGGCAGCTCCTTTTGCATTTGTCAGAAATGTGCTTGATAGGAGACAATCCAGAAACACTACTGGCCATGATAGTATGTACAACATCTGCAAGGAGTTTATATGTTTGTGTGGGTTTTCTCCCTCATACTACAAATAAATACTAATAGAGAAATGAAATTGTGAGCCCCAATGTGGACAGTGATGTTGATGTTTGTAAAGTGCTGTGGTGCTATATTAGTCAGTAATATGTAAAAATAAATATAATGTGGAGGTGTTAGTGTATTTGGAATATAGACTAGAGGAGTCTGTATATCATACATTATGATACCCCAATATCTTAATCCTGGGAGTAAGACTGGTGCGATGTGTCTCTTCATGGCATTACTCACGTGGTCTCATCATGTTAAAATAATTGCACATAGTGATTCATTCATTCTGTGCCGCTAGTAAAATTGGACATCATATACTAAGGACCGCTTTACACACACCAACTTCTGTGACCAACTTCTGAACAGATCTCTGGTTGCAGTGAAATCATGGACACATTGCTCCATTTGTACACAGCCACTAAATGGAACAATGTGTCCATGATTTCACTGCAACCAGAGATCTGTTCAGAAGTTGGTCACAGAAGTTGGTGTGTGTAAAGCGGCCCTGAGTCTAAGGTGTCAAACTGTGTCTACTTCAACTATCAGGAGGTATTTGTGTGATATTAGTCGGACATCTACAGATATTTCTTTGACCTTAAACCCTCAAAGGCTATAATGGTGCAGAGCAAGACTGCAATGGAGGCCTATCCTTTTCAGTGATGAATCCTGATTTTAGTGAAAACCTCGGGTGGTTAATCTTCACATGCACCACAACCAGCGCCATTTCCCTGATGACTGCCAAAAGATCAATCTGGGGAAATGCCGCCACCAGCTTGAATGGTGCTGGTGTGAAATTTAAAACAGGAAGATTACAGACACCAGAGGTAGCGGAAGAGTCGGAGAAGAGCTGAAGACCTTACCTGTAGGCCCACCATACAGTCCTGCCCCAATGCATGGAAACACAAAACTTCTATTGATGATTTAACAAAAAACAGGCTATAAATTAAAACACTGAAGGTACCTATAAAGTCAGTATAACAGCGCCATTATGGCCATACTGTTAGTTAACTATTCATGATCATGATGACACATTTTCTTTAACACACAAGATATGCTGAATGTTTTCTCACAAAGCTATACACTAACCTACCCAGCTCCCCCTCCTCTGTAACATGATGCCGGCAGATTGGACTGTATTTTCACGTTGACAGGTTGCCTTTAACACAGTAATACAGTTTGTGATGTAAATGCATGGATAATAATTTTTTCTATTAATAAAAGAACATTTATATGAGAAGCATATGAAAACACGTCACATTACTATTGAATCCATATTTGTAGGTTAAACCACCCAAGGGCATTAAATAATTGTGAGGTAATGCAGCACTTTCCATGTACATGGACACACAAGGCCGTCTACATCTCCCAAGCTCCCTGCATGCTCACACTCAATGTGCCATTGATCATTCGGCTAAGAAAACATCCTGATTGCTGCTTGTGGTCAAAAAAATGTCCCTGAGGGATGGCTGTAAACCTGGTCTCTGCAGCCCTCCAGATGAGAATTTCTTGTGTCTGTGAATTGTGTGTACTTCACAATGCACACAATACAAAACAAATGTGAGGTCTACCATAGGTCACGCTAGACTCCTTTTATTCTCATCGGGACAAAGCAATGGGGCTATTATATTGATGAATACCAATACTGAGCTGGAGACGGTGAATATGACTATATATTCATGAAGAAGGTGAGAATTCAATAAAAATAAGTCCAAAAGCAACTATATATCTTAGAAATGAGCTGAAATTGTGACAAAGAGTGTACAAATAAAAAAAGCTGTAAGGAATTTCCATAAAGCAACCTTACATTTGGTTAATATGCCCACATATTTAACCCTACACTTTAGATTAATTAGGACTGGCATTTTAATATATCAGTTGATGGAGTAATTGTAACTAGTAATGAGCAAACCTGAACTGTAAAGTTCGGGGTCCGTACCGAACACCTAGTGTTCGAGCACAGATCCACAACA